>OX336898.1:1165000-1715000 GCA_946959425.1 Argyrosomus regius | reverse complement strand
CTGCAAAAACAAACGTGTGGCCTTTGTAGTTTTCTCCTACAAATTCCACGTGTGATTCACTGGATCTGAAAATCAGGCTAATAGTAAGTGATATCATCTGCATGTTCCAACACGAGATTCTGGGTCATGGAGAGAAGGAGGAGGAGGAGGAGGAAGAGGAGGGGGAGGGAGCGGAGCAAAAGTAGGACTGATGTTTGGAGCGACACAATGGCTGAGAGACAACTCTACAGTCAGCAACCACCACGTGCAGATATGTCTTTCCTCCTGACCCTCATCATCAACATTATATTAGTTGCAAATAGTTTTGAATGAAGACTAATTAAATAAAATGCTTGAAAAATGGATACCAGACAATAAATACAGGGTTTAAATGACTTCAATATCAATGGCTATGAGAATACACTCAGTATAACTCCTGTCAGGCCTCATCACATGTCTGCTAATGTTTATTCCAAACATCCCAACCTTCTGGAAGGATGTTACAAATGTCAGACACGTTTAAAGACACTTGAACGTGTGTACGTGTGTACGCGTGTACGCGTGTGCGCGCGTGTGCGTGTGCGTGTGCGTGTGCGTGTGTGTGTGTGTGTGTGTGTGTGTGCGCACCATCAAACTTTGGTGAACTTACTCTCTGCCAGTGTGACGGTGGCGGCGGCGTTCACTGTAACAGGTAAAGTTATCTCAGCATCCGAGTCTCCCGCAGGTAGGCTGATGATGGTGGCCTCCCCCAGGAGGTTACAGATCCTCTGCTGCATAGCAGTGAGGATGACGGGAACTGGAGTGCAGTCAGCGGAGGTCCCCTCTATAGCAGCCCGCGCCTGGGCCACTTTCCGCCGGACCTCCGTCTTCATGTCAGACCACTTCTTTTTCACCTCAGGCAACTCTCTGGGACAGGTGGTGACAGCGTTCACCTTTTTCAGGATATCCACCCACGCGTTATTCTTTGCCATGTGGGTGACTCCAGCATTGAAGTGGTTAACCAGTGTGTGCTTTTGTTTCTCTATTTCTTCCACAATAATTTCCACCTCTCTCTCCGAGAAATTCATTTTTCTCTTTTTCGCGACCGATGCCATAATGGCAGAAATTGCTCCTTTGGAGAGATAATTGTGCGTATTGTACGCAAAAATAGTAGGATTTACTCAATTGATGTGCGCAACGTAATGGCTTCCAGAATCGGCTTCTTCTTCCTACTAACAACGCTTACGTTAGCGGGGCGTGTAGCCCCGCCCGCTCGCACCCAATTGGTTGGATATCTCACGGTCATGCTGTATTCTTTGTTACTATTGGCTGAATCAAACGCCAATCACTCAACGAGCCAAACAAACTATGTGATTCAAAAAGAAAAAAGAAAAATTCTCCCCGTTATGTCTGTACCTCTGTCTGTGAATATGAGCAATATTTTCTATTCTTCCAATTTAACGCTTCAATAACTGAAAACATTAAAACATTTTATAAATGATTTTATTTTGTAAACTAGCCAAAATATAGAGAGAATGACACTCTACGTGTGCCATAATAAAATGTTGAAATGTGTGTATAATTTGTGTGTGTGTGTGTGTGTGTGTGTGTGTATACATTAATGACAAGGCTGAAAAACCTAGAATAAATATGTACATGAATGTTAATAGAAGTTATCTATAACTGAATGAATGAATAACGACAAGAGTAAAACATTTTTTTTTACCTCTAAATTATTCAGAACTGATAAATCTCAATGATCAGTCCGAAATGATTATTTTGGTTTATTCCAGTAACACTGTAGTTTGAATTAGGACAGTTTTGTATCAACTCTGTATACACAAGTAGTCATGGTGTTGTTCATGCTGCTCACTGGCTTACTGTCGAGCCATTATTAATGTAACACTTTTGCTTTTCCTGTGATGACGATGTCTGCTGGGGAAAAGGCCACTGTTTTACATGTCACAAGTAACTCAGTCAGGTCTTGACTTTGAAGTCCTAAACTTTGTGTGCCTGTCATAATGCACCTTCACAAATGTAATCTTTTTGTGTTTTTGATTTATCACCGAGCGATACAATAACAAATCATTCAAAACTGTGTTGTCACAGTCAGAATATTCAGTGAGTATACTTTAAAATGCTCATATAAATTGTACATTGACACTCAGAGGAGCACATAAGTCAACAAACACTACTTATATCACTTTGCTTTATTATCAATCAAGGACCCCGAGATATGAACAAGGTGACAGTATGAGTGAGATGCAGAGTAGCCTCCAAATAAAGACAAGACACCATGTCACTAAGGCACTTAAAACAATGAGGAGATGAATATTTCCATTCTCTCAGAACTACACTGATTAGTCCATATAATCATTCATAGTATTGAATTTGAGGTTTTATTTACACTGCTGCCCATAAAGTTGGAATAAAATATTTTTTACCTCTTCTCATGAAATGATTGTGACAATGTGATTTATTATTCATAGATAAAGTGTATCTTCTCAAAACTTTATTGATCAATCTCTTCCTGACATATCACAGTGAAAATTAAACCACAATAAACCTGATGTGAATAAATAGGAATAAAAAGAGGAATATGTCTGAATCCAAAATTACTCCAATTTCATGGGCAACATATTTATTTATCTAAACCCCCATTACTGAGTTTATAAATATAAATATTATAGCAGATATAAGAACAAGTTGAAGTTTTTATAAATATACAGTCTTTTCAACAATTATAATTTGACAACAAATGTTTATATTATTTTGTCATTTATCATCTGTACTATCACTTATGGATGCTTCACAAAAATGATTCATGATGAAGGAAACATAGAAAACATATTGTAAACATAAAGGTCTGCCAGTATGATCATTTGAAAGAAATGTTCTCTGTTCCAGAAAGTCTTTATAAAATCTGTCATGCTAAGTGACACAAACACACTGATGAAATGTACACACTATAATCCAATCTAATATTTTTTCTATCTTGTAATATTTTGTGATGTAAGAGAGATTTTTTTGTATTATTTGCTAGCATGTTAGACTAATTTCAACCACAAGAGGTCAGGAGTGCACAGGTTTAAAGTGATATGATCTTTATTTACTAAACATTCAGTCAAACTTGAAGCTGAGCTTTAATACTGTAGTTCTTCCTAGTATGTGGATGTCATGTCAGGATACTGAGCCTGGCTTTTTCAGCATTTCTCACCAATAAACACAGTGTGTATGCCTGAGGCCTAACAAACAGGTTGTACATTCATACTGTACTGTTTAACTGTCAGTCAGTGTAACAGTGTGACATTTTCAGCAGGAATGTGTACCTCACTCACACGTGTGTCCTCGTGTACATGCTAATAGAGCGTGAGATAGAAACAAACAGGAGACCAGTCATCAAAACACAGCTTCATAACTCCAATTATGATTAAAACCTCCACAGGATGCCTTCAACAGAGCTTGTATGGGGATTAGAAAACTAAACTGTGCACTCCTGAGCACTTGTGGCTCAAACTGGAACACACTTTCTGTTAGCTCTGTACCTCCTGTGAGATTTTTTCTCTGGTTCATATGTGTGAGTCATGTATTTGGATGGAACACTGTTAAAGTGTCAGAGGTTAAACCTGATCTCATATCCTTTCTTTCTGTTGCTGAGACATCACAGCAGAGCAAACATTTTAGATGGTTTAAGCAGACCCCTTACATACACACTTTCCTTCCTCTGCACTGTCATTAATTTAAACAAAAGAAACAATACAGATACTATTCAGCAAAGAAGCAGTGGCCTAGTTATACTGCAGGTAGGCCTTTAATAAAACAAACAAATCAATCAATTCAGCCAGGTTCCTGCTGTGTCCAGGCTTTTTATTAACAGACACAATGTTGTCCTGTCTGAGAATATAGTAACTGGATTTGATCAAGGCCCACTTAAAACTTGAAACGGTCTACTCCCTTCAGTGACATGCGGCCTCATCCTTTGGAACGTGCATGCACTGGACACCATGAAGCATTCTTATCATGAAATGGTCACCACAGGATTTCCCATTAGCTCATTCATTTTAATACATTGAACCTATGACAGCCAACATTAGCTTACATTTATGAAACAAAAGATGGCGCCAGTTAGTGTGCTGCAGCCGCTGGCAGGTTTGAGTGAATATATTTTATTCCACTGTCTTAGATTTGTATTCGAAATTCTCAGACTTTTATTACACATACTCATTATTAAAATCTATTTTCGTTTCCCATTAAAGTTCTGCTCTCATTATCTTCCACAGCACGTGAACTGTCCTTTAAAGCAGACACCTGGCTGCCTCTCAGACCCTAAACTTTCATGCGGTCACGTAGTAATCTCGCGTTGTAAAACGAGACTTGTGGCGCAGCCGGCTCCCGGTGCCAAATGTATTGGGCTTTTCAACGGTCGGCAAGTTAGCGGCTCTTAAATGTCCGAATTAATATTTTATCCATGACGGTCTATACAACGGAACACTCGTTTTTCGCGGTTTGTGACACCCCGGCCTGTGTGTAAAGTGTACGGTTCGACGCTGTGAAGGCATTTTAACGGTCGGTTGAGGCGCTGACAGCTCAGGGTTCTCATCCCCGCGGCTCGTTTCACCGGCATCTAAAGACAACACTGTGGTTACGGTGTAAATGCGAGCTAGCTGAGCTAATTTGAACAGGTAAATTAGTGAGCGGGGCGAATTTCGTCTCACGTTAACACCACCAATGTGTTCACGGTGAAAATTCGGGTTTGTAAGTTGACCGGCGGCTGAATGCTTTTGCTTTCTGTACCGACTCCAATGGAGGGACATGTGACGTGGTAGTCGGCTCGAGATACGACAGTGGCCGTGGGTGCGCTTTGACTTAACCGAGCTCTCCGCCGGTTCACCCTGTAAGCTAGAAGACTGTAGACCGACTCATAGATGCACCAGCAGGGCTCGTTAATGCCCCCATTGCTCGGCGATGTATTCTGCCAGTGCCGGTCCGCCGAGACCCACCCAGGGGTCGACCCGGGCGGCGGGGGAGGAGGGCACGCCGGGGACCCCTCCTCAGCTTCCACATCTAAACCGGTCACCCGACAGCCCGTGTCCGGTGACTGGGGCTCTGACCCCGGTCAGTCAGCGCATCCGTGTGACATATGTGGAGGTCCTGAGCAGGAGCACAGACTCAAAGTACTGTTCCAGGTCCTGGACGTGAACGGCGATGGAGGCATTTGTGTCAACGACCTGACGATCGGGCTGAAGAAGTTAGGAGTACACCGCACTGAGCATGAGCTCATGGTAAGTGGACATGTTTCATCTCAAGTCTATGAAGCGTTGTGTTTATGTGTAGTGTTTCCTGCCTTGTCCATATTTCTGAAAATGACATGCATTTCTCATGAGAAGACAACAAAGAAAAATGATATAAGAAAATGTAATCAGAGAAGACAAGGATGCATTCAAGAAAAACACAACTGTTTAATATAATTTAGTCAGCACAGTAGAAAAGTAACAGTAAGAGACAATGAGAAGACACATGTACGGTATAACTCAGCGGTGTCAATGAACAATAAAAGTAACATACAAATGCACTGTTCTGTAACAATTTTATTTTCATTGTCACAATTTTTTATTTATTTTTTTAATGGCAATGTCACCTTATCTAAGCCATGAGGAGACTTGGCTTGGGAACCGGAGGGTGGCCGGCTCAAATCCAGTATGGAACAAAGTATGGTGGTGGACTGGTAGCCTTGAGCAAGGCACCAACCCCCCACCCCCCAGCTGCTCTGGGTGGCTGCCCTTCACTCCACCATCTCTCTCCACATTTGCATGTCTATGAGCCCTTTGTGTGTGTGGTTGTATTTCGGGTTAAATGCATGTTAAAAAAAAAAAACTGAGTGAAAAAAAGAATTTCCCCTCGAGGGATTAATAAAGTATCTCTTCTCTTCTTCTTCAATCAGGCCTGAACAAATCTAAAAACCATTTCTTCCTTTCTTTCACATCTGGAGTCAGATAAGAAAGAATAAATTGTATGGAATATGTTAAACTTGCATGAAGTTGATCCAAATCTGAACCTCATGTTCATTCTAAACATGACTTATCATGAGTAATGCAAAGTCTGTTAACATTTAAGTTTAAAAAATATCACTCTTCTCTTCCACAAAGTCATTCAGAAAGTAATATTTTGTGTCACATCTACAGATATATAACAGCAGCAGTTATGTCCTTAGAGGTTAATGTTTAGCACATCCAAATGCTTCATTATGTCAAGCAAAAAAAGCCCAATCTTCCATCCATACAGTATCTGACAATCCTAGCAGGCCATAAATAATATATTATATGAAGCTTTGGGCCGCATGAAATCTGAAGGCGGGCTGTGATTGGCCCCCGGGCCGGACTTTGGACATGCCTGGTATAACTAAACAAAGCTGACATCTTTTTTGCAAAAATAAAAACTCATCAGTGAATGAATATTTAAATCAAACCAATAATTCAATTATTATTATTATTTCAGGTCTGTAGGATATCCCCCTTTTCAATGGGATTTCTGTTACTGATGCATGTTTGATTTTCTGCTCATCACTCAGGAGCTGTAGTTGTTACTGTACATAGTTATGAAAGAATTAGAATGCCACATGGGGGGCAGGGTCAAGTATGAGGTTGGTGTTAAATCTACAGAGAACATATTTCCTTGATTGTAGAGTAATGACCAATTGACCTTTTATTGTAGATGCATTGAGTATGACCATTTATAGACATGGAGTAGTTGTGTCACTGTCCTGAGGGCGTATCGGTGAGTCAGAGAGGATCACAAGTGTATTGTGTAATGATATATTCGCCATGCTCCTTGGCTAAACTTCAATAAGAATTTCGGCATAAGACATCTGAAGCGGAAGCAGATCAGAGTTGTGGACATTTCTCTCATTGTTTGTTGAGGATAGTCACATAATCTTGCATAATGGTGTCTTCTACATGCCCTTTGGCATTGTGGCAAATGTCCAAGACCACAGAGGTCACAGGCCTAACCTCCAATAACAAGTCACTGCTTCAAGCTACAGCTTGAAACGGCTGCAGTGTATCTATATTATTATTGTTGTTGTTGAGTACACAAGTTACACCTGTTCATTAATGCCTTAAATAGTAAATTGTTCCTGTCCGTCAATATAAAAAGCCTCCAGACAAAGTTGCTGTTAGATGGGAAGATGCATTCTGTCAATGGCTGAACATGGTGTTGGTGCCAGACATAGTGTCAGCACATGAGAAACACAGTTGACCTTGTGGTATTTTCACTCAGTGTGTATTTAACCGTGAGTGGTGTTTTTTTACATATCGTTTTACATACAATAACTGACAGGATAAGTCTATTCAGGTGTTCTCAATAATAGGTAATGGTACATACATTGGTATGTGGTGGTGCGTACATTAGCAGTTGTGGTGTAGGCAGTGGTGCATGCACACTGCCACCCACCGTTGGGCAGTAGGTAGCTATATGCATGCACCATACATAACAACAACAACCCCAACATAAGCTCTTGAACTCCTAAGAACACCATAATCACCCATTATCCCTTACCGCCCACTTCGAAAATTAAATAAATCCCAATAATTATAACCAATAATTCAAAAGGAAATTAAGTAATTAATTAAATAAATAAAAACATTTAAATAAAATACATAATAAAAGACAATATGAAGTGTAATTGATGAAATAAATAAATGAAGACTTTACTGGAACCCATGAGTGAACATCTAATCTTCTCCAGTTTAATATGAATTAAGACCTCCTTGAGCCAGCTATTGTGTGATGGGGGGAGAACATGTTTCCATTTAAACAAAATGAGGCGTCTGCCTAGGAGAGATGTGAAAGCCAGTACGCAACGCTTTGTTGCAGGGAAATTAGGTATTGTAAGCGGGCAGACCCAAACAGAACTGCAAGAGTTTCAGGGCTGAGTTCCATATCAAACACTCCTCCAAGTGTATCAAAAATTAGGCGCCAGAAGTCAGTGAGGTTCGGGCAGGACCAGAACATGTGGGTGTGGTTAGCTGGTGATTGTTTACACCTACTGCACCTGTCACTGGTATTTAGGTAAATTTTTGCCAGCCGAGCATTCGTATAGTGCACTCTGTAGAGAACTTACCATTTTAATAAGCCGTGTCTAGCACACATGGAGGATGAGTGAACTAGCTGTAGAATTTGGTCCCACTGGTCGTCTAGTATTGGGACTCCTATTTCCTGCTCCTAGGTTTGTTTCAAGTGAGCCAAGGGGTCAGAGTAAAGGGAGTCGATGGAATTATAAATTATTGAGGTAGAACGCCTCTGAGCAGGGTCAAGAGTGAGCAAGGAGTCAATCGGGTACCCAGGCGGGTGGTTGGGAAAGTGAGGGAAAGTGGTTTGGACAAAGTGCCTGGCTTGAAGGAAACGGAAGAAGTGGGACTGAGGCAGCTTGAGTCTGGCTGCAATCTCTGTAAAGTCAGCAAAGGAGTTTTCTTTGTAAAGGTCCTTGACCCTTAGCAGGCCCTTGTCTCTCCAAATACAAAAGTGGGGTCTGAGAGGGAGGGTGGAAAAAAAAAAAAAAAAAAAAAAATTGAATTGACAACAATAGGGTTCTGCAAAATATTATGAATTTTGAGAGGAAGACGGGCAGTAAGGATAGACTTTAAGGAGAACCTTGAGGACCGTAGCTCTATTTGGGCCCATGAGGGACACATTCCAGCTCCACTGAAAATAAAGGCCCCAAATCTTACAGACTGCACCTTTTTAAAGAAACAGGTTGGCAACCACTGTCCTAAACCTAAACTGACAGCTGCTCTCGTCTCAGTCCTTCTCTCAAGGTCACAGTCCAGGGTCATGTCTAAACACTCTCAGGAATGCAGTGAGGTGTAGCCATGTCCAAATGCAGTACCAAACGGACCGCCTCTTTAAAGCCTGGAGGATCCTGCGTTATTCTGCTTGTTATGGTTCAAAATAGACCAGATCCTGATGCTCACCTGCATTTTACCAATTGTTTTATTTATATTTGAGTTTATATTTACTAAAAGAATGGACCTTAAGCTGTAGGTCAGCGCAGACCACAACACATCTTTGTAAAACTTACTGTTTACAATGACCACTTGAAAATAGAAAATTTTATTTGTATAGCCCAAAGTCACAAAACACATTTAGCCTCTGAGGGCTTTACAATCTGTACAGGGAGTGACACCCTCTGTCCTTAGACCCTCGGTTCGAGTGAGGAAAAACTTGCCCACAAAAAACCCTTTTAACAGGGAAAAAAGGTGGAAGAAACATCAGGAAGAGCCACAGAGGAGGGATCCCTCTCCCAGGACGGACAGACGTGCAATAGATGTCACGTGTACAGAACAAATCAACACAAACATATTGTACAATTACAATGAATGATAGATGTTAACCATTACAAGTGTGTGGTGTGTGTTTATGTGTGTCAAATGTTTAAAGCCTCACATGTGATGCAATCCTTCTCAGAAGAACAGTGTAACTGTAACTGTAGTTTAGTAAACTGTGACACTTCCTCTTCCTGTCGTTGAGGGTGTATGAAGTGTGAGTTCAAAATGAGATAAGAGGCGTCTCTCTGTGAAGAAGAATGTACTGGCCTCTCCACTCACTGATTACATTGTGCTGACTCACTGCCATTAGTCAGTAAACCACAGACAGCTGCTCGTCCACCTACAGTAGAACTTTTTCTCAAATGGCACAGCCGCTCACTGCTGATCAGAGAAGATGACTGTAGACACTGTTCACAGCACAACCTCCATAAGCCCCCATATTAAACTTTTATATTAAACTTCACAGCAGAAATAAACAGCCTGGTACAAAAAACAGTTTTGGTCTCTAAAGCTAATTTCCCGTTCATGCAAACTGTAGTGAAGGTGAATTTATATACAACTCACCTGTTCAAATGATATTAAGGCTTAAAGTTAGGCAGAATTAACAGTGTGCCCTTACAGGTGCCTTGTTTGAGCACTCAGGAGTCATTCAGCCCTCCTTAGGCAGGACTATTAACATGGCGGTGGCCAGCGTTACATATATTGGCTTCAGAACAGCTCTACAGAAACCTGTGGGATGTCCATTCTTTACTGTCATTGGATCTGCCTAACCTGCTGGACTGTTGCCACATCCCCGGATCACAGCAATTAAATTGGTGATTAACAAAATCAAGAGTTAGTTAAGAAGTTAATTGACTTTGCAGGATAAAGCAAAGTATGATTAATACTGTGGTCTTCTTTGGAGTAACATTACTGCTGCTGCTTTCTGGACGGTCAGATGAGGCTTTTCATTTTCATCTCACAAGTTTGACGTGCCTTTGAAGAACGACCCCGTTTTATCCGAATTGCTCTCAAACTTGCGGCAAATTGCACGATGCGTTGTTGGAGTTTCATCCACATCCTTCAACACCACCCAACTAAACTTCCAGGATAATTAAAATGCTCGCTTGTGCTTCATCTCATTAACTTTGTCACTGTGGAGGGGGTGTGGTGCATCAGCTGCAGGGAGAGCTGTGGGTAGGGCTCAGGAGAGCAGCGCCAGGTGAGAGTGATTGGCACACCTGGATCCAGTTAGCTAATCACTCTCCCTTCTTAACAGAGCAGTGTGCTGGACCAGGAGGAAGGCTGGAGCAAACACACAAACAGACAGTAGCCACCACAGATGCCGGGCAGCAGAAGGTGGTGTGGCCTGTGAACAGCTGAACAGTGTGTTGTATGTCCAGAATAAATAAAGAAGTTCTTAGTTACTTCTATCATCAAACTCTGGAAAAATCCATTTTACGTCTTGCCTGATTGGGCGAGGGAGTTGCTAGATTTATTAGCCCAGTGTGACCCAGACAATTGTGCTGTAAATGGTAAATGGTAAATGGACTGTACTTGTATAGCGCCTTTCTAGTCTTCCGACCACTCAAAGCGCTTTACAGTACGTATCTCATTCACCCATTCACACACATTCACACACTGATGGCATTGGCTGCCATGCAAGGTGCCAACTGCTCATCAGTTTGAGGAGCTAACCATTCATACACATTCACACACCGATGGCACAGCCTTCAGGAGCAATTTGGGGTTCAGTATCTTGCCCAAGGACACTTCGACATGCAGACTGGAGGGGATCGAACCACCGATCTTCTGATTAGTGGATGACCCGCTCTACCTCTGAGCCACAGCTGCTGTCCTTATTGTTGTTCATAAGCAGAGACTTCTTGAGTGTAAACCACTCGTGCTGGTGGGGAGACACTTGTTACAGCATCTGTGGAGGAACTCTTTGCAGGTTTTATGGTGAGCATATTGTAATTAAGAGTGCTCCTGTTTGTCAATAATCTGTTCCACTGGGATCAATGTACTCTGCAGCAGTTCAGTCTGTGAGACAGGACTGCAGAAAGCTGGACCTATTTGCTGCGTCACACTCTAGTTTTCCCAGGAGTACATGTTGAGAATTAAAATGCGGTGGAGCTCGGCTGTCGGGTGGATGGGGTCGCCTGCTGAATGCTGACTGTGTGCTTAGAATGACTCAGAGGAGTCAGGAGGATAGTGAGGGAGGGAGGCATCACTCAGCAGATTTTTTTTACTGTGAGGGAGGAGCCACTGTGGGGGAACCCTGCGTTTCATCCCACCCCCTCTCTCTACTCTGGCTGACAATTGAAGGCATAAATTAATTTACATGCTGAGATCTCATCCGCCATTGGCTGAGTGGGTCGTTCCACGGCTCGACAGTCGGACCTGCTAGTATGGGCTGCAGTGATTGGTCGGGTTTGGCTGCAGTAAGGATGCAGGTTTCTGAAGGCTCTGTTTGCTGCATTTCTCTGGCTGCTGGTGCTGAAGCTGGCAAAGTGGCAAATCCTGTGTCTGCTGCTGCTAACATCATTCTCTCATTCTCAACATGAGATCTTCACAGTGTGAAATTCCAGGTTTGATAAACGGAGAACTAATCGTACTGCAGAAGTTAAATGGCAATAGTTAGCTTGGAGCGTTTTGTTTTTATCCTACTGCAGCTGATGCCTATGAACCTGGACATCTGTCAACGCAGTCATTTTTAATGAGGAAAAGATCCAGGAAGAAGATGAGACACTGAGACACTGAGCTGGAGCAGTGAAGCGGAAGAAAGTGGAGGAGTCCTCCCTGCAATCCCTTGTTGTCCTCGTCTGACCTCTCTACACTTGTTCTGCTAATTCAAGTCCCCGCTTTCAGCCAACAGACACAGAGTGTCGTCGTGTTTGAGTAGTGGGCAGTCTCCCAGACACAGTGAGCCCCAGTTTGAGGATATGCTGGGTGTCTTGTGCCAGAGCCTTTTTGGCAACACACGGTGTAAGCCTGCTGAAAGTCAGTTGCCAGGGGAGAAAAAGACTGAGGCTGCTGGGAAATGCAAAGAAACGCAAGCCGGTGCCCACGAAAGGAGCGCACACTCGTCTGAGCGCACAGAAAGTAGCAGCAGTAATGTTACTCCAAAGAAGACCACCGTGTTAATCATGGTGGCACCACCTAAGGATTTTCAACAGGTAGGATGAAGTAGGTGGCTCTTGTCGCATTTACAGTAATATACCATAGATCAGATTTTGCATAAGCGACCTGAAGTTTCCAACTTAAGTTTGTCCCTTATGCAAAATCAATCCAAATCATTGAGGAGTGTTGCATAAAGCCTCTTAGGTTGTCTACTTGTCAAGTGTTTAGATTAAAGCTTTCACTGTGCACTTTAGTTATCATGGTTGCATAATCATTCTTTAATGTTGCCTGACATCATTATTGTCAGGCAACAGAAAAACAAAAAGAATAGCACATAACCTAAATTAACAAATCCACACAAGCAGAGGCCAGAAGTAACTGACAAAATCAATGTGAGAAATCCTGATGTGAACCAAAACATAGATGAAGTCATGATGAAATATAAAAATATTACTGTGACTGCAGTAATAAGGAGATAACCAATCATCGACAGGAGTCAACAAAATCTGGTGAGTTTCAATGAAACATATAGCTAACGATACGAAACATTATGTTCATGTTTGGATAGCCAGCTACAGCTGTGCCAACTGAAGGTCAAATTTATAATCTACCAATCTGTGCATCGCTCATAGTCTCCGTTGAGTTTTACCTGCATCTCCTCCTCCTCCTGTTCAGTCACCATAACTTAAGCCATTGTCTTTTGTTCCACCAATTA
The DNA here is from genome assembly GCA_946959425.1 of Argyrosomus regius. Lineage (NCBI taxonomy): Eukaryota > Metazoa > Chordata > Actinopteri > Sciaenidae > Argyrosomus > Argyrosomus regius. The sequence goes on along the minus strand of OX336898.1, from coordinate 1,701,902 downwards.
TTTTACTTAAATAAATATATAAGTCATTTTATGCAACTTAGATGAAGCTGAAGGGTTTTATGAAACTGGGCACTGATCTCTAGGCCTGCTTAACCTGCAGGGACAACAGAACTACTGAGTGGGCAGATGTAGGCATGCCTTCAGCTGTACGTCACTCGCAGGATAATTGCTGTTTCTAATGAGCTCTATGTATGAAGTCAGCTTTTCACTGCAGTGAAGTAGCAGCAACAGGTAGCCGGTGATCAGAGCTGACATTTACTCGTGTTTTTCTCTAAACAACCTAACCACTGAAAGGCATCAGTTAATGCTCTTACAGTTGAAGTGTTTATGAAATTCATGTCAGGTTCATTTATACTCTGTATGTGGAAGTCATGCTCTGTTGGCAAATAATGAAATATCTCTCTAATAACTAAGGGATGGAATGTCATAAACATTTGGTACAAATATTATGATCACACAAAGGCTTAATTTAATTTATCCACCATCATATTGATACTTGTGGTTTTGAACGATGTGTCTCCAAGTATTGGATGGATTGGCATGAAATTTGTAGATATTCACATCCCCTTATGATGAATATATATTATCAATACGATTTGGTCAAAAACCAAATCGTATTAATAATATATATATAATATTAAATCTGCAAAACCCATGACATTCCCATCATGCTAGTGCTAATTAGCAAATGTTAGCACGCTAAGCTAAGTTCAGATATGGTAAACATACTTGCTAAACAGCATGTTGCCACTGACATTATGAGCATGTTGACATGTTGTTCAAAGCACCACCATACCTACTGTAAGTACAGCCTCACGGAGCCGCTAAGCATGACTGTAGACTCTTAGTCTGGTTAACCTGTATTTACCCAGTGCTGGGTCACTGAGCTAACACACTGCTGCTCACGCAGACATCGACATTACCAAGTACAACCACACTTAACCTAATAAGTTTTGCTTAAGGGTTCCTCGGTTGTGAGGGTGCCCTTGAGCAAAGGAAGGACAAGCGCTGCTTTTGGCATGCATTTTTATCTTTATTACATTTTTAACTTTTCCTTTGCTCTCATAAAGACATTTTTCTATTACCTCAGCAGTTTTTGCCTTCGTTGGATAGAGATAATGAAAGGACTGATGGAGGAGAGAGAGGGATGAACAGGATTTCTGCTGCTGACTTCTAATGATTCGACACTTTCAGGAGTAAAGGTCACTCTGTGACTCTCAGTGTCAAAGTGATGTTACAGATGTTGGCTTTCCTCTTCTCCCAAATGACCACTTACCGTATATTAGAGACTGATGTGGTTGAATGTTAACCTGTCAGTGGTTAGTCATTACATTCAGGTATGAGATGAAATCAGGTACTGTGCACGTGACTGAAGTGAGCCACCACTGCGGCTCCACGTGTGTTGAGTGTGACAGTTACTTTAGATACAGTACGCAGTCGAGCAGCTTTGGTTATGTCAGAACAGCTGCACAGTGAAATGTGATGACTGAGCTGCTAGAAAACATTTCTTTAAATGGTTTATTGAGTAACTCATTTCACCTCATGGCATTCTGCCCTGCAGGCCAATGTTTGTTCTGTCATGTGAAGTTCAGCGTTCTGTGGTTGCTGCTGCTGGCTGACAGATTAAAACATTAAAACAGTTTTCCTGACCCTCGCCATCACTCTAGTGCAACAAGTTGGAGTGGTTAGTTCTATTACCTTCATTAGCTCTGTTAGCTGTAGACATATAGCTTATTTCCCCGATCATGACAACTGTACTGAGGGTGAATTCTTATAGAACTCACCTGTTCAAATGATATTAAGATAACTTTTACTTTTAAGATAAAAGTTATGCAGAATTAAGAGCGTGGATGTTTTGATTGACAGGTGGGTGCCCTTACAGGTGCATTGTTTGAGCATTCAGGCGTCATTCAGCCCTCCTTAGGCAGGACTACCAACATGGCGGTGGCCAGCATTACAAATTTTGGGGGACTTTGCTGCACGCTAGCTCCTAACAGCTATTTCCTTTATTCACAATGCAGCATTATCAGAGAAAACAATAATAGACAGGTAGGACAGCACCAGGCTAAAGTTAGCTAGCTGAGTAACCGGCCTATGATGGTAACTTCAGTAACATCATGAGGATGCACTCGTCAGCACTCGGTTCAGTTGAGTTCAGGTTCAGTCATTTGCTGAGCAAACACAGCATTAGTAATTCATATTCAGCTCCAACAGTCCTCGGTGTATTTACCCTTGATCTACTCACCAAGAGCAAAGAACCTTTTGGGGCGACTGTGGCTCAGGAAGTAGAGCGTGTCGTCCACTAATCAGATGATCAGTGGTTTGATCCTCCAGTTTGCATGTTGAAGTGTCCTTGAGCGAGATACTGAACCCCAAACTGCTCCTGAAGGCTGCGCCATCGGTGTATGAATGGTTAGCTCTTCAAACTGATGAGCAGTTGGCACCTTGCATGGCAGCTAGTGCCATCAGTGTATAAATGTGTGTGAATGGGTGAATGAGATATGTAGTGTGAAAGCGCTTTGAGTGGTCAGAAGACTAGAAAGGAGATATATAAGTACAGTTACACTATATTGAGGTGTTGCAACTTTTATTGAAGTAAAAGATGTTAATACTTCATCCACTGCTGCAGTTGCATTACCATCCCATTATACTGTAACAATGTAAAGACCTGGTGTAATGGTTTATATAGTCCCTCAAACAGTGGCCCATGGACCGGTCTCCATCCTGGTGCACATAGTTGACTTTTGTTTCTCATGCTCAGTCAGTCATTTAGTAGAGTATTGCTCAGTGACAGACAAATATAGATGTATCCCCTCCCTCACTTAGGTATTTCCTGCCGGTAAGTGTGTTCATGTTCCAGTTAACTCTAGTTCCTTGTAGACCTGTAGCTGTCATTCCATTTGGCTTGGCAGGTAGTATTGGCAGAGAGTGCTGTGAACTGTCTAGGATGCCGAATAACCTGATATGTGTGATGGCTGTAAAGTGGTCTGAACTGCAGGCTGAGTCAACAGTGCACAGATGGTAGGAGATGATGGAAGCTTCCTCACTCTGTCTGACCTCTGCTGCTGTTTGTCAAATCACTCTGTCCACAAAGCAGCAGTGAATGAGTTCAGGTTAATATCCCTTACAGATAATGTTACTGTGTATCACTCAACTCCAAAAATGAGCTAACATTTTCATGAGCTGCTGTCTCTGCCTCTTCTCTCCTTACAGAAAATAGTGAAAGCAGGAGACAAAGACCTGGATGGACAGTTAGACTTTGAGGAGTTTGTTCATTATCTCAGAGACCACGAGAAGAAACTCCGGCTGGTCTTCAAGAGTCTGGACAAGAAGAACGATGGTAAGGAATCCTGTCACAGCTAGGACCAATACAGATTCACAAAACCTCCACTCCACTGATTCAGTATTCCATTTCCATATTTGGGTTCCTCACAAAGGATGAATTAAAGAAGAATGTTCAAAAAGCAGCAGTGATATTTTCACTTTAAAGTCCAGTGTGTCAGAATTTGTGGCATCTGGCTGTGAAGCTGCAGATTACAATCAACTGCATTTGAATAGAGTGTTGCTCACTGTGACTCATAAACTGACCTGTACAATGTACAGTGGAGTTCATCTTTAATTAAATAAATAACTCATTAATCTGGTGCAGGCCGGATAGACTCACAAGAAATCATGCAGTCTCTGCGTGACCTGGGCGTGAACATCTCTGAGGAACAAGCTGAGAAGATTCTCAAAAGGTGAGACTGACACTGTGATCCACCATCTCCCTCTGTGTGTGTGTGTGTGTGTGTGTGTGTGTGTGTGTGTGTGCGTGTGTGCGTGTGTGCGTGTGTGCGTGTGCGTGTGTGCGTGTGCGTGTGTGCGTGCGTGCGTGCGTGCGTGCGTGCGTGCGTGTGCGTGTGTGCGTAAGCAGTGGCACTGTTCATGATGTTCTCATGTCTGAATATGCTCCTGAGTCACTCTTACGTAAACATTTCTGAAAATGACTTGGTCAGGCCTGAAGCACTTCAGTATCACTTAATAGCTTTTAGCTATATCTGGTGCTATTATGCATTATCCCTGCTTTTTTTTTTTCTTTGCTGTGAGGAGCAAAAGAGGTCAACAATACTGCTGAGACTGTCAGACTTAGTTATAAATTATTATAACTATCTCAGAATTCTGTAATGATGAAATGAATGAGAATATTTAGTCGTGAATTCACTGTAAGCCTTCTGCTCAAAAACACGTTAGCAGCATAGTAAGTTCAAAAATCCATCACTGATGATCGACAGAACATGGACTCACTCCTCAGCTCAGCAGCAGCACTCAAACGTGTCTCCTCTCTGTAACTGTCCTGTTCTGTGTCAATAAAAAGGAAAGGTCATGTCATGTGAAGGTAATGTCCACATATGAATGACCATCACAGATACGTTAATGTTCCATGTCTGAGCAACTTGCTCATGTTGTTATGGCTCAGTGTGATCCTTGTCTAGTTCTTCTAACCTCCTGTCTGTCTGTTTGTCTCTTCTTCATTGGCTGGTCTCAGAATAAGGAGGGGTCATATCTGGGCCCCTATCTTGTAGTAAGTAGTAGTTTCTATAGTCTGCTTGCGCAGCTCGTGCTGCACTGATCACCAGTGCACAGTCTGATTCAGTGACCAGCTGTGATTTCACAGGTTTCAGATTGAACTCAAACTAAAGACAAACGGAGAAACGCTGTGATAATATGGTGATTCAGCTGCAGCACACAGTGCATAGAGCATCCATGCACTTGAACTCATAAAGCAAGCCATAAGAACAAATGTTACCATTACTGAGAAGTAACAGTGCATGTTCACAGATAGTTTGTTCTTCATAAAACAGTCACATTTCACAGTCTGTGTTCTTCACATCCACAGCATGGACAAAAACGGCACAATGACAATCGACTGGAATGAATGGAGGGACTACCACCTCCTGCATCCAGCAGGCAACATTCCCGAGATCATCCTGTACTGGAAACACTCCACGGTACACACTCTCAACAAAATGTCATCCTTTCTACTAAAATGTATTTGTAGGGACACAGCGTTACGCTACTCTAATAGGCACTTACACATGCAAGTTGCATGTGGTTAGATTGTATGTTGGATCATATGTTTTCTATTTTAGTTGTATAATATGTCGTGTGAAGTAACCACAAAGTCAGGAGCCGGTTTGGGTTAGTCAGGAGCAGATTCAGGCTGTTTTATTAGTCACTTAATAGTCATGCATATTGAGTTACGCTGAGTTTGTCTTATGCAATAACAAAAAAGTTTTGTGACATATCGGGATAAAGTGACGCGTTTTTACAAGAAGAAGAAGAAAAGTTTGTTGTTATAAAGAGAAGTTGTGTAGAGCAGGTTATTTTTGTCATGGTGGCAGCAGTACACTACATACATTAGATATAATGCTGTTGTGTGTTATTTTATTTATTTTTTTTATTTCAATTTCAGCAACTTATACAGTCACATACATGCACATTCACGTTTGCTGTTTCCCATTTATGATCTGCTTAATACAGCATAAGAGTACATGCTTCAGGTTACACATATGTGCAAGTTACATGGTTAAATAAGAGTAACACACAAGCATAACAATTGGTAATTAAATCATAAGCAGCGTAAATGGACATAAATCAATGGATTAAAATAAAATAAAATAATTGACTTTTCCTGCATTAGTATGGTCATGGCAGGTCTCCATCTGTAAATATATCTTTTTGAAGCCTCAAGCCCTAGCTTTACCATCTTGGGATCTTTTCTAAAATTTTTCTGAAATACTTTTCCAAGTGCCTAAAAAAAAAAAGAAAAAAAAGAAAACCCTTGTCCCAAAATTTCTTCAGTTTAGGACATGTCCAAAGTATCTGAGTATGGTTACCAGCTTGTGTCCCACAACTTCTCCAGCATTTCTCTGAATGCCATGTATTAGAGTTAGTTACTTATTATATATATTATAACTTTCAAAAGGCAAGAAACAACTCTGTTATCAGAATCGTTAGTTTGTGGACCAGTTTGGACAGGATTTATTCTAATATCACATGCAGCAGTCCTCCCAGTCATTGTAATACTCATATTCCTCGAAGTACTGGTCGAGGTGGTGGAGTTGGAGCCATATTTGACTCAAGTCTATTAATAAATCCTAAACCTAAACTAAATTATAACTCGTTGAAAGTCTTGTTCTTAGCCTTGCTCACCCAACCTGGAAAACATTACAGCCAATTCTATTTGTTATAGTATATCGTGCTCCTGGTCCTTACTCTGAATTTTTATCTGAATTTGCAGAATTTGCATCAGGCTTGATCCTTAAAACAGATAAAGTAATTATTGTAGGTGATTTTAATATTCATGTGGACAACCACAATGATAGTCTTAGTACTGCGTTTATCTCTTTGTTAGATTCAATTGGCTTCTGTCAGAGTGTAAATAAACCGACTCATTGTCGAACCACACTCTTGATCTTGTTCTCTCATATGGCATTGAAATTGATCATCTAATAGTCTTCCCACAGAATCCTCTTCTGTCAGACCATTTTTAATAACCTTGAGTTCATATTACTGGACTATAAGCCTTTCTGCAGAAACTCCTACAGCAGATGTTTATCTGATAGTGCTGTAGCCAAATTTAAGGAGTGATTCCCTCAGTATTGAATTCAATGACTTGTCTCAATGTAGCAGAGGACTTGTCTGCTTCCTTTAGCCCCTCACAAATAGATCATCTTGTTGATAGTACTACAGGCTCATTACGAACAACTCTAGACTCTATTGCACCTCTGAAAAAGAAGATAATTAAACAAAGGAGGTTAGCACCATGGTATAGCCAGCAGACTCGCAACTTAAAGCAAGAGGCACGTAAATCTGAACACAAATGGCGTGCCACTAAACTGGAAGAATCTCGTTTAGCCTGGCAAGATAATCTTAAAACATACAGGAAGGCTCTCCGTAGTGCCAGAGCAGCCTACTACTCTTCATTAATAGAGGAAAATAAGAACAACCCCAGGTTTCTCTTCAGCACTGTAGCCAGGCTAACAGAGAGCCACAGCTCTATTGAGCCATCCATTCCTTTAGGTCTAAGTAGCAATGACTTCATGAGCTTCTTTAATGATAAAATTATAACTATTAGAGACAAAATTCATCACCTCTTGCCCCAACAGGCACTGATCTGCATTCTGATACAGCAAGTTTGGAAACAGCTGTAAAACCTGATATATATTTAGACTGTTTTTCTCCAATCGACCTTCATCAAATAACTTCAATAATTTCTTCATCTAAGTCGTCAACCTGTCTCTTAGATCCCATCCCAACCAGGCTGGTCAAGGAGTTTTACCTCTAGTTAGCCCTTCTTTATTGGATATGATTAATCTGTCTTTATTATCAGGATATGTACCACAGTCCTTTAAAGTAGCTGTAATTAAACCTCTTCTTAAAAAGCCCACTCTAGACCCAGAGGTTTTAGCCAATTACAGACCGATATCAAACCTTCCCTTTCTCTCAAGATACTTGAGAAAGCTGTAGCCAATCAGCTGTGCGACTTTCCCATAAGAACAGTTTATATGAGGATTTTCAGTCAGGATTTAGAGTGCATCATAGCACAGAGACCGCACTAGTCAAAGTTACAAACGACCTCCTAATGGCATCAGACAAAGGACCATCTCTGTACTTGTCCTGTTAGATCTTAGTGCCGCATTTGACACCATTGACCATCAAATTCTTTTACAGAGACTGGAACATCAAATTGGCATCAAAGGAACCGCCCTAAGCTGGTTTAAGTCTTATTTTTAGATCGTTCTCAGTTTGTTCTAGTCAATGATGAATCCTCCATGCATACCAAAGTTTGTCATGGAGTCCCACAAGGTTCTGTACTGACCACTTCTATTCAGTTTATATATGCTTCCTCTAGGGAACATTATTAGGAATCACTCCGTTAATTTTCATTGTTATGCCGACGACACCCAATTATATTTATCGATCAAGCCTGATGAAACCAATCAATTAACTAAACTCCAAGCATGCCTTAAAGATATAAAAAGTTGGATGACCTTCAATTTTCTGATGTTAAATTCAGACAAAACTGAAGTTCTTGTAATTGGACCCAAAAACATCAGAGACTCTCTCAGAGACTTAGTTACCTAGATGGGATCACCCTGGCCTCCAGCTCCACCGCAAAGAATCTTGGAGTTGTTTTTGATCAGGATTTGTCCTTTAATGTCCACATAAAACAAATTTCAAGGACTGCATTCTTCCATTTACGCAACATTGCCAAAATCAGACGCATTGTATCTCAAGCAGATGCAGAAAAACTAGTCCACGCATTTGTTACTTCTAGGCTGGACTATTGTAACTCATTGTTATCAGGCTGCTCCAATAAGTCTCTTAGGACTTTGCAGCTAATTCAGAATGCTGCTGCCGTGTTCTGACAGGAACCAAGATCAGAGATCACATCTCTCCCATTTTGGCTTCCTTGCATTGGCTACCTGTTAAATCTAGAATAGAATTTAAAATTCTTCTCCTTACATACAAAGCTCTTCATGGTCAGGCACCATCATATCTAAAAGAGCTCATAGTACCTTACTACCCCTCTAGAACACTGCGCTCTCAGAATGCTGGGTTCCTTGTAGTTCCTATAGTTTCCAAAAGTAGATTGGGAGCCAGAGCTTTCAGCTATCAAGCTCCTCTTCTGTGGAACAAACTACCATTTGGGTTCGGGAGGCGACACGGTCAACACTTTTAAGAGTAAACTTAAGACTTTCCTTTTGATAGAGCTTATAGTTAGGGCTGGCCAGGTCATCCCTTAGTTATGCTGCTATAGGACTATACTGCCGGGGACTCCTCCTTTCAGGGTTATGCCTAGCCAGGCATGGTATTGGTTGAAGATGCAGTCACATCTCCCTTTACTGAAAACCCTCTCTCTCTCTCTCTCTCTCTCTCTCTCTCTCTCTCTCTCTCTCTCTCTCTCTCTCTCTCTCTCTCTCTCTCTCTCTCACCATCACCACCACCATCTGTAAACATACATGTCTGTCATACATGTACATTAATGCATCTTACTAACTAAACTTCTTCCCCGGAGTTTCTGTGCTCTTTTGTCCAGCAGGTTCTCGTGGATCGTGACTGCTGCTGTGGTCCTGCATGACGTCCACTACATATATTATTACTGTCATTAATGTTACCAGATCTCCATTACAGTTTATAGTAACTTAGTTAATGATTTGCTGCTGCTGTGCATCTGTGTCTCTCTATCTCTATCACAGGTTCCACTGCTACTGTAATCATTTTATCATTCATTGTAATCCATTGTCATTTTTCATTGTAATTGTACAAAATGTTTCTGTTGACTTGTTGACTGTACACGTGACATCTATTGCACGTCTGTCCGTCCTGGAGAGGGATCCCTCCTCTGTGGCTCTTCCTGAGGTTTCTTCCACTTTTTCCCTGTTAAAAGGGTTTTTGTGGGCAAGTTTTCCTCACTCGAACCGAGGGTCTAAGGACAGAGGGTGTCACTCCCTGTACAGATTGTGAAGCCCTCCGAGGCAAAATGTATTTTGCGACTTTGGGCTATACAAATAAAATTTGATTGATTTGATTGAGCAGTCTGTGATCTTCATCCAGTTCAGACTGCATATAAAAAGAGTCTGCACGTTCATCCTGACATTAAGCATACACAGACCTAAGGAGTGGCAGACATGCACTAGCTCTTCCCCCATTTTGTTCACAGCGTGGTCTTAAATTGTGTCTGTGGATAGTGGTGGAGGTGCACAGAGGACTGTCCAAAGATGTGGCTGTATCCAGCAGCATCCACTCAGTCAGGCTCACATCCTGTTCTGACAGCGCCTGGTAATGTCGCATTTCAAGTGGAGAGTGTAGATCATGAGGGAGCAGCTGTGGGGTTTACAGCAATCCTCCTAGATTAGGACATCTGTCGCCTCCTTTGTCAATATCAATATAATTACATATATTGATTATAGTCAACGAGAGAGAGAGAGAGCGAGCTGCATGAAAGCTGTTTTCACACAGCTCTCCTGGTTGATTTGAGTGATTATCATGAATGCTCGATTGTGATAACAGTTTAGTTTAGTTTAACAGCACCTAGTTTTCTAACGTTCACTGTGACACTGAATGGATAACATTCAGATCAGTCCTCCAGAAGAACATCGACTGTAGATTCACAGACTTCACTGACAAGACACTTGATAATTGATCTTGAAAATCTCTAGAATATGAGCTTAATTATGTTGAGATAACAGAATAATTAACTCGTCATCTTCAGATCATAACATTAAAAAAATAATTGCAAGCATGTTAAGTCGTTCTTGGATTCTGTAATTCTCATTGCCCTCATGAAATGATTGAGTTTTATAATTCTCTGAATGAAATAGAATAGAATAGAATGGAATAGAAAGCTTTATTGTCATTGTACAACAGACATACTGTAAGCACAACGAAATTACAGGGGGCTTCAACGAGGTGCTGGTCCTAATATAGGATAAAACCACAATATAAATACAAATACAATGCTAAAAAATATAGAGGCTATACAAAAATACGTACGGTATTCATAAAATGTGAATGCTGCATCCTGCTGGTGTTTGCATAGCAAATGGTAAGAGCAGGATGTTACATGACGGGATTATTGCACATTATTACACATTATTGCACATAAGGTTATTGCATGTGACACATAGGTAAGATTATTGCACAGGACGTTTGTGAAGGTAAAGTTATTGCACAAGAGATTTTTGCATGTTGGGGGGCTGGTGCATGTGTGCATTCAGGATGGTGATGGCTTTCGGAAACTGTTCCTGAGTCTGTTTGTCTTGGCTCTAATACACCTGTAGCGTCTGCCAGAGGGCAGCAGGTCAAACAGGTGGTGGGCGGGATGGGTGTTGTCTCTGATAATGGTCTGTGCTCTGCTGAGGCAGCGAGATGTGTATATGTCTTTGAGGGAGGGGAGGGGGCAGCCCACGATCTTCTGCGCTGTCTTGACTACTCTCTGGAGCTTCTTCCGGTCTGCCTCAGTGCAGAGGGAGAACCACACCGAGGTGCAGTAGGTCAGGATGCTCTCGATAGAGGAACGGTAGAAGGTTAACAGCAGCTTCTGGTTGATGTTATTCTTCTGAGCACTCTCAGGAAGTGCAGACGCTGTTGAGCCTTCTTGACGACAGCCTTGGTGTTAGCGGACCAGGACAGGTCAGCAGAGATGGTGGTGCCCAGGAAGGTGAAAGTGCGCACTCTCTCCACTAAGTCGCCATTAATGGTGAAGGGAGACGGATCTGCTCTGTGCTTCCTGAAGTCCAGGATGATCTCCTTAGTCTTCGTGGTGTTCAGAGCCAGATCGTCGGCAAACTTCACAATGGTGTTCCTGCTGTGGGCCGGTCTACAGTCGGAGGTGTAGAGGTTGTAGAGAAGGGGGCTCAGCACACACCCCTGTGGGGAGCCCGTGCTGAGTGTTCGGGTGGAGGAGAGGTGGGGGCCAAGTTTGACTGGCCCGGTTAGTAAGGAAGTCCTTTATCCAGCTGCAGGTGAGTGGGGGAAGTCCGAGGTCAGACAGCTTGCTAACCAGGATGTCAGGGATGATAGTATTAAAGGCTGAGCTGAAGTCTATGAAGAGCATCCTGACGTAGCTCTCCCGATGTTCCAGGTGACTCAGCGCAGTGTGAAGAGCGATGGCTATGGCGCCTTCGGTTGATCTGTTTGCCCTGTAGGCAAACTGGTGGGGATCAAAGGAGGGGGGGGAGAAAGGCGTGGATGTGCTTGAGGACCAGCCACTCCAGGCACTTAGTGATGGTGGGTGTGAGCGCGATGGGGACGGGGATGATGGTGGCAGACTTCAGGCAGGCTGGGATGGAGGCCTGTGCCAAGGAGAGATTGAAGATGGTGGTGAAAACCTGTGCAAGCTGATCCGCACAGGCTCTGAGTATTTTCACAGGATAAATAGATAGAGACACGTTCATACAGCACTTTTCTCTGTATCCTGCCAGATATACTGTCACTTACTCTGGCTATTTAAAGTGTTTACTGAAGGTTAGTGTCACTGACTGAACCTTCTGCTTCTACCTCAGATCTTTGACGTTGGCGAGAGTTTGCTGGTGCCCGATGAGTTCACGGTAGAGGAGAAGAAAACAGGAATGTGGTGGCGGCACCTAGTGGCCGGAGCGGGAGCTGGTGCTGTGTCTCGAACCTGCACGGCACCACTGGACAGGCTGAAAGTACTCATGCAGGTAAAAGACAACACCTAGCTGAATAAGGAGTTATTTTGATATTTCCATTCTACCTAAACTGAACAAAGAGAAGTGATTTAGTGATCACAGTGTAAGTACATGCTGACAGTTTGTCCTCCCCAGGTTCACGCCTCCAAGAGCAACAGCATGCACATCGCTGGGGGCTTTTCCCAGATGATCCGAGAGGGCGGCATGAGGTCACTGTGGCGAGGCAACGGCATCAATGTCATTAAAATCGCCCCTGAGTCTGCCATCAAGTTCATGGCCTATGAACAGGTATGTGACAGTCCAGCTCCAATAAACTGTATATTTCTGTCACATTTGTGTCGTCGCTGAACAAAAGAAACTGTCCGACAGATTAAACGAATAATTGGAAGCAACCAGGAGACGCTGGGCATGGCGGAGAGGCTGGTGGCAGGCTCTCTGGCTGGAGCAATCGCGCAGAGCAGCATCTATCCGATGGAGGTGAGAGACCGCTGAGCACAGAACACGTTCTCAAGCAAAGACATTGCTTTAAAAAGTAGTCATTAAGATTGTATTCATTCTGTTAATGTACTGTAGCAAATCTTCTTTTTGTCTTGTGACTGACTCCCATTTTAACTTTTAGCCTTGAACCCATCATGTGAAACTGTACTGTGACCTCTTATCTGGAGGAAAACAGACCTTCACACGCAGACTCACAGACCTTCAGTTATGCACAAAGTGTGAGCAAGTCATTTATGTAAATGAGGTTGATAACAAGCAACTTGTTTTCATTTGAAAGATAATGCACGACATATATGTTAGTCTTTTCTACGACTCTGAGACAACCAAGTGGTGCTTTCTGTCATCTTGTCACAAGGGCCTGACATCGCTTCCTGTCCTCACAGGTCCTGAAGACACGGTTAGCCCTGAGAAAGACGGGCCAGTACTCGGGCATCTTGGATTGTGCCAAACACATCTTCCAGAAGGAGGGTGTGGCTGCTTTCTACAAGGGCTACATCCCCAACATGCTGGGCATCATCCCCTACGCCGGCATCGACCTGGCTGTGTACGAGGTGTGCGCTTGTTGACTTCTCTTTTTTGCTTTGTTCGTTTGTTATTTCAGTTCCACCTGACCCCTCTCCTCTCCTCTCTTCTGTCAGACTCTGAAGAATTCCTGGCTGCAGCGCTACGCCACAGACAGCGCTGATCCGGGAGTGTTTGTGCTCCTGGCTTGTGGCACCACTTCCAGCACGTGTGGCCAGCTGTCCAGCTACCCACTGGCCCTGGTCAGGACTCGAATGCAGGCACAAGGTCAGAACTCTGCTGCTACAATTAGATATATTGGAGTATGGAAAAAGAGCCAAAGGGTTAACACTGTTGCATTTACAGCGGTTTTGTTTGACGAGCCCATCCTCCCTCTGTTTTCCTCAGCTACCCTGGAAGGAGGCCCTCAGATGAGCATGACAGGCCTGTTCAAACACATCATTAGGACTGAGGGGCCCATGGGACTCTACAGAGGCCTGGCACCCAACTTCATGAAGGTCATTCCATCCGTCAGCATCAGCTACGTGGTGTACGAGTACCTCAAGATCACATTGGGGGTCCAGTCAAAGTGAAGAGGGAGGCAGAAAGGAGATCAAGACGCCAAAGTTTTATTTTGTTTTTGTTTTTTTCTTTTGAGCTGACGCCTGACTGAGGAACAAGAAGCTGACATCCAACATATTTAAATCAAATAGAGAAATTCCAGAGTTTAAAGGAGGTGAGTGAAGAGGAAAGACTGATGAAGACTTTACAGGTGCAGGAGAGCTCGATTGAGCAAATGTCTGTAAGTTAATATTAATATCTTCCTTTTAACAATCCAGCAGTGCTTCTTAGTTCAGGAAGTTACCATTGAATTCTTTGAAGTGGTTTAAAGGTGTACCAGTAAAATATACCCACTGCCATCAATGTGGCAGGAGCAGTTCTGTTATACAGGAAGAATCTTTGTCTTGAAGGGCTTTGCTAAGGTGTATCACGAAGCATTTGCAGTGTCTCCATACTGGAAGACTTGAACATAAATCATCATACACTGACTGTGCTCAAAGCTCATGTGGATTTATGGATGGGATCCACAGCTTTGTTCTGTGTAACAAGGTGATCAATGGTCAAACAAGACCTCATTAAATAATGACATTTATGAAAAATATAATTAGATGCAGTTCAAAAGTTTCCCTTCATTCTCCCCAAACACTCCAACACCCCCCCAGGCCTAGAGGGGGTTTCCCATTTCCACGGACTTCATTAACTTGCCTAAACATATTAACAAAGGGATGAATCCTGTAATCTGACTCACCCCTTTCCTCCAGTGTTACCTTAATATCTTTCAGTTTTTAACCACACTTCTGCTGAGGACCTAAGAAAAGTTCCATTATTTATGTCCGGTTGTGCTGTTTAATTTGAAATGTGAAGTTGATTTAGATCAGATGAAGTCCAGTCTGAGCTGTCAGGAAATCTGACATAGCGCACTTTGATGTCCTCGATGCAAATGTGCAGAACAGCGACAGTCTTCTGAATTTGCCAAGTTTGCCAACATTAGCTGCTGATTATACCAGACCTGAGTGTACTGACCTGAGCAAGGGTGTGTTTGGACATTTATGAATGCAGCTTTTTATTTGCATAAAACCAATTATGTTATTTCTTTCAGCAGACTCTGTTGGTTTTATAGAGCAGGGGTTCGCAAACTTACTCCTCAAAGATCTGCATCTGATTTCTTTGTTTAAGGTTCAAGGTCTTGAACGATTGGCAATAACAAAATAACATTAAATCAACTGACTTCTCACATATTCTTACAACTACACTGACATTAGATGCTTGAAAAAACAAGGCATGTTCTGTATCTGCAATTTAGAGCTGATAGTTTCAAGCTGCACTGTAAATTCAGTGTCACTAACAATTTATTGATCAATAGAGACTTTATTTTAAAATAGAAAATGTTACACTTCCAGATCGACTTGCCAAGTGTGGACTGAGGTTCAAACTTTTGTACAGAATCCCAAATCTGTCATTTTAGCATTTACCTGTAAACTGAACAGCAGCAACAGAAAGAGCTGCTGACTGAAGCTACGTGGCTTCTTTTGGAGGACTGGAGGCAGCAGGATGATGAATGATCCACAGAGCAGCTTGTATTTAGATGCTGTGGATGTCCACACTGTGTTTGCTGAGAAGCAGTGGGAACCTTTGCACTCCATTCTTAACATCATTGTAGAAAATTAGACAAAACACCATTCAAATCAGTAGGAAGGCCATGCGTGTACTGTTCCTAATCGTGAGGCACATGATGAAACTTTGTGTTTAACAGCGTTGTTGTTGTTCAGGAACACTTTGTGTTGGTTGTCAGATCAGATCCCAAAACTGCTGTATTCAAATTTCATAGATATAAAATCTAAAATATATTAATCAAGTAAACCATCAGGAAGATGGTTCTTGCTCACCACACTCCACCAACACACTAACATCATGTCGTGAGGTCCTTTAACTGGACGGACGCTTCACAGAAGCATCTTAGGGGTACACTGCCATTCCTCCTTAGTTGCTATGCAATAAATCAGTCATCATATTTTTACCCTCAGTTTCCCTTTCCACATTTCTAACATGAGCCATCAGGTGAAAATGGAATAGTATTAGTCACAGGAGGCTTTCTGACAAGGATTAAATGGCTGGGAATATTTTTTCAAATGTCATCGGTAGCTGAAGAAACTCTAAATATTTAACCAGCTTGTCGGCTAAAGACATTTTTCCATTCTTGTGTGATGTAAGTAAATACTCCTTTAAGTCACATGACGGGACATCCAAGCAGAGGCAGCACTCTCATCCTGACTGATGCCTGTGTCAAATGGTCACAAATTCCCATGAGTGCCTTGCATGCCAAGCCTCTCTTATGGAAATGTACCTAAACACTATGAGAGGTGGAGTCTGTGGAGCATTGAATGCACTTTAAGGTACTCTGCTTTAAATTCCTGGTTTTCTTTTTATTTATTACTGTATTTATTTATTTATTTTTACAAAAACTGATTCATGACTGAATATTTGATCTGTTGGTTGTGTTGAATATATAATATTCAGGTTTTTTGGGGGGGGTTAGAGTAATCTGTAGTAAAAGTGATTGATCTGGTTTCATATTCAAAGCCACAGTATGGAAGGCCAAAGTGTTCAATATTAAATAAATAATCATATGAATACAAAAGTTTCTATATTTTTCAGAATGGCATTGTCCCAACAAGTTTTATTTCCTGATATCAGTGTTTTCATAATGACATATTATGGTGCTGTCACTAGCAAGTGCGACAACTGTGGTCAAATTTAGCTGGTTAGCTAAAGAAAAACCAGTGTCAAAGTAATAAACCAAGCTCACAACCACACCTAGCCTGTTAGCTTGTTAGCCAGCTAATTAGGTAGCATCAGCAGCCTTGTTAAGTTAGAAAAGTTAAAAGATGTTTGTTGCTTTGTGTACTGTTTTTGTAGCAGCAAGCTCAGTTGGTTGACAAAGATATCAATACTACCAATACAATACTTTGGTATTGTTGTTGCTCTAGCTAACAGGTGCTAACTGGCTACATTTTGCTAGCTTAAAGGACCAGTGTGCAAGATTTAGTGGCATCTAGTCATTCTTGATATGTGGGAAAAACTAGAATGGCACGATTTAGTGCAAGCGTTTAGTTTGTCTGCTCTGGGCTACTGTAGAGACAGGCGATTCATATGGCGGACTCTGTGGAAGAGGACCTTGGCATTAGAAAAATAAAAATGAAATCCTGTAAAACTCAACCAAAAACTCAGTTCAATTCAATATTATTTATATAGCGCCATATCATAAAAGTTATCTCATGACACTTTTCATGCAGAGCAGGTCTAGACCGTACTCTGTATAATAGTATTTACAGAGACCCAACAATTCCATCAAAAAAAATTGTCACGTACATATATACAATTTTGTCATGCATAGACTTTTTTCATATTACTATGATTATATATTTGTTTATTTGACATTGAACACTTTGGGGCTCCATACAAAGAAAAAAAAAACAACCCTCCATCTCAGCTGCAAACACTGCTCAGGCAAAAGCACAGCTGACTATCATGAAGAACAAGTGAGACAATATGCAGATGATCTCATCATATTCAATGGAGTGTATGAAGTAGTAAAGTACTGTAATAAACGGACTGCTGTGTTCATTAAAAGAGCTCCTCCCCTGCTGTACAAACCAGTGATCTGTGTATGCCTCTGGTAGACCTGCAGTCTCACACATTGAACTGTCTGTCTGCTTGTGACCTTCAGAACGCCGGGCTGCTTCTGTCAGCCGCCTTACTTGAGCACTACGTCTGCTTTTGAAATCACGCTGTGTCTTTGTAGCAGGAGGGAGAGGAGACGATGGGTCTCTGTCCTCTTCCTCTCTGGCCTAACAAGTGTTTATCTGACCCCTCGCTCTGATTGCATATATGCATAAACTGGTGACACAGAATGATGTCACTATGTGGCTGCGTGTGTTTTCCATACTTTGTGCAGTGAAGAGTAACGCTCCTATGTCTTAAAAGTAGCCCTCACTGTATGTTGTACTGACCAACAGGCAGTTTGACAAATCACCAGTGGAGCTTGAAATGTACAGGAACTACTACACTATTCAAACTGAAGGCTACAGTGTATATTGATAAAAGGTGGCATAGTTTACAAGGTGTATTCAGTATAATTCTATATTTCTATTTTATTTTATTATGCTCGCTATAAGTGACAGAAATGCCAGAAGGAGTATGTGAATCCTTGTATAGTAGTTGTTTGTTTATAGATGCATCTATTGAATGAATGTTCTGATGAAAAAAATATTTATGCTTGTGTATCTCAGCTGTTAAATAAACTAGTTCAGCCAGTTTTTGGATTTGTGCTCATTTCATATTCAACTCGTATTCAACAGTTTGCACCACATGACAAGTAGGGATGGCTCGATCCGATACTCGGGATCGGTATCGGTCCGATATTGGTCAAAATTTCAGGATCGAACATCGAAAAAAACAACTATAGCCCGTCCGATCCGATACCAAAGCCCAAACGCTCAACTTAACTTTGCGCGACATGCTGTAAACAGAGACACTATCACCTCAGCAACGGCTGTTGCACAACATGCCGTAGCACAACATGCCGTAAACAGAGAGCAGCTGCTGCAGCGTGTGTAAACAGAACGGTGTGACAGTGAATTAGCCTAGCGCTCTTATCATGTCAGCTAGTGGATAATAATGGAGTGCTCCATTATTATCGATGAAAGAAGGAGCAGACTGACAGCTGAAAAGGCTGAAATGTTAATATTTCTGAAGAAGAATCTGCCCCTCATGTTGAAGTGACCAAATGAATGTCAGAAAGGAATGTAAAAGCAAGTGTCTGACAGTTATTTAAAGTTAGCAGTTACTTAAAGCAGCTATATGTCCTATAGTCTTCAATGAAACATTGGAATTGAGTCCATTCTATATCTAGTTTGATATGGGTGTTTTACGTACAGTTCAACCCCAGAGGTTACATGTGAAAGAAGAAACATTCAAGTTTGCAGTTTGCACGGATTTGAAATTTAAATAAAGAGCTTATGGCTTGAGGCACATCGTGGGCTATTTTATTTCTTCCTGTAGGGGAGCAGAATATTTGTTGCACAGTTTGAACATGGTGTTTTTAGATGTCCATATTAAGCAAAGTACATCTATACAAACTATATGTATTATTAACAACTTAACAGAGGAGAAAAGAAGTATCGCATATTGCATAGTTTTTAGCTCCAGTGTTTCCTCATGGGGGCCTGCCTCACTAGGATCTGTCTCTGGTCCTCCATCGGGGGCGCTGCCTCGCGGGCTGCTCCGGCCTGGGTGTCTAGGGGGCCTTGCACCTTTGTGCATGGCCTCCTGTCTACCCGGGTAGGGGTGGCCTCTGTGGTTCTCCCGGTGGTCTTGGACCGTGACCTCTCTGTGAGGCGGGCCCCCAAAGGTAGCTTTTTTCCTCGCCTCAGGTCGCAGTGCCAGGCCATGTCTCCTAGTGACAGCTAGTGTTCGTATGTGTGGGTCGGTGTGTGTGTATGTGCATATGTGTGGTAGTGTCTGTATGAGTGTACATGTATTGTTGTTTGAGTGTATGTGGGGGTGGGTGGGTGGGTTGGGTTTTCTTAATTTTCCTTGATTTTAATCTATGTTGTTTTCTCTTGTAATTGTTGTTCTTAATCTCTGTGAGGCACCTTGTGCTACTTCATGTATGAAAGGTGCCATATAAATAAAGTTTGATTGATATCGGTATCGGCAGATACTCCAAGCTGCAGTATCGGTATCGGTATCAGACATGAAAAAGTTGTATTGAGCCATCCCTAATGACAAGTGTCTGTTTGTGTCAGTATGATAAAATTCAAACATTCAGAATCATTTTCTATGAAGGTAGTGCTCTTACTGTCCTTTCTCATTTCCTCAAATATCATAAATGGTATTCATCTCCTGGAAAAGATGTTCCCCTCTCTTATCACATATGAGTGATGGAGATGAGGACTCAAACTGAGTGTCCTGTTGATCATTCTCCAAAAACCTTCAAAGTATGAGA
Organism: Argyrosomus regius; assembly: GCA_946959425.1. Lineage (NCBI taxonomy): Eukaryota > Metazoa > Chordata > Actinopteri > Sciaenidae > Argyrosomus > Argyrosomus regius. The sequence continues at coordinate 1,682,138 of OX336898.1, read as the reverse complement.
TTATGTTGTGACTGTTTCAAACCGTGCTGGAGCCAGTCCAAGCTGACGCTGGGCAAGAGGAGGTGTACACCCTGGACAAGACGCCAGTTCAACACAGCACTGACTAGGGTTACAAAATTCCAGGAATTTTCAAAGTTGGAAACTTTCCATAAGAATTAATGGGAATTTATGGGAATAAACCGGGAATTTACCAAATTGAAGGTTGGCCCTTAACAGGAAACTTAAATATAGTTGTGGAAAATTCATGCAGGTACACTTGAATATCTGCTATTCCTCAATCACATGCACATAGCACACTGCTTAATGCAGTCCACAGCACAAAAAGACTATTGAAGACACACATTTGAGCTTGTGGATTACATAATATTGTTCAATAAAATAATTCAAACTTAATGAAGTTCTACTTACAAATAAATCTGTTGAAATTTTTTTTTTTATTGTTTTATTTTGCATGTCTGCTTATGACAAAACAAAATGTTTAGATTTATGTTTGGTTATGATACAGTTTGTTTAAAATACACACAATTTACAGTTAATTCCCATTAATCTTGATTTGGAATATTTCCAAAATTCCCCAGCTTAATTTCCCATGGAAAGTCTCTGGAAATTTACCGGAAATTCACACCTATGGGCAAGTTATAGGAAGACAGTGCTAACCACTGCACCACGATGCCGCCAGAATCATTTTCAAATGGAGTCAAAGGTTAACAGCAGATTATGTTAGGTCCATGACCACCCTTCTGTTAGGGCCCTGCTGGGCCTCCAGCAGCACCCGGTCCTCCTGACAGGTGAAAATTATTTATACAGGCTTGTTCACAAAGATTAAAGGAGCTGGTGGGCAGAAAGCCAAAACAAACAAGAAGTGTGACATGCATGTGACAGACAGCAGTTCCATCAAAGGTACAGTGAGCAGCACAGTCACAGACTGGTGTGGTGGAAGTGAAAGTGGTGAGGTTCTGCAAATACAGTGACACTCGACAGCATTCAGTTTGTGGATGTTTAGAAGTTAAGTAAGAAGTCGTAACAGAACAGGACTGTTTCTGTCTTTTATGTAACAAACAAGTACTCTACAGGATTCCACTGTGTTACAATATTGTTGCATTAGGCTCAACAGATAACAAATACTGTTACTGTAGCTGACCTAATTACTTCATGCACTGTTCTGTTGTACTTTCAAAGAAAAGAGTTATTTGTAGTAATTGTCCCTCGTTGCTTTACACAAATTATCATTCAACATCTTAAAACTGGAGATTTTTAAGTGAAAGTATTAACACCATGGAGTAAAAACATTCAACATTTTACTTCCAGAAAATACAGAAATATTATTAATGTCACAAAACACTGTCTTGTTTGAGTAACGTCTGTTAATTCATCCAGACTCCTGGTAGACCTGGTTAGCTAGCTTGCCATTAGCAGGTTACTTTTTGGCTGGCAATGTGGAATGGGCTGGTTAAGGAAGTTGGAATATAGTTGAATGTTGTCATTTTATACGATATTGGCATATTGTAGAATATTGTCATGTTCCGGAATGTTGGCAAGTTCAACGATACTGGCATATTGTAGAATGTTGTCATGTTCCGGAATGTTGTTATGTTACAGGATGTTGGCATATTATAGATTGTTGTCTTGTTTAAGGAAGTTGGAACATAGATGAATGTTGTCATGTTCCAGAATGTTGTCAAGTTCTAGAATGTTGGTCACTTCTACAATGCTTGGACGTTTCGAATATTGGCATGTTGCAGAATTATTTTATGTTCCAGAATGTTGGCAAGTTCTAGAATGATTGGAAGTCCCGGAATGTTGTCATGTTCCGAAATGTTGGCAAGTTCTAGAATGTTGGCCAGGGGTCTGGCCTACTGTCATTGGGTCTGGTGTTGGCTGATGATGTGATTTGCAAATGTTACATTTTTACACTGAATCATTTACATTGACGCTTTTATCCAAAATGACTTTAAAAAAAAAAGGGTTAGTATGTTGGAACCAGAGGTCAAAATAAAACACAATTCAATTAGATAGATAAATAGAGAGAGACAGAGAGAGAGACACAGATGCACAGCAAGAACCCAGTGCACCATTTGAAGTCCCCCGGCAGTTTAGTCCTATAGCAGCATAACTAAGGGATGACCTGAGCCAGCCCTAACTATAAGCTCTATCAAAAAGCTCCATATCTACTAAGATATGTCAGAACACGTGCAGCAGCATTCTGAATTAGCTGCAAAGTCCTAAGAGACTTATTGGAGCAGCCTGATAACAAAGAGTTACAATAGTCCAGCCTAGAAGTAACAAATGCATGGACTAGTTTTTCTGCATCCGCTTGCGTCTGATTTTTGCGATGTTACGTAAGTGGAAGAAAGCAGTCCTTGAAATTTGTTTTATGTGGACATTAAAGGACAAATCCTGATCAAAAACAACTCCAAGATTCTTTACGGTGGGGCTGGAGGCTAACTAAGTCTCTAGAAAGACAGTTTCTGAGGTGTTTGGGTCCAATTACAAGAACTTCAGTTTTGTCTGAATTGTCAGAAATTGTAGATCATCCAATTTTTTATATCCGTAACATAACATAAGAATGTTACAGAGAAACATTATTCTAAATATGATTACAATTCTCTTTTTTCAGTGTTCAGTCTCTAGTGTTTTGGCAGAGGCCCCTGAACATGCTGACTAAACTCTGACTGCAGTTCACTGGTGTCGTTAATAACAAGGATTGATCTCAAAGTTCCCCATGGAACCTTTAAATGATCTATTTATTATATTTGAGTTGAAACTAAATCCACATTAAATGTTATTGGTACAAACGATAAGTGTTAAAGTGTGAAATTTGAAGAATGCGTCTGTGCAGCTCAACTAACTTACAACTGCAAGGAAGAAGAAGAAGAAGAAATGTGCTCATGTAAACACAGTGGACGTTAAATACGCGGTTGGATATAGCGTATGTAAATATAATATAGCAGTAGTTTCTAACAGGTTTAAACAGGTTTTAATTGGCGGTACTTTCAGGACTAACAGACAGACGCTGAGTCGACAGGCTGGACTTGTTGCTGACAGACAGGAAGTCGCCCAAACGTCGGTTTTTAACGGAGATATTTTAGACATGTTTTGTTTCTGTAGTCCTGAGACAGCATAAAGACGTGTGTCACTCGGCTGCAGCTCTATATCCTGTTCTATGTGTGTTTTCACCACAGGATCCTTGTTTAGATCCCAGAGCTGCAGTCACGAGTTGCTCATGACACACAGTCATTTCCTGCGAACTACCACACTGCTCCATCACCTACAGCCTGCCCCGGACCACAGCGCTGATATGTGCATCTGTATTCTGCTTTAGCTTCGTTCCCGAGACACACAATGCTTTCCTTTGAGCAGCTGAAGCAGAGTTTAGAGAGCGCAGGACAGCCTCACGTCCTGCAGTTCTGGTCGGAGCTGTGTGAGGAGGACAGGGACACTTTCCTCCAGGAGCTGTCTCAGCTGGACCTAAAGGGGCTGAAGGATCACTGTGAGGGGGCTGTGAGGGCTGCAGACTCCCCGTCCGCCAACCTGGATCAACACATACAGCCTGTACCTCCAGAGTCCATCGGCAGTGTGAGGAAAAGTGACAAAAGCTGTCTGACAGAGTGGGAAAATGAAGGTGAGTGCGCGCGTTTTAGGGGGATTACGGTAATCTGCAAGAAACTTTGCTTAAAGAGGTGAAGTAAAGAGAGGTGGTGAATAACAACATGGAGTTTGTCTGAACACTAATGCACCTCTACATGTAACATGGCCATCAGTCACTGATGTAAAGTAACTGTGTGTGTATTTACTCAAGTATTTCATACTTGATGTCAGTGCATTCAGAGGGAAGTGTTGTTTTACTCCATTACATTTGCTAGAATGAGGTTCTTATCCACAGTCAGTGTGTTACCTACATAGACAGTGGTCAGTGTGCTCTCAGTTTGCAGAATCAGACTCTCAGCACAGAAGTAGTGCACAGAGTCAGCAGAAAAACATGTTTCAGTCACATAACAAAGGTTAAGTCTACGCTTAGTGAGCATATTCTCACCACTTTCCCTTGGCACTACTTTGTCTCAACTATAAATTTACATATTCCTACGCCTAAGGCCAGATTCACACCAAATCCAGTGGCAGTTAAATACAGGTTTTCTCATTCATTTGAATGGAGGTACTGTGTTCAGTGTGGGCCACAGGAGAGGTGCCCAGAAAAACACAGCTACCTGCAGAGGAGAAGTTGAGTCATATTCAAGTTTTGGAGAAACGCAACCTGAGTCTGACATGTCTGAAACTGGGCGTGATCCAGGTGGAGTTCATGGACTAAACTCTGAAACCTGTTCTGTTCTGGCTTTGTTTATTTCATGAACTAGCTTCTAAATCTCTCTGACTTGCAGCCTATATGCTATAACATGTTTACCTAAGAAAACACGTTTTCTTTGGTTTGTGTCCAATGGTTTGAGAGAGAGAGAGAGAGAGAGAGAGAGAGAGAGAGAGAGAAAATGAGAAATCAAAAGTTATTTTCTGATTGCTTTACAGTGGTTTTGTTCACACACACAGCTATGCAAACCCTGCAGCAGTGATTTATTCTAAACAGGGCCTAAAGCCGAACTGTGCAGACTGTAGTACAGCGCAGATCTGACAGCAAGTTATCTATCCCTTTAATATTTAACATTCAAACATGTTTCATATTTCTGAAATATAAGGCTTTCTTGAAGATTAAACCAGAGGTTCCGTCTTTTTGACTTGTATGTCTCATGTTTGTGGTGTTCCAGCAGTTCCACTACACGGACTCCAAACATCTCAGATAATTTAGTTTAAATAACTCTCTCAGGACCAAATATCAAATATATCACAAAAAATAATAAAAGTCAAAAACTGAAAGTAGAACCCACGAATCACCACGACCCCTCAGATTAATCTGGTGACCCGTTGGAGGGACCCAACTCTAGGTTAGGAACCACTGGGCTAAACTGTATAAAGTAGTTATAAAGTGCATCATTATTACAAATTCTAATAGTCACTGTCACAGGAGCTGTTTATTTCTGTAGAATAAGTACTTTAAGTCAATTTCCTGGTTCTGGTACTTCAGTACTTCTTCCAACATTGACGATCGACGGACCATTTTCCAAACGATACCAGCGTGTGAGCACAGGTTTTGTCAGTACTTCAAACTGGCTTGAGATGAACCCATCACATATGTCTGCTTTATTTCTCAACATTATGTTATCACTGCAGTGCAGGGTCTTTAAATCAATCTGTGTTTACAGTTGCAGCAACACATAAAGTTAACCTGCGCAGACGTAATGTTCTCTGTCACAGATTATGATGTTCTGTCTTTTTTGACATAAAATCTAATTCATCCCACTCTATAAGTGAAAATACCTGTGTGGGTGTGACAGTTCCAGCTTAAGCAAACACATCTTGATACTGTTGAGACTCGAAATCGTCAGCAGAAAGTTGAAGTTATAAATGGGCTGAATCAGTGGTCAGAACAGTGGTGCTCAAGTCAAAAGATATTTAAAGATTTAGAAGTAATTTATTTTTCTGACTGATCTCAAATCATTGCTTTTTCTTGTGGAACACAGATTTGCCTCTTTGTAACTCTAACTACATTTAAAAATGAAACTTGCTTAGGTTGAGAACAGCTGATCTAAAACATTTAAAATCACCACTTATCTCTTTATTCTACTGAAAAACCCTACCTCAGCATTATGACTGCTGCAGCACATTAAAGGTTAAATGCCAGACTGTAAAGTTTTATGAAAGGTTTCATACAGTGTGACGATGTGCTATGTAGGCCAGGTCAAGTTCACTTGTATGCATTGTGCTACTGCTCATGGTGCCGCTCTGTTTTAACAGGGCTACTGCAAATCTCACAGAGTCGAGTTGGAGTTCTGCTCTTGGCCGGCGGTCAGGGGACCCGTCTTGGTGTTCAGTATCCCAAAGGGATGTACAATGTCGGGCTACCAAGTGGTAAAACCTTGTATCAAATCCAGGCAGAGCGTATTCACAAAATCCAGGAGCTGTCCAACAGAAAGCACGGCTGCAAATGCACCGTTCCATGGTAAGACCTTCCTCCATCACTGCTGACACGAGGTGATAGAAACTCCCAGACATTTGAGTTTAATGCACTATAAAACCTGTGAATTACTGCCACAGTTAAACTGTTATTAAGTGTTTTTTTGCCACTAGGCGGCAGTAAAAACAAGCTGTAAACCATAGACTGTATAAAACATGGACGTAGTATCCGTGATGACACCCTCATCACGCTGGGCAAAGCGTTGTTTGTGCCAGGCTGTAAACATGTTTATTTCTGCTATGAAGTTGGACATTTTAACATGGGGACTTATGGAGACTGACTCACTTCTGCAGCCAGCCTCAAGTGGTCGTTTGAGGAACTGCAGTTTTTGGCACTTACTGAAAAATTTACACCGTCTAAAGTTATTATGGTGAACTTGCTAGGAACCAGTTGCTTATTTCCACATCCAGCAGGCAGAGCAACATGAACATTCATTTGATGCCGTGTTTCTGTTCACCTGGCAAATCCAGCGAGTCCAATACTGACTCTTCTTCTAGCTCAGTCCATTTAGGCTCTGTGTTGTATTTGCAGATCAGGTAGTGTACAGTGGATGTTTATTCTGAAAACAGCTGCTGCTGCTGCAAACCATGTTGCTGTGAGGCTGAACCAGAACAGAACATTTGTAGGCCAGAAAAACAAACAATTAGCTGATGACTAAATGCTCTGTGGAGCTGAGGGGAACTGCAGAGTTGGTGATAATTATTTGTGGGTTTGTCACTACGACTGACATACAATATACATGCGATTCATTGTCGATACAAAAATATTGATTATCACCACTTAAAAGAAAATAAACATGACTTTTGGCTCTGTAATTAAGGTTAGAGAAGTTTAATGATGATAGCTCTTCTCTGTACTGCTGCAACTCTTCAGGTACATAATGACCAGTGAGTTCACTCTGGCTCCCACTGAGAAGTTCTTCAAGGAGAACAACTACTTTGGTCTGGATCCATCAAACATCGTCATGTTCGAGCAAAGGATGATCCCAGCGGTGACCTTTGATGGAAAGGTGATCCTGCAGGGTAAAGGGAAGATAGCCATGGCCCCAGGTAGGTGCACAACAGCTCCTCCAGAACATCTAGACACAAATATCCACTGATGTGCGTTGAGGATAGTTTGAGATAACGAGCCGTGTTTCCAAACCTCTCCACCCTCTGCCAGATGGGAATGGCGGTCTGTACCAAGCGTTGGTGGACAACAAGGTGCTGGAGGACATGAAGAAGAGGGGAGTGGAGTACCTGCATGTGTACTGTGTGGACAACATCCTGGTCAAGATGGCCGACCCTGTGTTCATTGGGTTCTGTGTGAGCAGGGGGGCTGACTGTGGAGCCAAGGTGGAGTAATATCATCCAGTAAACATGAAAGATTGATATCTCATGTCTGGAGCCGGGAGGAGTCCTTTTTACATTTCTGTTAGTGGGCCGATTAAAGATCTGATTGTAACCCCCTCACCTCACTGTCTCCTTCCTAGTGTGAAGGAAAGGATGAAAGGTCCAATCTAGAACTAGTGTTTATACTGTCTGCTCTGGGCTACTGTAGAAACATGGCAGACTCTGTAGAAGAGGACCCTCAATGTCTCATTCTAAGGAAACAAAAACATAACGATTTTTATTTTCAGGTGATTATACACTAATGAAAACAAAGTTATGAATATTATTTTATAATAGAGCCCCGTAAATCCGACAGTGACTTCAAAGTAGTCACATTATTTAATCTAAAAATCTCAAGGGAAGAACTAAATCAAATACAAATCTGTAAAGAGATAAAGTCCAAATTGTGACTTCTTGTTTCCTTCTGCCTTTCATGTCTATCATGTGTCAGGTGGTGGAGAAGGCCTACCCCGCAGAGCCTGTGGGGGTGGTTTGCAAGGTTCAAGGTGTCTCCCAGGTGGTGGAGTACAGCGAGTTCCAGCCAGAGACGGCTGAGCTTCGAGGACCTGGTGGAGAATTGGTGTACAGTGCTGGAAACATCTGCAATCACTTATTTACCAGAGCCTTCCTGCAGGATGTAGCAGAGTAAGAGACTTCACTGCTGTGTGTGTTATTCTGAGCCCTCTGACAGCACAGAATGGGAGTAATCAGACTGATACTGACACACTGAATTTGAGGTGGTTGTCTGTGTCGTCATATGTTTTAGTCACGGCACACCATTCACTTTAGTTATGCAAACATAACCCCCTTGGCGAAGGTAATTAATGGCCAGATTTCTGACACTGCTGTGTAAATTCATGGCCACAGAGGATAAACCCTATATACGTATCACCTTTGTTCCTCTGTTGTTCGGTGCTGTAAAAATGCCTTTGATTGCTTATTTTTTCATCTTGCAGGAAATTTAAAGACCAGCTGAAACAACATGTTGCACTCAAGAAAGTGCCCTTTGTGGACTCATGTGGCAATCATGTCAAACCCACCAAACCCAATGGCATTAAGATGGAGAAGTTTGTTTTTGATGTGTTTCCATTCTCAAGGTAGTGACATGTGCTGTTTCACAACACCTGAAGTCTTAACATAGTGTGTTTACAGCTTATTAAATTATTTACTTTCTGTTTTTGGAAGGAACTTTGTTGTGTTTGAGGTTGTGAGGGAGGATGAGTTTTCCCCCCTGAAAAATGCAGACGGAGCAGCCACAGACACCCCCACCACGGCCAGAAACTCTTTGCTGGCTCAGCACTGCCGCTGGGCGATGGCTGCAGGAGCCACGCTGCTGGACGAACATGGGAATACTCTTCCTCCTGCAGCCAGGTCAGAGGAAAATCTTCTGATATACAGCCTGCAGTGAGAGATAATGACAGAACTTGAACTGGTCAAACTGTTCACAAAGTGAATTAGTTGGAAACAGAATAGATCTTTTTCACAGAATTTGACTTGTCATAGCAGGAAAAGCACAGGTGGAACCAAATACATGAAAAAAGTCTGCTGTGAGAATTCTACTAGTCTGGTGATAGACGTTCTTCCTGAGCCTCTCAGTGCTGGTCTGGTGTATCCAGAATCTTCTTCGTGGTCACCTAGATTATCCAGGTGGTTGAGATCCTTAAAGATTCTTCTAGCCTCATTTTTGCAGCGTCTGGTATAGATGTCTTTCAGACAGAGGACCACCTTCTGTACATTCAGCTGAACGTACAGAACGTCAAGTCTGACGTCAATTTTCTGAGTAGTTTAAAAATGAAAATATACGCCTGTTATTCAAGAAAAGAATATTGTTTTCTGCTTTGGCCCGGTCCTAATGGGACAACACTGTTAGAAATGACAAAATCCAAAAGTCTTTGTTCTGTGTAAAAATCTATTCTAAATTGAGCCAAAGCAAACAGAGGTCTGAGTCAAGTGGATATCTTCCTCTGATGATCACAGTGATTACACAATAACTCTTTCAATGTGCATATGAGCTTCTGAGGGTTATATTAGAAACCTATCCTCGAAATCTGAAATCTGTGTTTTTTTTCCCTCCAGTGCATCAGCAGGAGACAATCCTCCAGCTCAATGTGAAATTTCACCACTCGTCTCTTACTTTGGAGAGGTGAGGGCAGATTCATGTTCATATATCAAAACATAAAGAATCATTTTCAGCGCTGTCATTTCAGTCTTTTACCTTGAGAATTATCCCTTTCTAACTGACTAAATACAGTGCTGTAATGTAACCTCGCTTCCTCTGCCAGGGGCTGGAGAAACTGCTGGGAGGGAGGACTCTGCCAACTCCTTTCATTCTGGATGAAAAAAGGGCCAAAGAGCTGCAGGCTCAGTAACAATTCTCACTGTAACAGAGGACTGAGAGATGGCAGCAGAGATTCCAGAGCAGTGGAGTACAGAATGGAGATGACAAGCCTGGATAGACCCAAAAATATCACTATTATTTAAATTCATTTTGGACTGTAAATGAACATCATATCATATCAGATCATATCATATCATATTAGATCAGATCATAAATGTCATTTTATGCATCTCATGTAATTGTCTCTTTATTGAGGAAGAACTTTAAAATAAATAAGGATAATGAAATACCTCACTTTGTGTCCTCTCCCAGTAAATTCATTTTACTCTGCTACCTCTTTAATTTATATAAAAATGAATGTTAATGCATTTAAAGGGTCCAAGAACTAATTTTCAACTGTTTTGGGATAAGTATGATAATATTTTATGATCATTTTGAAAGAAATGTAAATAACTGGGTGTCAATGTTTTATTCCAGAACAGCATACTAATATCTGCTAAGCCACATAAAGTCATGTAAACCTGCAGCTTCCATAGACAGGCTTAGCTGTGGAGCTGTAAACTAAAAGGCTGTCAATATCAAATGAAAGATGAAAAATAAAGCATTTACTGTGGCACATGTAAAAGTAGATCTGTACCTTTGGATCCAAAGACTAGCTACTGCACAGTATCAAATATCAACTATTTCATTTAGAAATACAATGAAAGTAAACAGAGTGAAATGAGCAATAATGTCGCCTTATCAACATCAGTTGATTTCCAGTTTTAACTTCCTGGCTTTCTCAATAATATACTCATTGTTAATATAAGCTAATAAGTTAATATAATAATATAAATCCCATTTTTCTACAAACATATTCCTCTATTAGACATCCATGATGCTTATTGTCCCTCCCGGCCCCCTTATCCTGAACTGTCTCGTGACCAACGCTGGCCAATCACAGCAGAGACTGTACAGGGACGACAACAACAAAAAAATGCATTTGAAGCGTTTGTTTGTATTTGGTATGTATTGCGTTTGACCTGCGGAGTCTCACTCGGTAGAGTTATGAAGTATTATATTTTTCGACGTCATTTTAATTCAATGTTTGTCTCAGTCACGCGAAACAAACAAGGTGAACGCCGCAGGGTAGCGCAGACGGTCGGAACATAACGGTACCGTTAATTCTCTGACGACATTACCGTTAGCTGGCTGTGTGTCAGGACGCCTCACGAGCGGTGACATCAATTGTTTTTGTTTTTAAAGCGCGGGATATAATTTAGCCGTTAGCTGGTGGCTAGTAGCACGCGCACTGTCCTGACTGACGCTGAGTGTGAACGTGCTGCTCCACCTGAAGCCGCGCGGGATGCTCTGACATGCTGCGACCATGTTCAAAAATGTGTTCGGCTCAGGGTTTCTGGTGAGAACAGCTCATGTGATTCTGACATGGGTCATAACGTTGATACTCTTCCTACATGATACAGGTAAGTCTGTCACTGCATCATAACACCTTCTAGAAGTACACTGTGTTTAGCTCAAAGTCAGATATAACATGTAATGAGAACAATAACTATTGATGTTAACTGATGACAACAGTCAGGTTCCACTGCTCAGTAGTAGTTAGCTATGATGGATGGGTCAGGAGCTCGTCTTTGGGGTCCTGACTGACCCTGGATCTGTCAGCAGGACTTCAGTGTGTCTTCCTGAGTTAAACCAGTATGTGTGTGTGTGTGTGTGTGTGTTTTGGTTGAAGAGCTGAGGAAGCAGGAGGAGACAGGCCAGCTCGTCCAGCCTGTGCTCTTCGTCCTGCTGGTGCTGGTGTCGGTATTGCTCTATTTCGCTGTTTCTCTGATGGACCCGGGCTTCATCCTGTCTGAAGACAGCGACTTACAGGTAATTACTGTTTCTGTCATTACACATCTGGTCAAATCTTTGTCAAAATGGTTGGAATCAGGAGCCAGAGGAGCATACATGATGTGTAAAGGCAGGTTAAAAAAAGACATGTCTTTATGTTTTGGGATAGTGGATTAAAAAATATAAATAAAAAAGGATGGACTTATTTTTTACTATATTTACTATACTATATTTTTTATTATACTTACTTATTGACCTGAGAGACATTCATTGATTTTCTCTTACTGCTTCTTCATGCATGTGATGCATTGCTGTTTTGTAGCCAGTGCATATGTATGCCAGGTAAACACTTGTGTAAAATAAGGAGTCATATGATATCGCCAGTGGTTTGTGTTTACAGTATGATGGAGAACGGAGTCTGTAATAATGTTTTGCTTCTTAATTTAGACTGATAAACAACTTGTGATGAGGAGTGTGTGTGTACAGTCTAATTTAGATGGTGAGATGACATGTTTGGGAGTGTAAATGAGCACACACAGCAGTTCATGATAAAAGCTTGAAGTGACGGGCAGTGGCTTCCCTCACCAGTCTGTCTCATGTGTTGTGTCAGTTCACGCTGGGAGTGACTGAGGAGCAGCAGGACATGATCCCACCCACCACTAAATCCCTGCGACAGCGCCGCTGTGGCCACTGTCTGCTGCAGGTAAGGTGCACCGCGTCAACACACACCGCCATGGGCTCATGTGGAACACCTCATGTGTTAGCACACTTATAAAAGAGAGGGCACGATGTGTGACGCAAAAGTCTGTTTATGTGTTTATCACCACATGTGCACGAGTACTCGAGTACTTGATTTGGATGTCAACATATAGAGTACATATAGAAACAAGGTTCAGCATGTTCAGTCACACATCACTCAGATTACACTTGTTTTCTGTTGTTGGCCAGTTGACATAAACGATTGATTAGATAAGATTAATTAATAATTAGATTGTAATTGATGTTCTTACAGAAACTAAATTAACTGTGTAAACAAGGCAAGGTGGCTGCATCTGAAAAAGTAAACCAGCCAAAAGAATGAAAGATTGCAACATGTTAATGTTTGTGATTAATGTGTACAGTATGTGTTGCAATTTTTTACAAACATTTTTGAAACAACTTTATTTTTAGTAGATTTCTATGCTTGATCTCACACTGTCAGCGTGTCGCTCTATTAAAGTGTGAAGGTTCAGTCCTGACTGAGGAAACTCAAGGTCCACTTACTAGCCTTCTGCAGGGCTTTCATCTCACAGATGACAGACAGCGTTGTTCAGAGGTTCAGTCATGAACTTTGAGTTTGATTGATAGATTGTTTGTGGACATGGTGTTTGTCAACTTCCTGTGGTGTCAGTGTAGCTCTCTGACTGAAATGTGACACTTGAAGTGCTACAGTACTTGTCAGTGGTATAGAATAACATAGGTTGCTAAGCAGCACATGTTCTGTGTTACACACCTCCGAACACAAACATCATATGATGCAGTCAGGTCTCTGTAACAAATGTCTGTGTGTTGTCTTTGACTTTATTTCTTTAACATCCAAACCAGTTAAAGGCCCAGTGTGTAGGATTCTGTGTGGCTTATTGCGACCACCTCGCCTCATCCTCCTGTTCCCAGCACGTAGTAGAAACTACAGTGGCTGTGAAATGGGCAAAAACCACCAAAGGCCTCAGCTTTCACCATGAATGGATGGACACTCGTGGTTGAGAGAGCACAGAGAGATCTCTTCAGCTCCCTGGATGTTGTCTCTGTGCCTGAACAGATGGTTAATAAAAGAGTACTGGGAAGAGAGGCACTGTAACACACTCTCCACTGGGACTTCATGCATGTTCTGTGGCTCAGAAATCTCATCACATCTAATTTTTTCAGGGTCGATGAGCAGCAGCAGCTATTTGTTTCACACCACTGGTCAAAATCCACTTCACACAACGCTGGCTCAGATCCAACCTGGCACTAAAACTTAATGCTCTGCTCCACACAACACGAACGTCTGTTTTCTATTCATGTTTCCTCTGAATACAATGATCTTTATTCCAAGCAGCAGCCAATGAGATCAAAGCATTGCCAGACGTGTCAGCATTGTGTCCGGCGTTATGACCATCACTGCCCCTGGATCGAGAACTGTGTCGGTGAGAGGAACCACCGCTGGTTTGTGCTTTACCTGGCCGTCCAGCTGCTGGTGCTGCTGTGGGGGCTGCACATCGCCTGGTGAGTACAAACACGTCACCAATCACGTCTGCCGGCACATTGACGCAGCAGCTGAACGCTTCTTACCCCACTTGTTTCCTCAGGACGGGTTTCAGCTACGCGCCCACCTGGCAGCTGTGGCTGCGTACCAACGGCATGCTGCTGGCCGTGGCCGTGCTGGTGGCCCTGCTCTCGCTGGTCGTGCTGCTCCTGCTCGGCTCTCACCTCTACCTGGTTTCCCTCAACACCACCACCTGGGAGTTCATGTCGCGCCACCGCATCTCCTACCTCAAACACTGCGGCGCTGACGAAAACCCCTTCGACCGCGGCACCTTCCACAACCTTTGGGGTTTCTTCTGCGTGTGGGGCACGGTGGTGTGGGAACAGGTGTACTTCAGGGAGGGCAGCGACCAAGTCTAGGAGCACATGACAAGCAGTAACCCATGAAGAACCTTTCTGGATTTGGGGATCACACACTTGACCACAAAGTTGGGATATAAGCTATCCTTGTGTGCAGTTTACCTTTGTAGAGGCATGACTCTGCAATATTTGTTGCACGTTTGTTTGTTTCTTTGTTTGTTTGCAGTGCACATTTCCTGTGTTTCTCCTCCTCTCCCTAAGTGGCTGTCAACAGACTACAAGTTGTCCCATGTGTCCTCAGAATGAAGTCCATCCTCTTAGTGACAAAGTGTCTCTTTGTGGACAACAGGTTACCAGCACTACAGCCCTTATTCTAACAATTGTTTACAACCATTCAAGTGTAACATTACCCTGAGACAGGCACCTGTCTGTCTGCACTTTACCGTCCAGACTCTTTGTTTAGGCACCCACGTCCCACTTGACCCTCACGCCTGCATCCTCCACTCAATCAATAATGTGGGCAGTAATTACATGTTTGAAGTACTGCTGGTCCTGACTGTTAATGAACTCTGAAGTTTACTTTTTTGATCAGACTTGTTTTAGGTGCATGTGTTGCTGTTTGCTCGCTCGTCGAGTCAGATTGTGATGAACGAGTCTGAGGATTTTGAAATAAAGTGGTACGTTTGTCGTTTGTACAAAGTTTCATTCTCTTCTCATTTCATGTCATAAATTGCTGAGTCATATTTATTCTGCACAGAGGTTTTACAGGGTCCACTGGCTTCAACAGCTTTTGTCAGAGGAAAACAAAGCTGAGAGATTTTTTTTGCTAATATTGAAATCTGTATATTTTAAACTATGGTGTGAACACGTGTACTGTATTGTTCCTATTTAATCCAACCATGATGTACAGGATGCTTTGACTTTCAATGGACAGCATTTCAAGCTATTTTTTAATTGTACATAATTTTTAAACTATTTTGAAAATGTCTTTAATGTTTTGTATGACTGTTTTAATTGAGTCATTGCTGAGTCACTGGAGGAACAGCAGCACAGTGAGTAGAGCGCTTTGAGTGCAATACATCGTTTGGTATTTCCATTTTGAGCTTTTCCTTGTGCAATAGTAACCCTGTAAGACAGCAATAAGTGTGGTGTTGAGTTTAATGTACAGCAGTAGTGTTGGACAAACTTCAGATTCCCTCTGGTCACGGTCGGGGAGAGCTCTGGTTTCTATGAATTAACATTTAATTCATGTTGTGTACTTCTGAATTATATGCAATACTGTCATGCAATGTTTTTTACTACTCTGAAATGACTGTAAACATCAATAAATCAATGTTTCATCAAGAGTTTCTCCGTCATTCCAAGTCCAGCAGATAGAAATTTATTCATTCATATTTTCCTTCATGTAGTTTACACTTTACATATAGGCTGGTTTGTTCAATATCAGCATAATCTTCATGACGGTATTATATTAAAAATTCAAATACAGTTGTACAGACTGAGAAATATCTATGAAAGAACTTAAATTAATAATCTGTCTATATTACATCCCAGAACAACAGATGGATGTACAATGGTTACAGATAACAGAAGGTTCAGAGTCAGTTCTCTTCATTAAGATCACAAATATTTACAGTGTGGTACTTTGGATTGAGAGGGCAGTGCTGGAACAACGTCCATTTGTAAAAAAGAAAATATATATAAATTCACAAGAAAAAACAGGTTATTGCACTGGTGACAAACAGTAAATGTTCAACATTTTGATGTTATTGCTGGATGATAGAAACAACATGAAACTCAAAGTGGACAAAAGACAAAAAAAGTGTTATTAAATGTTAAAAAGTGTCAAAGGTGGTGTCGAAGTGCGACAGGCTAGTTTGGTGGATGTAGTGTTGCTGTAAAAAGGCCACAGAGGTGATGTGCAGCTGGAAATGTGGAACTGTGTGAAAAAGGCAGGACGGCAGCTTGTCAAGCTTCTGTTCAATTACAGGAGTTTTATGGCGAATAAAAGTAGGTATAAACAGGAGCTGTCTGTCCCAGTCAGGTGGAGGGTAAACTCTTTGGTCAACTCATGAAAGAGAAGTCAAAGTCAGCAAAGATTTCTTGATGCTCGGCGGTGAGGACGCAGGGCGTCCGCGGGAGGGTGAGGACCGGCTTGAGGCGAGTGAACTCCTCGTCGAAGTTACTGACGTCCTTCGCCGCTTTGATGTTTGGCAGGAAGGGAGGTTTCAACTTTTTGGCCAGGAGGGCGTCCCAGTCCATCGCCTGTTAACATGAATGAACAGCAGGCGTCACTGAGAGGTCACACACACAAAAAGATGGACGAACTAACAAAAAGCTGCCATTATGATTCAATATGCATTAGTGCTGTGGACGTGCCAACTTGTTTGTCAAGCTTAAAATGAAAAACTGCCTATAACAAATGTCTGCTGTGAGAAGCAGTCAATCTTTGATTACCATGTAGTCATGAGAGGCTCATGACTACATGGTAATCAAAGATTTCTGAACTTGGACATAAACACTTGATTCAGCATAGTAGTGCTTGAGAGCCTCTTCAAAATATTCTTGTCCACTAAAACTATAATTTATGTTCAGGAAAAGATGGAGTTAATTTTTGGTTAAGAATCGAATAATTCAAGGGTTACAGTCTGGACACTGGTGAAAAAGGTTAGCTGGGTGGATGGTGCGTCACAGGAATAACAGCACTTTTAAATAAGATGGAATCTATTACTCTTCAACTGACTATTTGAATATTTTGACAAATTTTTCTTCCTTCAAATGCTACATATTACACATTAACTGGACAAGTGATCGGTAGAAGTGGGATAGTTAAATGAATTTTTAAACATTTATTCTTTTTTGAATATTCTGGTCTCACACAGAAGTCTGCTGATGGCTGCCTATGGGTGTCTAAAAGTTGATATTCTACTCTGGGACCAGTTTGTTTGTTTGTTTCAGAATAAAAGATGTGTTGTTAAAAAAGTGCTTATTTTCAAGAAATGCCTAAAATCCAGAGATCTGTGAGGAAGAGAACTCTGAGCTAGAGAAAATATTCCTCTTTTGAAGATGAAGTTGTCTGTCTTCCTAAAACTCAGATGCTGCTGCTTTGAGGTGCAGCTCTAAAGAACACTGGGCAGACACTTGTGATGTTCTGCAGTGAACAGTTGCAGTGGAAGGTAGTGTGTGGCTGGACAATGACCTGAAAGAATCTGTGTCTTTTGATCGGTGAGGCATCTTCCTCTCCTCCTCCAAGTCTCAACTCAGGATTTTTCTGCAGCAGCTGAAACACAGAGAGAGCAAAGGAGGGGAGTCAGATCAGAGCGCTGTACTGTGTATTGTATCATGGTACTGATACATGATTACAAGGAGGAGTCCATGTGGAGACATGATCCATTTGTCAGGAGGCTAACCTTTTGAATGAGGGACACAGCCTCTGGAGAAAGGAAGCGAGGGTAGCGAGCCTCATCGTTGACGATGCTGTCAAACACTTCTTCCTCGTCATCGCCTGGGAAAGGAGACTGAAACCGAAGAGAGAGCAGCACAGACTTAAAGCTCTTCTTGAAGATTCTGTTCCTTCTGTGGTTCTGTCTATCACCTGGTGGGTCTGCATTTGGCCTGAACAGATAAATGTATCTACAGATCGTACCAAACTTTGTTGTGTTCAACAACGCACAGATTTTGCTCACTGTAATTGTTTTCACATTTTACACAGCCTACTGATATATATATATATATATATATATATATATATATATATATATATATATATATATATATATATATATATATATATATATATATATATATATATATATATATATATATATATATATATATATATATATATATATATATATATATGGCTCTATTGGTACATATTTGCAATTAATAATGCCACATACTAACTCTTTGCTCCCCTGAGCTGTTGTCTTGTTTATACTGACCTCCCCCACCAGCATCTCATAGATAAGGACCCCCAGCCCCCACCAGTCCACACTGCGGGTGTAGTTGTTGTCTGTCAGCACCTCTGGGGCCAGAAACTCCGGTGTGCCACAGAATGTTGAGGTTCGATCCCCGAAGCCCATACCTACACACAGTACAGCAATTACACATTCTGAAACATCATACTCACTTCAACATGCAATCCTAATGAAGGAAGTCACAGTATGGCATCACAAGAGCAGGTGTAAATCACTTTGTACACTGACAGATAGTATGATGTGGCATTTCATTTATTTTACTTGCCATGTACTGTAGATAAAAAGTGAAATCCCATATAACAGTTTGACTTCTGCTTCATGTTTGATTACCTTCTTTGCACAAGCCAAAGTCTGCTATCCTGACAAAACCATCTGCATCCATGAGCAGATTATCCAGCTTCAGATCCCTGACAGACAGACACACACACACAATTATGCTACATGCTCCCACCCTGAAGGTATGAAGTAAGTCCAGTTTGATATGGACTCACCTGTAAACTATTTTGTTTTGGTGGAGAAACTCCAGGCCGAGCAGCACACATGATGAATAGAACCTTAAAAACAGAGAGATGGGAATGATTCAGCCATCCTGGATTTTGTGGTTGGACTTGTTTACAGAGAGTGATGTGTGCTAACCGGGTCTGTTTCTCAGTGAAGATGTTGTTGTGAATGTGGGTCATGAGGTCTCCTCCGGGCGAGTAGGCCATCACGAAGCACACGTGGTCTGCCGTCTGGAAGCAGCCATACAGGTTCACCAGGAAAGGATGTTTAGAGGCGTTGATCACTTCGAAGATCCTCTTTTCACAGATGAGGCTGAACAAACACACAAAAGTATTTCGTGACAATGTCCACAACAGACATGAACATTAACATATACTGCATGTCATTGTCTGCATTGTACAAATGCTTCATAAAGTTTAAAGGTCCAGTGTGAAGGATTTAGTGGCGGTGAAGTTGCAGACTGCAACTAAATGAATACTCTCCCACGTCTACCCTCTCCTTCCAAGCATGTAAGAAAAACTCTGGCTGCCAAATTCATTTATGAACTTCAATACATGAGTTATCCAGCTGGTTAATCTTTAATCAGGATAGATCACCATAGTAACCATTAGCTTTGAAGCATCAAAGCTAACATGCTCCACAAACTGATCACTGGAAAAATGGGGTCATCGTTCCTACAGGAGTCACATATTTAGATGGAATCCACTGCAGAGTGTTGTAAAGAAGCATTGACACTTTAACAATGAGGGGTCGCTCACCTGTCAACTTCGTCACGTGTCACGATGTCTCCTTTCTTCAGGGCTTTGATGGCGTACAGTTTGCCTGACTTCTTATACTCTGCTAGCAGCACCTTGGATCAGGACATACAGGAGAAATACTGACTACATGATGCATATGAAGCTTCACATCTGCTTTTAGAACACTGTCTTTACTGAAAGAGGCAGAAGATGAGCGGTCATCTATCCTGTCACAGCTTTTTTTCTGCTTGACAGCCTCATTCAGTTTAAAACAATGCACAGGCTCCAACAGTCTAAATTACAGCTGTCATGGAGGATGATGCCTCACTCAGCAGACACACACACACTCTGTCCCAGGCTCCAGATTTTGTGTTTTTACTAAAATATTTGGAAAACCAACTGATCCAACCTTCTGCTATTTTAAATCTGATGATATCCCACTCATATTGCATATACTACTCTTCTAGCGAGAAGATTCATCCTGTCAAACATGTAAACACTGCATCAGGTGAACAAGTTCTTGAGTTTGGAGAAAATGAGTCTCATGACAGATTCTTTAAAGTATGACATCCTTTTATCACTAACTTGGTTAACCAGTCTGAAATGTATTTATCTTCCGTCAAAGCAGTTCAAAATGTGTCTGTAACCACAACTTTAGTTTGTGTTGGCAGTGTTATCATCCTTTTTTCGATTATTGTCTTTTATAAGTTTATATTGTGACTTTTATCTTTATGTTTCTTTTATTTGATATTACTTTATTTATTTAATTTTATTAATTTTGTAAACAGGAACATGCTGAGGGCAGCACGTGGTGCAGTGGTTAGTCCTGCCACCTCACAGCAAGAAGGTTCCTGGTTCAAACCTCGGCTGGGCCTTTCTGGGCCTTTCTGTGTGGAGTTTGCATGTTCTCCCCGTGTCTGTGTGGGTTCTCTCCGGGTACTCCGGCTCCCTCCCACAGTCCAAAGACATGAACCTTAACAGACTCTAATATGTCCTTTAAACATTCATTTCTCACTAACTGAGTATTCAGGTGCTTTTTTCTGCTCAAAGCGTTGCTACTGACAGAACGAGTTAGAGTAGACGCACACCTTTCCAAAGTGACCTCTTCCCAGAACTGAAATGCAGTTGAAGTCTCCCATCTCAAGTTGTTTGTCCCTGAGAACAAAAGAGCACAAATATTTTGTACCTGACAAATGACTGTTGTTCTTGCCATGTTCTAATAAAACTATACTATACTGTTTGGAGAACGCTGACAGTGTCTCATGGCTTATTTTAATGTGAATTGTTACATTTATCAAAGTTAGGGATTTGAATGTATATTTTATCTTACAATACAAAAAACATATGTTAGAATATATAAATAATTACAAATAAAAAAAAGAAGTTTCCACATTCCTGCTCAGTGTGACTTACTGTTGGGGTGGATGAATCGAGGGCTGTCGTTTGGGCTTTGGGCTCTTGTTCTCATCAGGAAACTGAAAAGTACAGACAATGGAGATAAAGTGACACATCAAATGAATCAGGCAATCACAAAGGAAATACAAAATGAATTGAAATAAAGAAACATTAAGGATTGATGACACGTCTCTCACTGGTATTGATCTTTGCATAACTATTATCACTGTTAAAGCATTTGTCCACCTGGTTTTTCTCAGGCTCAGTTCATCTTTTATGCTATATTCTATCATTTATTTCTTCTCTTCTTCAGAATTATATTGTTTAGAAATAGAAGAAGAAGAAACAGATCATGTGACGTACTTACCAGTGGAGAGTCTTTTGTGTTCTTTCTTGTGCAACGAGGAGACCTGCCAGGATGTTCTTCTGTAAAATTTAGACTCACCATAGCGGATTCTCTGAAAAACCAAAGAGAGAGAAAATGAAAGCGAAAGCGAAAACCTATTACACTGCCACTGTTGTGATGTCAGTGCCGTTTTTTGGCCGTTCAGCTCTTCAGATTTTTGACTAGTTTTGTGATCTCACAACCAAAAAAGTCATTTAGCCAACAGTTACTGTCGCACTCACACATTTACATGTCTACCCACTTGTATCTTTATAAAGAACCCAACCCAAGAAGTACTAGTATTTTTTCCCCATCATGAATTTGTGGATCTGTAAATTATGACTGGTCATGTGGTCATCCTGGCTAAGCCCCGATGGTCTGGGCAGAACAGGTGCAGGACACTTAAATAAAACCATGTTAGTAAGATATACACAGAGTTGGTTTCCATCTGTGAAATCCTTTATTAACACTCATTTTCAGAACCTCACACACTTTTATTATACATGCACTATGTTTTACTTCTCTGAAGTCTGAATGTGGGTCAGTGATAATGCTACCAGCCCTCCACTGAAGTCACATTCTCTCTAGTCATGAGTGTGTAGAAAATTAGCCTCAAGTCACAGTGGAAAGCCAAGCAAAGAAGTTAATAGCTCACTTTTGTAACAGCTCTTTCAAAGAGATGTGACAAAGAGATGTTTCTGGGTCACAGTGTCTTACCCTGCTGGAGAAGCAGTGGTTGATGTGGAGCCAGTGTTAGGTGCTGCTAATGGAGGGCTCATGGGCTCCAGGGAGCTGCAGGGAGGCAGGATGCTCATCATCAAACGTCCCCAAGTCGCAAAGTTCATGTTCATCTGGGCAGCACGCAGGAAGTCCTTCCCTGTGAGGGGAGACGTAGTCAGAATGATACACTGAAAGACGTGAGGAAAGGTGTCACCTTCTACGATTTAATTACAGTCTTAGGTTTGAAATAAATGAAATGTTAATTATTTAAAAGGTCAGTTTAGGACTTCTGGGAAACAATCGTTTGTTGAATGTTAAAGTGATTTTATCAATGATGAATTTGTTGATTTGTTGGTAGTAGGACGACGCCTGGTCACTTGCAGCTCTTCAGACTTTACATCAAGGACCGCAATGGAAATGTGTCTTAGTATCATCATCATCATTGACTAGCCTGCAACTAATTATGTTTACTCATTCAATCACTTGTTTGTACCATAAAATGTCAGAAAATGGTGACATCCTCACCCAGAGATATTCAGTTTACTGTCAGAGGACTCAAGAAAGCAGAAAATATTCACATCTGAGAAGCTCAAATCAGAGAATGAACATTAGTTGACAATAGTTGACTGTACTGTCAGAATGAAGCCTGAGAACAACGTCTGCGCCAAGCATAATAATTCAATTTAAATCAACAAATCAATAATACCTGAATTCAGTATGAATAAATGTTGCTACCTTTTTCTTTGGGGAAAATTCTCCTCTGTCTCTGGAGTTTAGAGCGCCGCTCAATGACAGGATTGATAAATGTCACCTGGAAATGACCAGAGGAGCTGATTATGAATTATGTGTGGGACTGAAGCAGCATCACAGGAAAGAAATATGCACTGACTGGGATTATTTTTGAAAACTAAGTGACCTCTGGAATGAGATATGCAGGAACAATACATTGTTAAAAACATGCAGGTGTCATAAGAGTAAATCAACTGTCTGCAGATCAGATATGAAAGTAAGAACCTCGATGAACAGTATGCCCTGAGGCTCCAGCTGGAGACACATGCCATGTCGGCGGTTATCCAGGAAGTCTTCCAACCGCAGGAACTTCAACCCGCTTAACGCTCGCCAGTCTCTCCAGTATACACCAAGTTCCAGCTCCCTGGACTAGAGCACACACAAATATTATACATATTCATAATAATCTCATTTAATCTAGTGCATTTTTGCATTTACTGTCTGAATTATTACATTTGGTGGACCAGAAAAGAGGCAACAGGATAGCTAAAAAAAATATGTTACTATCTTGATGTTTTTGCAACCGCCTGAAAAAGTAACTCAAACTTTCTTTAAAGGTGAACTCAGGTGATTTAGTACTGTACTTTTAGAAAGTTGGGGACTCACAAGAGACAGATTAAACAAGAATGGTAGCCAGTAGCATCTTTTCATTAGGGCTGTTCTCTTTCTAATTGATCTGTGAACAGAAAGTACACATCTATACGTGTAAGAATCTGATGTCAAGGCTTGCTGTCAAACAGAGAGAATGTGAGTTGTGGTGTTTAATGCAAATATCACGTCCTAAGTCTTAAAGCAGGGCTGCTTGGCGTGTGTGGAGAAAGCCAGATTAGAGCAAATGTCAGAGGATTAGCAGTGGGATTACATGAGTAGAGTAGGAGGTTGACTGACAAACTGGGCCATCCTGACTCAGTGAGGGACAAGATGTCAGCGCTGTGTTATTGTTCTTGGCCTGTTAACAGATGTTCACCATTACAGAGAGCCCGCAACACGGGTTGGTTCAAACATACACTATGTAATTCACATGAAGACAATAACAAAAGATGTAGTTTAATAACGTCATGAGGAGGATCATGGGAGTTGTTGTCTTCTTATTAATCAATCATGATTTTTTTTTCTCATTATTTTTTAAATATGATCAATATCAGATTGCTGTAGCTTGCAAAACTGACCTGCATGAGCAAAAGAATAACAAGTCATACATTATCATACACATCAGACTGTCATACAGAGGTCAACATGGGGGCCACTGAAGTCAGCGTTTACAGTTTCATTTATAAGTTGATGTGCAGTGGAAGCCAGCCAATTCGTGAGCAAAGATGTAGACCTGTATCTGATTTAGGAACACATGGAGGTGGGACAAATCAGATAGAAAAGATCAGATTCTATGTGACTTGTTCTATTCACAGTGTTAGTGAGTGAGAAAAACAGGTACATTCATTACTGGATCAAAGTCTCTGCAGTTATCATCAGCAGTGATGTTTTCTTCCTAAAAAGCAGGTTAGTGAAGGAACATTTGGAAAATACAGCTCTGACTCAGCAGTAATTTGAGTCTCCTGTTGAAGTGAAAGCAACTGACCCGTTCCAGTTCGATGCTGAAGCTCTGGCCGCAGGCCTCATTACCCAGCGGTCTCCAGTTTGAGCGGCCCACTATCCTGTTGTCCACCTTCAGCACAACGCTTATCTCAGCTGAGACACACACACAGAGATACACACTGATACAGACAATAACTAATAAACTGTAACACTCATCTGGGTTCCCTTCAAACATTACTGTGAACTCATAGTAATATTCATATCTATCTAGTTTCTTGTTGTAACGAGACACCTTTCGCTTTTTGCATGAACCTTTTCACATTATTGTTTAGTTGTTATGACATGTAATTGTAATGGGATGTAATTCTAATATTGTAATGATGCAATGCTACAATTCAGGTCAAAGTTAAGGCTGCAGTGGACAGTGGTACTGATCTATTGTTGTATAGAGATACTGTGTTACACATACATCCTTGTAAATGTAAATAGTGGATTTTACATTAGTTCCCATTTAGAGGATCATAAAGCTGACAAATAAATACTGTATACTTAGCTGCATGATTTACACACAGGGAAGTAAAACAGCCAAAGAGAAGGTGTGAGTTGGAGTATTGACTTACACGACAGGTCATCAGCCTTGGTTGTCTTGCCATTAGCGCTGCGTCCTGATAGGGCGGCTCTCACCTTCATAGACTTTCCATCTGAAAGGTTTCCGGGTGTGGCTGAGACGCTGGTCACACGACCACGGCCCGGAACAGACTCCAGCAGGTCTTGGCAGCCCATCAAACATACCTCCAACCGACCTGAGGAGAAGCTATCAATTCAGTGTTTAAAGAAAAATAAATTCATATACTGTATATTGGAATATATTAGTATCAACCTGTTAGACTGGCTGGTTTGAAGAAGGAGGAAGAAGACGAAGCCTTGGATAGCTTCTTTGGTGTGCCGTAGGAAGGTGACGTTCCCAGCAGTAGCTCCTCCTTAATGGCAGCACATTTGGGATTGTCCGGGGGCAGCTCACTTAAACGTCTCTCCAGAGACAGACGCAGCAAATCCACCTTCTGAGACGACTCTTGCATGCGTGCCTGGGCCTGAGGGATAAACAACACTCCTGAAGAGCACAGCCTGACTCAGTCTGTTTTGTTTCCTTAAAGATTTGATTTTGGGATCATGCCGTTATAAGAGAGTGACAGCAGAGACATAGAAAGAAAACATGTGGAAGGATTGATTGATTGTGTTCTACTTCGACTTCTACTTCTATTGGTGTTCTACAATCAGGGGTTGTCCCCTCATCCCTCAAGTATTCTATTATTACACCATTACTTAAAAAGAACAATTTAGACCTGTCTGTAATAAGCAGCTAAAGACCAATGTCCAATGTCCAATGTCCATTTTCTTAGTAAAATACCCAAAAATGTCCACAAACAGCTGCAACAGCTGCATCAGTTACCTTCGACAGCAGAGACACAAGGAGCCTGTGGCAGGGGTTACAGACCATCACGGACTATAAACCTCGACCACAGACCTGTGACAACGACATCACTCTGCTGAACAATCTGAACAACTTCTTTGGACAGTTTGAAGCTGACAACAGCACCCCTGCACAGAAGACAACACCCCCTCCAGATGACCAGCTGCTGTCCCTGTCTCCAGCCAGCGTGAGGAGATCCCTCTCCAGGATCAACACTCGCAAAGCTGCAGGACCTGACAACATTCCTGGTCGTGTGCTAAAGGACTGTGCAGAGGAGCTCACAGATGTCCTCACAGACATCTTCAGCACCTCCCTGAGCCAAGCTGTTGTCCCCACCTGCTTCAAGAGCACCACCATCATCCCGGTTCCAAAGAAGACCTCTCCATCCTGCTTCAATGACTACCGCCCTGTGGCACTGACTTCCATCATCATGAAGTGCTTCGAGCGGTTAGTCATGCAGCACATCAAATCTATCCTCCCTCCCTCCCTGGACCCCTACCAGTTTGCATATCGGGCCAACCGGTCCACTGATGATGCTATCTCCACCGCCCTCCACTCAGCTCTCACTCACCTGGACACTAAGGACTCATATGTGAGGATGCTGTTCTTAGACTTTAGTTCAGCTTTCAACACGATCATCCCCCAGCAGCTGATACAGAAACTGGACTGTCTAGGACTGAACACCTCACTCTGCAACTGGTTGCTGGACTTCCTGACCGGAAGACCACAGGCAGTCCGGGTCGGCAGCAACGCATCCTGCACCATCACACTGAACACAGGGGCCCCCCAAGGATGCGTGCTCAGCCCCCTACTCTTCACCCTGCTGACCCATGACTGCACACCAACACACAAGAGCAACCTCTTCGTCAAGTTTGTGGACGACACTACTGTGGTGGGGCTCATCAACAACAACGATGAGTCAAATTACAGGGATGAGGTGAGGCAACTGGCCAAGTGGTGCAGAGACAACAATCTCTCTCTGAACGTGGAGAAGACGAAGGAGATTGTGGTCGACTTCCAGAGAGCCTCCACCCAGCACCCTCCATTGACCATCAACGGTGCTGCTGTGGAGAGAGTGAGCAGCACCAAGTTCCTGGGTGTGCACCTCACTGAGGACCTCTCCTGGAGCAGCAACACCGCATCACTGGCCAGGAAAAGCTCAGCAGCGCCTCTACTTTCTCCGCAGACTGAGAAGAGCCAGAGCACCAGTGTCCACCATGCACACCTTCTACCGTGGAACCACCGAGAGCATCCTGACCAGCTGCATCACTGTGTGGTACAGCGGCTGCACTGCATCCTGCAGGAAGACCCTGCAGCGCATAGTGAGAGCATTCACACAGACATTCACAGCACACGCCTGGCCCGTAAAGCACTCAGCATTGCGGGCGACCCCACCCATCCCAACCACTGCTTCTTCAGCCTCCTGCCTCCTTGACTTGACTTGGCTTGACTTGACTTTCACAGTCTGTGCGAGCTGTATCAACCTGGCATCAGGACTAACCACAGCACTGAAAGTAGTCAGAAAGTAGTCTAAAGATCAACAGAGCTGCAAACAAACCTTCCATTTTAGTATTATTAGACCTGACTGCAGCCATTGACACTGCCTACCACGACATTTTTGCTGAATCACTGAAACACTGTTTTCCACACTGAAGGTTCCTCTTCACTGCTGCACTGTAAACACAAGTCACTTTACAGTCCATGTCAAATTGATCACATTTTGGGTCGTGTGAGGGAATTTTTATTCTTGCATGTCACATAGGAGGATACATGAGGTCAAGCATATGTGCTGAGGTCACTGTAGGGACAGTGTTAAATCTTAGATTGTTATGAGGACACTGACTTCTCTCCATGAGATACAGAGCAGCATGTTTGTGTTTAGGAAAGCAGGCTCCATTCTGATCATTACTATGGTAACCGAGGTCAGAGGACATAACATAGAAGACTCTACAGAGTCAGATAACAATGTTGGAACACTAAAAGGGTAAACATGTTTCCTTGTTTGCAGACTAATACCTAGCCAGTACCTTCTACTGTGACCTTTACGGACAGAGAGTAGTTGTGTCAATATTGTGAGGGTATATAGACTATCAGAGAGGACAGCTTCCTCAGAACTGAGGCAGCATTGTGTCATGAAGTGTATTGATAAATCCTCCATTCTCCTTGATCAAGCTTCAATAAACCTTTCAGCATCTGTGCACTCTCTCTTCAATGACTGAACTGACCACTGATGAACACAGTCCTCCATAACAGGTTGCACTTCCTGGTTGTCTTCTGTGCTACTGTGTCTTTTTCAGCGTACACAGTATTACAGTTAGCAGATGTGTTTTAAAAATGTTTCAGGTTAAATATTACCATTTGTTTTCTCTTCAAACGTCACTGAAATAAAACCAAAAAAAAAAATGTGTATGACACTTGTTAGCTGTACGACTGTTTCTACCTTGTATGCACAGAGTTGATCTGATCCCAGACTAAAACCAGGTGTAAGTGTGGACTATCCAGCTGTTACACACCTCTGCAAGTATGCGCCGGTCCTGGATCTTACGTCCACTCAGCTGCTTCACCACATTTCTGGCACCTTCTGCTACAGCTGATTCAATCTTCATGCGATGCATGAGTTCAGCCACCCGCAGCTCCATAGGACTGATCATCTCCACAGGATGACCTGAGGGCAGGTGGAGTTTGTCAGACTTCATTTAAGAACACATACAGTGACCAGCCCCTTTTAAAATCTTTGTATTCCTAGTTATTAGTTAATATATGACCAACGAATCTAACTGGACAATATGTTCATTTCAAGGTACATATGAGGACCACTACAATGCAAGAATCCATGCTGTAAAATATATTGGTAACCTAAACTTGTTCTGTGGGAGTTTTCCACAGTCTGCCTTAAGTTTGCATTCCATGTAAAACTAATGTTGAGTGATTTATACAGGATTTGTCACTGCTCAATATACTGTGTGCTTTTAGAGTTTAGAAACATTTACCAGATTTACCTTGTGAGCCATCCCGCTCTCCGTCTATGGCTTGACTGACTTTGATAATCTGCATGCGGAGCAGCTCAATCTTAGTGCGGCTGTCCTGCAACATTTGCTGGGCTGTAGACAGCATCTTCCTGTCCTGGAAGATAAAATGGACAGGTTAAGACGACCACATTGCTTCTACTATCCTAGATTCATAAATACAACTGAGTAATAAGTTTAAATATTAGGTCTAAACAGTATATTAAGAGTTAAATGCTGCTGCTTTTGTTCAAATATTAATGGAGTTATAGAAATGTTATAAAGTCATAAGCAGGCAAATAGCCAAAGCAAATTTAGCAGAAAAAATAATACAAATTTAACAATACAAATGAAAACAAACATTACACAAATATTGTGGGAATGTATTGTAGAAAATTCATGATGTTGATATTATCACGATCTACAGAAAATCTGAGTTGTCCTGAGTAGACGTTCACGACACCAAAGCCTCTGAGCAGCAGTGTGTGGGAAGTATTTTAGGTCGACGTCATAGATGACAAAGTAACCAACAAAGATAAGACAGTTTGTACACAGCAGTGCTCTTACTCTTCAATGACAACAAATCTGACCGCATGCAGCACACTCAGAATGTTGTCACTGATAAGACAGCAAGATTTATATGCAAGGATAGGTCGTTGTGCTGCCCATTGGTGTGGTAAGAATGAATCCCTGTGGTGTCGGACGGTTGTTTGTTTGAACTTAAGAGATACCACCTGTCCTATTCAAGTCATCCTACTGACACAGAACACAGTCAGTGCTACACGCTAGTACCATTCTCTGCACTCTCTCTGCAGTCGTGTCTCTTTGTTGTCCTCCTGTCCAATCCTCTGTCCTTACACATCAGAGATGCTTTCTGCCTGTCACCAAACTCTGTGTGTGTGTGTGTGTGTGTGTGGTGTGTGTGTTCTGTACCTTGACTGAACTGTTGTTGTAAGTCTGGATCATGTTATCAGCACCCTGTTTGACTTTGGTCTCCATGGTTAGCTGTTTCTTCAGGGTTCGGACTCGACTGACCAGTGGCGACGTGGCCTCTTCCCACTGACACGACTCTGCTGACTGCTCTTCTTCCTCCGAGCATCCTGCATCAAAATCATTTTTAGATATCTTGAAAAAACAATTGTCTTTTATTAGTGATGATTCATTTAAGTGGGTTAACTGAACACTTGTTATCGTACCATCTGTCAATCATTTATTAAGACTTCAGAAGTAGAGGAGACCAGCTGCAGCTCATATGATTTAAAATAAGACCTGATGATGGACTGTTTTGACAGATTACACGTCTGGAAAGCAATGGAGCACTAAAGTGTTTGCTGCTGCTGAATTTAGAATACTGGTTGAAAAAAGGACACACAAAGAATGCATTCACCCTGCAAGAGGAAGGCTACACACAAGGAAACATTAATCAAACAGTTTGATGCCATCAGCTGGACAAAAGGATCAGTGAAGTGAACGAGCTATGAAAAAAAATCAAGCTGGGAGATTTCTTGTAAAAAAACAAAAACAAACAAAAAACCTTTAAAATTATTTGACTAAATGATTTCAGTAAACAGGTACAAAGATGCTAAACATGCTAACATGAGAGACTGCTGGCTGCCTCAATCGTGTTACAGGAACAGACAGGGAAAGAACAGTATCCCAGCAGGAGGTAACTGAGGGAAATAGTGTCTTTTGTTGTGCTCAACAGAGAGCTGATGTACATTTACTTTACAATGCATCTGTTTTGCTACAGTCACTTTCAGATGAAAAAACAGTGTAGATGGTTATTTAGTCATGTTGTTGATTCCTCCTGGTCGACCCAAGTCACCCCCTGAACGGCTGCTTCATGTTGTTGCCGTCTGGCCGCAGATTCTGCCTGCCTATATGCAGAACAAGTAGACAGAAAAACTCTTTTGTTCCTGCTGCTATAGGCTTTTTTTAATAACACAATGTGAGATGTGAAACTTTTATGTAGTATATATTTATTTTGCCTTTTACTGGTTGTTGTTACCTTTGTTTGTATATGTGTTATTTATGTTGCTGCACAACAAATTGCCCCTGGGGGGGTAATAAAGATTCCTTGATCCTTGATCCTTGATATAATACTTTAAATATAAACAGCTACTGCCCTCTACTGGTTAAAACTTGACTATTGCATCTGAATTTGCTATTGGCTGATTTTTGAGGCAGGTGACATACAGTATAGTGGCAGCCATCCTGTATTCATGACTGTGAATGTGTTTCCAGTGTCTGTCAAAGCTCCAGCAGATTCTCTGTAGTGATTGTCCTCTGATGCAGAGGGGAAGTTTAGTTACTCTTTAAGCGTTTTCACTGTCTCAGCTAATAAGACATTGTCTGGCTGTTTTCACATGGCAGTGCTGAAGATTTTACTCTTGCTTTTCACAGACACGATCAGTCAGTAGTCTTAAATCAGGTGCAGCAGGTATTTGCATACGTTTCCATTCCCTCCTGACATATTTTGCATCTCTAAATAGCAATGCCTTGAAATACACATTGCATAAGACCGTAGAAACTATTTGCTACGTGTGCAAAGCCTCAGTGTGGTACTTTTTAGTAAATAAAAGATTTCATTTTGGTCAGAAAATCCAAAATATCTCCCTGAAAGTCTGAATGAACATGTAGTCCAAACTGGCTTTCCTCCAGTACCATCTACAGGAAATCTCCTGGAGGGTCCTCAACACAGAGGCTTCATCCTGGGAAACATGAATGTGCTCAGTACATTCACAATAATCAACTTTTGGCCTGATGATGGTTCTAGAGCAGAGGTCAAAGTCTGTGAGGTCTATGTCGAGAAGATAAATTCAGCAGTCAAACAACACTTCAGCAGATGATCTGTTGTAGTTACCTGTGGTGCTGTCCTTCTCTGTGGCCATAGACCTGGCATTGAGCTCCTGCAGTTCCCAGTGTAACTTCTCCAGCTTGCGGCTCGAGGCCTTGAGTTGCCCCTCCACGTCAGCTGCGCTCTTGCGATTGGTGACAGCCCGCCGCATTCTCTCAGCAGCCTCCTTGATCTTCAGCTCCCGCTGGATCTCCTGCCTGAGCAGAGTACGAGCATCCTCCAGACGTTGCTGAAACTCTGGGTCGAGGATATCCACCTCATCCAGACCTTTCAGGTTACTGCTCTGAAGTAGACACCACAACTGCTTCAAACTCTGATCACTGTGGTTCTTATTTTTACATTTCTTTGTTATGTTCTCATGTATACACATATCATAACAGCCTGGCAGTCTATATTGTTTCTATTTAAAAAATTAAAATGCAAGTCTCCTTCAAAAGCGACCCGAGTCTGTAGGGTTTGTGCAGTGATGCAGTGCGTAGGTTTTACTCTGATCAAACCCTGCAGTGTGCTCTGGGTCATTTTTGAGGAGACTTGCATTTTAATTCTTTATTGAGAACATATTTTACCCATGTAATGACACAGTATACCCGAAGTATCCAAGAGCACCTATATGTGATCACCATTAAAACCCAGCAGCGCTTCTACTCCGTTGTCTTCACGCTAATATCACTTATTGGATGATCTAGCTGTCTCACCTACTTCTCAGAATTGTGTTTTTTTTTTTTTTTTTTCACCTCCACCCTGTTACTGCAGGGCACCCATATTTATACCTACGAGCATTTGTAAATTTCCTGTTCACATATCCGACATATCTCTGAACTGTGGGAAGAAAACCTGCACGGGCTTATTCAATTCAATTTGATTTATATAGCGGCATATCATATTATTACGATATTATTATATATAGATATATTATGACTAATACAAATATTTAAGATATCTCAAACTACTTATGCACGGTCAAAATGTTCATTTAAGTTATATCTACTGTAAACAGACTGGAGTTATGTTTGTATTTAGCTGGACGGAATGTGCAATTAAGAAGTCAGTTTGTGACTGAAACATCTGACATGTGACGTTTAGACAGACTAACTGTGCCACAACTCGTCACATGCATCTCTTAGTGAAGCAGACAGTAGATCCTCCAAGCAGCTGTCAATCAAAACACCTCATTTACCACAAATGCCTTGCTGATGAGATCTTTGCTTTCGGGCCACTCATAAACCACATAAACCATATTTCACTGACTGATTTATTTGACTAATTGTTTTAAGAGGAAGCCATTTCATACACACACATTACATAAGACATGTAGATTCCCACGTATTCATTTTAACATCAAACATAACACGTACAGCCCACACAGCCTTAAGACTTAAGAATATCAAGAAGAATCATTTAATATGCTGACATGCACATGTTGCTTATTTATTTACTAGAGCTCATAGAAACTTTTAACAATAAGTCGATTAGAAGTGAAAGAAAAATATTCTGATAACTGCTGAATCATTAAGATTTCAAGGAAAATAGGTTTAGATCACAGTGAGCAACAATTAATCCGAATCAAGTTACATGAAAAGATGCTTCATAGGAACAAGAGCAAATGTTTATTTGTGACAATATTATTCCATTTGTTTAAGACTGGATCAGGTAAGCTTTAAATGTATTTACCCTACATTTATCTATATATTCCACTCCAGCACTGCGTACAATGCTCAGACACAAACAGACACCATCATTAGTAGGCTGTCTTTGTGTAGCTTTTACTGCTCTCTGCTCTCTCCAGCTATTATCTAGTGTAACAGCCACAGGCCACACCTCCTGCCAATCACAACAGGTACACCTTTTATTGTCCTGGGAAGTGTTGTTAAGTCAGGATCATATTAAAAGACACCGAACCTATCATTTACCATCATACAGATCAATGGAAGGCTCTAAACCTGTTCATTTTAATGAGGCTAGACTTTAGGGGAACAATACTTTCATCACGTTTGCTGTAATATTACAAAATTACCAAATGACTTGGTAACTTTTAAGATGTCAAATTATAGACTGAAACTCAATTCAAGTGATCTTCTCTGAGCAGGACAGAGGGTGGTGGACGGTTGTTCAAACTAAAAATAAAAAGTTTCTAAACTTTAGTGAAAGAACCTTTCCCAGCACAGCGAGTCACAGTGAAGGTTAAAGCCATGTCGAGGAGGCAGCTTAGCTCTTAAACCATCTCTTCTTAATCAAACACAGTCGATTAAACATTTAAAGCTACAGTTAATCGTTGGAGGTATTTGTGTGACGCCACAAATACAGAGGAAGTGTGGGGAGAAGCAAACAAGACAAACAGGAAAATCCAGTGTGTCTGTCTGGCACAGTATCAACTAACTGCTGTTTTTTTAACCAGCTAAACTAAACGTCGGCTAATATTAATTGGTCTCTATGATAATTAAACTTCATTCGACGAAGTAGAGAACCGGTGGCATTGGACTTACCTGTAGTGTTAAACCTGACATGGTGGCTGTCAGTCGTCTGAGCTGGACATTCACACCGCGTCAACGTCCGCTCCCAACGGTCTCCTTCGGTCCAGAAAGTGGCTGAAACAGTCCCGGGAGGAATGGCACGACCAGCTAAAGGTAAACTGACAGCGGCATGTGAAATTCAACGTCTGCTAAAGCTGTTCACAGGCGCTCCACAGAGCTGCGCTTGTCTTCATCATGGAGACAAATCTGAGCTAAAGTTTGAATTCACTCAAACCGGTGGCTCGACGCAAAACTGACGTCAGTGCACCACGACTGGATTGGTTGGCGGTCGGTAATGTCAGAGACGCTACAGGAACCAATCACATTCGATTATTCAATGCACCTGCCGAGGTAGCCTTATCCTTATCGTGATGCGTTGAAGAGCCTGTGATGAGGTCCATTTTATTGGAACTCCCAATGGGAAGAAATAAACTGGAAAAACATAGCTTTTACATAATAAATATAATAACCCATGCATAGACATGAGAAAAGAGCAATTCATTTGAGACGTGTTTCTTTAAAATCTAAGTTTTGTATAATTATTATATATATTTTACTTTTCACCTTATTTAGAACATTTGTCTCTCATTGCATTGATTTATTTTGTTTTCATCCCTTTATTTTGAATATGTATATACCATTTTTTGTTGTTATCATCTCTCCTGTGCTGTGTTGTGTACCTTTTGTTTGTGCATGATATAATTTTCACATTTTGTTGAATAAAGTTGAAAAAAAGAGCCCATGATCATCTCCCACACCTGAGTTATACACACAACTCTGATAGAAACAAGCAAAAAGTTTGAAATAGGCCAAAGGGTGCAAAATATTTATTTTAATATGTAAAAATCTGACATTTTTATTTTGCTTAAATATGAATTAAACAAAATACAATCTCACTCACTTTAGATAAGGAAAAATAATGTGTGACAAATTGCTGTTGTGGTGTTTAAATATGTTTTATCGTGAGTATATGAACAACATAGGTGAAGAATGAAAAGTGAACTGGAAAAACAACTTCTCTGAGACTGTAAGTTATTGCTGTAATAAGGTGGACTGACATGGAAAACCTGCATGTGTTCACAGAAGCTCATTTTCCATGAGAGAAGCTTTTTACCTGCCGCTCCATCCATCCACACAGAGAGTAGCCTGTTTTACTTTTCATGTACTGTGAACATGTAGCCTGAATAAGTGTGCTGTGGTCTTTTGCTCCATGATGTTACAGCACTGGCAAGTTTTCTGCTCCTTAAGTAAACATGACTTTGAGTGCCGCTGTGTTTCTATGAATGGCTGAGTCTGGCAGTGTGGGATAGAAGCTGAATAAGTAACTACTGGTCCTTCAGTACTTCGCCACATTTGAGACAAACAGAAGTTCACCACAGTGGTGATAAAGATAAACCACAAACAAACAAACAAACAAACAAACAAACAAAACATTTTAAACATCTTGACTTTAATTGTAATTCATATCTCAGTGCCCCTCATTTAGATCTGTTCAGTAGCATGTGGATGCTACATAACCTATGGCTAATGATAATACACACATGATATTTGTAAATGCCCATCTGCTTTATATAATTTAGTTCCACTCAAAAGTTTGTTAGTCTCAACTATGCCTCTTAAAATAAAAAGGAAAAAGAAATCAATAAAACATGATGCTGTACTATAGATAACAGAGTCAATGCAACAAGAGAGCTGGTTCTGTTTGATCTCATATCCATTGTACAGGATAAAAGAGGAGGTGTGACATTTTTGGAATCATTTATTTTGCTTGGTGGCTCTGAACCCAACATAGTAAAGCAGCTGGATGAAGAATGAGGGAATGAACCCTGATTACAGAGTTCTTTTGCCATTAAAACAGATAAAAGCAACGGTGTGTTAAAACAGAGGGTTTGGAATCAGCATACACTGTAAAATGTCTATAACATGTTATGTTGTCTGGTATTGTTTGGTTAGTGATTATAATTTACAGTAATAGAGCTTTAGAGCTTTAGATTTTCCATTGTTTCAACCCAAAGGCGTCAGCTTTTCGGTTTCTACACCTGGCATAGTTCGGCAAAATGTATACAAATATGCTTTGTGAGACTATATAGCATATTCTTATATAGTATATCAATAAAAGAAAACATATACTTTACAGATTAGAGCTGTACTGCTTTAGTTGGCAGTGCCACACTCCAGCCAGATGGGGGCAGTAGAGCACCATAAAAATGTTCACCGACCGAGCGCCACAGAGAGAAACAAGCGTGCGGAGCTGCGCTCATTTCTCCTCACCGTAGGCTGAAGACACGCACTCTGTGTAAGGTGGAAGTAACTTTTATCCTCCAGGAAAGAGTTCTAAACCACCCGGGACATCCATCTGGTCAAAAGTGTCACGGTGAACAATAACCATGTCGGCCTCATCGGCGAAAGTCAGTAGGAAGGAGAATTCAAATCATGACGGAGCGGACGAGACCTCTGGTAACGTTAAGGAATGGCGGTTATCCTGTCCAACGCCATTTTCATTTGTTTATCGTCATTTTGTTATTTTCACTGGAGTTTGTTGTGCAGTGTCGAGGTGAAATGATATCTGTTTATGGACGGAGAGCTTAATTTATCCTTTACTGCATAGAACAATGAGCACTGTGGTGAAACGCTGCTGTAGCATACAATGTAGCATGCTAAAACGGGCTAACAGTTTAGCCAGCGTGAGAGGTTGGCTAGCTATTAGCTTACATTAGCTACTTGTTCACATGAAGGAGGCCGGTGTTTGCATTGCATGCGCTGCATGTAGCATGGCGTGCACTCATTGTCCGTGCAGATACATTGAGAGGCTCGTTGCGGGGAGGGAATGGTGACACCGCGTGCAGCCGCGCATTCCGCATGCACGTTTGTGGCTGCAGCTACACGGACGGTTGTTTGCCCACAGTATTAGCAAGTGCAACATTCACTGTATCCCGCTCACCATCAGTCAATAAAGGCCGACACTGATAACGTTCACGTTAGCTGTTCACTTTAACGTAAGCGTGCTCGCGGGCTTGACTTTGTGTGCGAGTCAGCAGCTCAGAGAAATGTAAACAAGCGCGTGTTATTAGTCCATGTAAGTGTAACGTGGCCGCGAGGCGGCACACCGTGGATGGTTGCATGTGTTGTTACGCGCGTGGAGAGGCTCCGGTGGAGCTCGCGCTGTGTTGGTATCTTTGTGAAGCAGATGGTATTTCCCATCGAGACGTCGTTAAGCCTCTCATTCAAACCAGGCCGCCTTTAGCAGCAACAGGAAGCTCCAGACTGCGGGAGGCAGAGAGGGGTCCGTCTGCTGTGACACACACACACACACACACACACACACACACACACACACACACACACACACACACACACAGCGACCAAACTCGTCCCGCGTTATTTAATAGACCATACGTGCAGCGGAGAAATGAACGAGACTCTCTTTACTGAAATGACAAAATACTTTTTGTCTTGTACGTGATAGCAGTGAGATATACATGGTGTGAGTTCACATTGAGAATATTTCAACTTTATTCTAGTAAACAAATAAATAATTAAAAAAATATATATAAAAAAATGACTTAGTTAATCGTTTAAGCAGGAAAAGTTTGTGTTTTTAAGTGAAGTTAAATGTTGTATGAAGTCGTCCTGAGCTGCAGGTGTTGCCTGGTTGAGTGAAGTCAGTCCTGGTTACAGCTGACTACTTTAAACACAGAACGTTAAGGTCTGTGGATAAAGTAAATATCTGCTGTGTGTTAGGGAGCATGTTATCACATGTTATTGTGGCTCCAGTCTATGTGAGCTAACTATCTTTTTAATCCCATATATACTCACAAATAGTGATGTTTGTGTGGAGTGTTACTGGCAGACGGTGTAGCCGTTTTTGAGACTGATCCAACCGTCATATTTGAGTCAATTAAGCAGCTGACAAAAAAAAGTTAATGTAGCATTCCTGCCCAAAATATTTAGTGCACTGTATATTTGGCAAATTAAAATGAACGTGTTACTGTTGCTCTCTGGTGGACACACTGTGTAGCAGATGAGCTGAATGAGTTAACGTATCTAACTGTTGATATAACTGCAGTAAGCCCATATTGGCTAGTTAATCAGACTCTTAGAAGAAGGCCAGCTAACCAACCATAGCAATTATTGTACATAATTCATGCATGTCATGTTAAAACAAAATGCTAAAGATGATCCTAAAATGGATGAATACAAGACTAAACCATGAAACATATTTAAATCAGTATTAAAAAAATAATTAGAACCTCAGTACAAGTTATTATATAAGCTAACAGGTTATAATTAATCCTGAAGAACCCATATGAAACGGCATTTTATAGAGCACTGCTGTCGTTTTTCCTTGATGTAAAATGTGTTTGTCTAAAGGCATTCAGTTCCTTCCTCACACGTGCAGTGAAAATTTTGATATCCACAGAAAACAAAAATCCCACCGTAATGTTCCCGCAACACGGCAGATAACCAGAGGTCCTAACTCCTCTGTCGATGATGTAAGGATGTCCCTACAGATGAAGCTCTTACCACAGTGACTCATTCTTCAGTTTGTTTCTGAATCTGTCATTCCATCAATGACTCGTCATGCAGGCTGCCCAAATAAGTCCAAACCAACAATTTTCACCAACTGCTCTGACTTCATGTCAGGATCATTGCACAACATTATTTAGTTTTATTTAAATACTTTAATTAGCCAATAATTATTTTCTCCTAGACATCGTTCCACTGTAACTGTTGCCTTGAAATTTGAGTGCAGCCATATTTGTTGCTTTTGGAAGTGTGTGTATTTTTCATGTGTTAAAATGTGTTTTTTCCTTTCTCCTTCAGAAAAAGAGCAACAGGAAGCAATTGAACACATTGATGAAGTACAGAACGAAATTGACAGGTGAGTTTGAATTCTGTTTGTGAAAAATGAAAGCTGCGTGCACAGTTTTCTTATTTTTGTCTTCTTTGTCCGCAGACTGAACGAACAGGCAAGTGAAGAAATTTTAAAAGTAGAGCAGAAGTACAACAAATTACGCCAGCCATTCTTCCAGAAGCGATCAGAACTCATAGCCAAAATCCCCAACTTCTGGGTCACAACATTCGTCAACCATCCACAAGGTAAACTCAACTTTGATTTTATTAGTCAGTATGTGCAGATGTGGTGACTCTAACTCTTAGAACTGACTCATTTTATAACAAATGATCATTGCCTCAATGTATTTGCTTTGAAATGTTCTGGTCATGATGAGCTGCTAACAGAGTGTGTGCTCGCCTCTGTGTCCTGTAGTTTCAGCACTTCTGGGGGAGGAGGACGAGGAAGCGCTTCATTACCTGTCGAGGGTGGAAGTCACAGAGTTCGAGGATATCAAGTCTGGATATAGAATAGATTTTGTGAGTTGTCAGGATTACTTCGTATTTGTACATTCTAAATATCATGCCAAAAAGTGACAGACAGTGACACAGACGTTTGTTTGTTTCCTGCAGTACTTTGATGAGAATCCGTACTTTGAGAACAAAGCCCTCTCCAAAGAGTTTAATGTGAACGAGAGCGGAGATCCTGTTTCCAAATCAACTGAAATCAAATGGAAGGCTGGAAAGGTTGGTTTGTATTGTCTATGGCTCGTTTATGACCATATGAAAAATGATTCTTTCATATTTTTTTTAAGGTGGGAATACATGGAATTAAAAAGTCAGCTACATTTAATCTCACTTTAGTGCTACATTTTCCATTGCACTGTTTGTACTCTGTTGTTCTCTCTAGATGTTTTCATGCTTCTGAACATGGAACAGTGTTCACAGTTCTCATCAATACACTTTATAACCTTGAACACATTTTTCTGGCCAGGACCTGACAAAGCGTACAGGCCAGACGCCAAACAAAGCGGGGAAGAAAAGGCAGCACGAGGAGCCCGAGAGCTTCTTCACCTGGTTCACCGACCACTCAGATGCAGGAGCCGACGAGTTGGGAGAAGTGATCAAGGACGACATCTGGCCTAACCCGCTTCAGTACTACTTGGTAAGCTTTTCACTGTCACCATGGTTACCATGTACAACGCTTGAGGTACTGGTGGCATGATACTATAATATAATACAATCATTTAGTCCATATCCATCCAAGGTTAGGTATATGCTTGATCTTCAACATAATTTGATGTTTTATTTACACAAAAATATTTGAAATTTAAAGCGGCCATTGTTCTGTTGTGCATGACGTCGTGAGGCCATCTGCTCTTTGAATGTGTCCTCTGACCTTTAAAGTTGTGCATATGCATTAACTGTTAACTGTTGGACCTGCCCATCAGCTAGAACTAGACAATGTGTTGGCATCTGGATCCATCATTAGCTCAGTGTCAGGGAAAGGCTGTACTCGGCTGTTACGGCCCTCCATACGGCTATGATTGACTGAGTGGATTGATCTGAGCTAAATCTAAAATATTTACATATATCTTTTAAAATAAAACCCTTTCAAATGTCAAAACTCTTAAAACACTGCACTGAGTATTTTTAAGCTGTAAAATGTCCCACTCACTACTGTTGTAGTTAGAAGAACCACATTTAAATAATTCTCTGAAAATGTTTGAGTTAAAATGTCTTCATATTCAGCTCAAATATTGATATTTGTATCACAAAAGTCTTGTATCTGTCTGGCTCTGTTGTGAAGTGTTGAGTGTAGTGCTGCAGTGAAGGTGACTCGAGCCAGGTGAAGGTGCGTAATGTCTGAATGTTCTCCAGGTCCCTGACATGGAGGATGAGGAAGGTGATGGCGATGATGACGACGATGAAGAGGAGGGTCTGGAAGATATCGACGAGGGGGAGGAAGAGGAAGGTGAAGATGAAGATGAGGATGGAGATGGAGAAGACGGAGAGGTACGAATGCATACTTATCAAAGTCTGCAGTGTTGAATAAATTGGATGAAGACACTTCCTGTCCTGTTTGTGTAAGTCATTTGTCTCCTGAACATACTTTTTTTTTTTCTTCTTTTTTTCAGGATGATGGTGAGGACGATTAAATGTTTCGGCCAACACCTTTCCCCCTGTCCTCCTTCTGTGATCATCCTATAACCCACGGGAGCAAAATATTTTGTTTGTTTTGGGGGGTTTTGTAAAAAAGAAAATTCCTGTGTGTCGTCAGCGTGTCCGTCCTCTTCCTCTGCAGCCACGGCCTGTCCACAACGCCATGTCTAAAAGACCCTCTTCATACTCAGCAGGTCTACATTGGGTGCGGTTGGATGGGGGTGTCGCTCTCTTGAAGTCTCACCTTGTCATTGTTTCTCTACATCTCCCAAAGACATGCAAAAGAATAAAAAAAAATTTGTAGCATTCTGCACGTCATCCTACGTAGATTTAAAATACGTACAATAGCAATTTCTATGTAAAATGAGTTTCTGTTAAAGTTCAAGTGAGTTGAATTCAGACACGCCATGGTGCAGTGATAACTTAATCATAGCATCCTTAGCCACTTTTTTTATATATATATATATATATATATATATATATATATATATATATATATATATATATATATATATATATATATATATATATATATATATATATATATATATATATAAAAATATATATATATATATATATATATATATATATATATATATATATATATATATATACATACACACACACACACACACACACACATATATATATACATACATATATATACACACACACACACACACACATTATACAGTGGGGCAAAAAAAAGTATTTAGTCAGCCACCAATTGTGCAAGTTCTCCCACTTAAAGATGAGAGAGGCCTGTAATTTTCATCATAGGTATACCTCAACTATGAGAGACAAAATGAGAAAAAAAAAATCCAGAAAATCACTGTCTGATTTTTAAAGAATTTATTTGCAAATTATGGTGGAAAATAAGTATTTGGTCAATAACAAAAGTTCATCTCAATACTTTGTTATATACCCTTTGTTGGCAATGACAGAGGTCAAACGTTTTCTGTAAGTCTTCACACACTGTTGCTGGTATTTTGGCCCATTCCTCCATGCAGATCTCCTCTAGAGCAGTGATGTTTTGGGGCTGTCGCTGGGCAATACGGACTTTCAACTCCCTCCAAAGATTTTCTATGGGGTTGAGATCTGGAGACTGGCTAGGCCACTCCAGGACCTTGAAATGCTTCTTAGGAAGCCACTCCTTCGTTGCCCAGGCAGTGTGTTTGGGATCATTGTCATGCTGAAAGACCCAGCCACGTTTCATCTTCAATGCCCTTGCTGATGGAAGGAGGTTTTCACTCAAAATCTCACGATACATGGCCCCATTCATTCTTTCCTTTACACGGATCAGTCATCCTGGTCCCTTTGCAGAAAAACAGCCCCAAAGCATGATGTTTCCACCCCCATGCTTCACAGTAGGTATGGTGTTCTTTGGATGCAACTCAGCATTCTTTCTCCTCCAAACACGACAAGTTGAGTTTTTACCAAAAAGTTCTATTTTGATTTCATCTGACCATATGACAATCTCCCAATCCTCTTCTGGATCATCCAAATGCTTTCTAGCAAACTTCAGACGGGCCTGGACATGTACTGGCTTAGGCAGGGGGACACGTCTGGCACTGCAGGATTCGAGTCCCTGGCGGCGTAGTGTGTTACTGATGGTAGCCTTTGTTACTTTGGTCCCAGCTCTCTGCAGGTCATTCACTAGGTCCCCCCGTGTGGTTCTGGGATTTTTGCTCACCGTTCTTGTGATCATTTTGACCCCACGGGGTGAGATCTTGTGAGGAGCCCCAGATCGAGGGAGATTATCAGTGGTCTTGTATGTCTTCCATTTTCTAATAATTGCTCCCACAGTTGATTTCTTCACACCAAGCTGCTTACCCATTGCAGATTCAGTCTTCCCAGCCTGGTGCAGGTCTACAATTTTGTTTCTGGTGTCCTTTGACAGCTCTTTGGTCTTGGCCATAGTGGAGTTTGGAGAGTTTGAGGTTGTGGACAGGTGTCTTTTATACTGATAACGAGTTCAAACAGGTGCCATTAATACAGGTAACGAGTGGAGGACAGAGGAGCCTCTTAAAGAAGTTACAGGTCTGTGAGAGCCAGAAATCTTGCTTGTTTGTAGGTGACCAAATACTTATTTTACCGAGGAATTTACCAATTATTTCATTAAAAATCCTACAATGTGATTTCCTGGATTCTTTCCCCCCATTCTGTCTCTCATAGTTGAAGTGTACCTATGATGAAAATGACAGGCCTCTCATCTTTTTAAGTGGGAGAACTTGCACAATTGGTGGCTGACTAAATACTTTTTTGCCCCACTGTAATATATCCAGTGGTGGGGGTACTAAGGCTTATTAGAAGTTGCATTTTCCTTTGTGACTTATTGTACTAATGGAACTGATTGAAAGCACCAGCTTGTTCCTTTCAACCATTGTAAATGTTTTTGGGATATACGTGTATCTTGGTAAGACGGTGGTTAATTGTACACAGTTTAATGGGGAGGTTATGGTGGGGCAGCGGGGCTTTGACACAACTCTGGATGTCTGTTAAAGAAATTTTCATGATCTTGTTTTTCAGGCATCCACAACAAAGTTTGAAATGTACATTTTTTATAAAAAACAAACAACCTAAAAATCTAATTTTGAGCTTGGCTTAACATTTTGAGCTGGGAGAAAGAAGTCTTTCTGTAGAGTCCTCTGGAGTCTGCAGCTTTTCTCCTATTC
This sequence comes from Argyrosomus regius, assembly GCA_946959425.1. Classification (NCBI taxonomy): domain Eukaryota; kingdom Metazoa; phylum Chordata; class Actinopteri; family Sciaenidae; genus Argyrosomus; species Argyrosomus regius. The sequence goes on along the minus strand of OX336898.1, from coordinate 1,638,399 downwards.
CGCTGGAAACCTATTCACATTAAATTAAGTGTACCAGTTGCTTTATTACAATAAATAAATGTATACATGATGTTTGAGTAGTTCCATCACATTTGGGCATTTCAGTTTGCAGTTGTTGAACATGCTTGTTATACATACTTACTGCCATTACGTCAGTCCAGAGGTTAGAAAGACAGCATACAGTTGATTTAGTTGTAAAAGTGAATGTATCTGTAGTAGGGTTGCAAAATTCTGGAAATTTTCAAAGTTGGAAACTTTCCATGGGAAAAAACGGGAATAACCTGGGAATTTTCAAAATTGAAAGTTGGCCCTTAACAGGGAACTTAGATATAGTTGAGGAAAATATAGCACACTGCCACAAGCCACACATTTGAGCCTGTGGACTACATAACGTGAAGTAAAGTTTTAATGATATGGGGTAAATATATTTGATGTATGGTATTAATGTTTAACTTGCAAATAGCACATGAAAATGTGTTCATACAGTAGATGGCTAGCTGATAAGTTAAATGCTAAATAAGCTATAACAAGCATCATGTTATCGACCATTCATCATGATGCTAGCTTACCCTTAATTACTAAATTACCCATAATTTCCATTTAATTCCCATAAATTTTTGTAATGCCCATGGAAAGTTTCTGATTTGGAAATTTACCAGAAATTTGCCACCCCTTTGCAATCCTAATCTGTAGACACGAGGAAACAGACGGGTGTATTTTGTGCTCAGACATTTAAAATCTGATCAGTTTCAAACAGACTAACTGTACAGTGTGTTTGGTGCAGCTGGCTCTCTATCTAATGCAGTGGTTTTGAAACTTTGTGGCAGGCCCCCCAAACACACACAAACTAAAGCTCACTCCCCTACCTCACAATTATTGTGATCGCTCATTGGAGAAGCAACTAATGGAAAGGATCCAAGTTAAAAGTCAGCACGATAGCATCAGCAAGCTCTTGTTTGTTTCCTCGACATAAATCAGATTTATTCAGCTTAGTTTCTCTCCACAGGGGGGCCACCATGCCAGTTTGAGAACTGCTGCTCTAATATGACTTGATTATTACTGTTCACATGTGTCCCACTGTTAAATAGCCCACACATGCCAGTGGGTTTGAAAGCGTTTGGGCTGTCTCAGGTTTAAAAAAAATATTTCAAGTGTTGATGTTATTTATTTATTTTTTTTATTAGTATGCTCTTAGGCTAGTTTAAGATCTTTGTCTTAAAGATATAGTTTGTCCCCCAACAGTTCTGTAAAAGAGACAGGTCTTTACATTTGAACAAAATTCACTTTTGGGTCATTGATGCTGATGCTCTTCTATATAAATACTCCCTCTGTTTCATTGAAGTGCTGAATATACATCACACCTGAGGGTTATGTGTTGTTGGTTATGTGTTTCAGTTCTAGTACTTGTAGTAACCCTTCTCTTCAGGGTCTACACTACACAAAATACATGAGCCACACAGTAAGAGAGCACCATGGACACACAAGACTGATCAATGTGACAGCAATAAAAATAAAGTCAATGATGAAGACAAAGAGTATTTCTGCTCTGAAGTCCTCACTGCAAAGATGAGCTCAAGCTGAAAAATAATCATGGATGCACGTCAGGCTTCATGTACACAACACACACACACACGCACAGGTTCTTGTATATCAAGAGAAATAGGTTCTGAGGGTGATTCTTAATTTTTATTTTTTAAGTAGCTGATCTTACCTTTCTGCACAGCACATAGAGACCAGTCCAAAGGTTTAACTGAAGACATCAAAACTATGAAATAACATATGGAATACTGTGGTAAACAAAATATCAGTTCTTAAAAGCAAACACTTTTTGCTTTAATGACAGCTTTACACACTGTTGGCATTCTCTCGGTGTCAGTCTGTCACCTGTTCAAGCAAACACTAAATTATCCTTGTGTCGTCATTTGACAAACGCTCATTTGCTGAGCTCTGGGTCTTACAGTAATCATATATCATGTTATCATCAATCATCATATTTCTGATAGTGACAGAGGAGGTCCTCCTGGATCACCTGGGCCCAGTATTTCAAAAGTGATCTGACAGGATTATCCTGGTCGGATTGGATTAAATCTAGATCTGATCTGAAAACTGGGTATTTCAACACAGATCCAGATAATCCTGATCCTGAAGATCAGGATTCTGCTCTGGTAATCCAATCCTCCCTTGAATCCAGATAAAAGGCTGGATTTGGGTATTTCAAAAGTTAAGGCAGATATCTGGATCAACTTGATACCAGAATTTCAGGATCATTTGGATCCCACCTCAGAGGTGGATTTCACTTAGATTGACAAAGTCTCAGCTCCACTTCTCCTAGATATTGTTACTCAAGATGTTCATTACACTTCATCTAAAGTGTTAGTGTTTTACTATTAACAAATAATTAAAGTAGCCTCATTGTAAGAAATTTAAAGCACAGTAAAATATTTTTGACCACACTTTCTGAAACTGCTGTAAATACGAGTAACAATTACAGACCTATGAGATGTGTGCACTTGCATTTTTTCAGTGTGTTTATATCAAGCTGCATATTGAAGCACTTTACAAGCATTTAAGTTATATTTTCATCCTTCTGATTAAATGAAGACAAATTTGACTTCAGTCAGAAGATTAAAAATGCATTTCTAAAATGTTTGGAAATAGCTTGAATGTGATTTTGAAACATGCAGCAATGTATTTCAGTGTTTGTGTACAAACTGATCAAATCAGATGCTATTTTGCTATAAATGACCATAATTATGTTTAGTGAGAGCCTTCTATATAAGGGAGAAATTAGATTACATGTTTACATGATTACATGTAGGTGACAATTCAAGAAGTTGGTTTGCATGATATGTTGGTTGGCGTTCGTATGGTCTTAAAACCGCTACACATTAGACGACGGTAAACTTACACTTTTGACGTGGAGGCGTGCTCCCAGCTGCTCCTTTCGTGAGATAGTCCGCCATGTTTCGATCCGGAGGCGGAGACACGAGATTTGGAAATCCGTATCCGCCCAGATCGGGATCACGGTGATCCACCCTGCCAGTGTTTTGAAATACTCAGATAAAGTCAGCAGGATCACCTTGATCCATGACTGAGAAAAGGATTATCCGGATTATCCTGATCCAGATTACAAGTTTTGAAATACTGGGCCCAGGTGTGCTGATGACGAGGCTCAATGAGAGGACAATGGTGCGGCGCTGTCAGTAGTACTGAACGGGAAGAGCAGACAGACACACAGACATGTCACTTAGTTCAGAGACCTACATAAACAACCGTTTCTACACACGTTCCTTTGTGTCAAAAGACTTGATAAATTATCTCGAGAAACGAGATCATTAATGGAGATCTCGAGAGAGCAGAATTAAAAAATAAATAAATGCAAACGCGGCCGCTCTCGGCTTCCGTACATTCGACAGAGCAGGTTACATTACAGCGTCATTGGTTTACAGCCATGGTTTGAATGATTTGAACAAGAATACATAAAAAATAAACTTAGAAAAAATCTTTGTTTGAAATCTTTGTTCGCATGTCGAATACTCGGGGAAGACGGAAGTCCACAGGCGGGAATTTACCGGAAGTACAGATACGTCCACAATATACTTCATTGACATAGTTACAACAAACAGCGTAGATTACGGTGAAAACGGATAGTCCATATCCATTATATATATATATATATATATATATATATATATATATATATATATATATATATATATATATATATATATATATATATATATATATATATATATATATATATATATATATATATATATATATATATATATATATATATATATATATATATATATATATATATATATATATATATATATATATATATATATATATATATATATATATATATATGTATATATATGTATATACAGTACAGACCAAAAGTTTGGACACACTTTCTCATTTAAGAGAATGGGAAAGTGTGTCCAAACTTTTGGTCTGTACTGTATATATATATGTATATATATATATATATATATATATATATATATATATATATATATATGTAATTGTGTAATTGTAAGTATAATATATCAACAGGTTCACATCAAAATAAAGAACAAAACAAACTAGGACGTTTTTCTTGGAGACAAAGCGGAAGTGAGCGCGGGATTTCTCTCTTGCCTCTAGACGTTCTCTCCGTAACCAAGGTAACGCTAGCTTCGTGTTGATGCTAGCACGGCAGCCAACTGACCGAGCTACACGCAGCTGCCATTCTGTCAACGCCAGTGAACGCAACGCGTATTGAGATAGTTAATGTTCAACAATTGTACAATATTCCTGAGTGTGAGCTAAACATTACTGTTACCATGTTTGCTGACGAAGACCTGGACTCTGTGAGCGTCCCGTCTACGTGGAGGAAATCTCAGCAGTCGGCGCAGGAGTCGGTATGTTTGAGTTACAGTGCTCTGTTAGCATAAAGTTAAAGAATAATTAATATATTACAGAAACAGTACGTTTGTCTATCTAACGTCACAGTGAACGACACGTGTGGCGTTCAGGTGTTCCTCAGACCACAAGTTGAAACGATACTAAATAACTTGACACCGCTTAAACAACAGAGAAGACCAATGACACTTGAATAGGAGATATTAAAATTCATCAATTTAATTCATTAATTTGCCTCCCGTTAGATAAACAACACATTTGTTCAAGGATACAAACAAGTTGAAGCTCTCACTAAACAGTTTAAACTTTTGTGTTATGAAATATGTGGCCATAATAAACACAAAGCAGCTTAAAGTCTGATCATTGTGACTGCAGTCTGATCTGATTGATGTGCATCCCAAAGTAGAAGAGCCTCTATCTGCTGCTGTTTCAGAGAGGATGTCAGACCAGGACAGTGCACAGTGCTGAGGCAGAGGTCCAGACCACTTTGGTCACCATCAGCAGTACCCAGACAGAGCCACAGTACCAGACGACAGAGCAGCTCCTCCAACAAAATCAAGACGAGCCAGAGCCGCCCGGTCTGAAGGACTTCCTGCAGCGGGTTGAGGACACAGTTATCAGAGAGCTGGTCAGAAATGCCAGGAGCCACGCCTTCGACGGGTTCCAGGTGAACTGGGAAGATCATAGTAATCTGGTAAGGATGGAGGAGAATCTTAATGATCAATAACGTGATGCTTAAAGGTCCCATATTGTAGAAACTAAGATCAAATTTTTTTTTTTACCATGAAACAGGTCAGTGAAAGTACCAAAATACTCCACAGAGAAATGTACACGGCCTGTATTCACAAACTGTGCCTTTATATGAGCTGTTATGATTTCATGATGTCAGAATTATGCAGTCATCGTCATCAGTGCCAAAAAAACGCCCTGTTGTTGCTCGAGCTCCAGAGAGAAGTATGAGAGAGAGGAGATGAGAAATTTACGGAGATGTTTTTGGTACTTAAAACCACAAAGATGTCTTTTTGATGCAAACAACACACCAGAAAAGTGTAAAATATGAGTCCTTTAAATATTTTGGAGCAGTTCTCTGACATATTGTAGACGGGTTGATCTTTGATCTTTTACAGTTCTTCGTATGACACAGTTCCATACTTGCAGGTTTCATGCTTCCATTGTCTTCAACATCCCAGCGCTGTAGAGCGAGGTCTGCATGTAACCAGTGTGTCCTGGAGTTGTACAGGTTCAGTTGTTGCCTGTGCCTACGGTCGGTATGTTCCTGTTCTTCACCTCATATTAGTCTTTATTTTAAAATAATTGAAAACATCCAACAAGAAATTGTTGAAGCCTTTCTGTCATCATCATGTGGTCAGAGTGGTTCAGACATGTGAGTGTGTGTTTTCGTGAGCAGGATTGACGATGGAGACTGGAGCACTGAGAGGTCATACGTTTGCACATGGAACCTGGACCGCCGAGGTCTGAACCCCAAACAAGCTGATCTGGTCATAGATGTTCCCACTGCAGTCACCGTGCTGTGCTGTCACCCCAACAGGCCCGCCCTCATCGCAGGTACTGCAAAGTTACTATGACAACAGACCTGAGTCATTACAGATATATTGTTTTGGTCTGTGCGGCCACACAGTTGTTGAGTACAGTTCAGTGTTCAGTGTGTGTGTGTGTGTGTCTGCTGTGCCTGCAGGTGGTCTGTACAGTGGAGAGGTGGTGGTCTGGGACACCAGTCGGACTCAGGACCCCGTTCTGGTTCAGAGTGGGATGTCAGCAGACAGCCACAGAGAGCCTGTTTATCAGGTGAGTCGACACAATCTGTTTGGCTTTCTATTATCCAATCAGCACGGTCCACCTGATACCTGACACCATATTTGGCCTGTTTGAGTCTCCTGCGGAACAAAATATCAGCTTCAGTCCAGGCTGCTGTTGAAATCTGTCTGTGATTGTACAGAGCATTTTCATTTGTTACTGAGAGGAAGAGAAGAACTTCACTGCAACACTTCAGCTGTGTGTGTGTGTGTGTGTGTGTGTGTGTGTTCAGGTTGCCTGGGTGCCTCTGGAGAAGAAAGGAGAGTTTGGGGTGCTGAGTGCCTGTTCAGGAGGAAGGGTGCTGCTGTGGTTGGTGGACTCAGACCAGGGCAGGTTGATCCTGAATGCTGCCTATGCTTTAGTACGACAGCAGCTTCCTCACAGCAGCAGCAGCTTCAAGGTGAGCCTCAGGCTGAAGGACAACACTAAAAACCACCTGTCCAAGTTCAGCAGTGACTCCCAACTAAGTGACATATTTTATGGATATTTCATGTTATATTTAGTACATAACAATAACAGAACAACTGATTCTTCAAACAAATGAATCAAATTCTGTCTGATGTGACTGAACATAAGCATATTTTCTGTCTTCATATTCCTCGCCTGCTCATGTTGTTTTGTGTCGCCTGTAGGCCCGAGGCAGCAGCACTGTGGGTGTCACCTCCCTGGCTCTGTCCCCCTGGGACTCTGACACCTTCTTGGTGGGCTCTGAGGGCGGCCTGCTTCTCAGATGCTCCTTCTCCTCCCAGACGCCAGCTGAAGCGCCCTCCGAAGGCCAGAGTGTGACGCCGAGAGCCCCGGCTGTCTTCTCATTCAGGCCTTGCAGCGGCCCCGTCCACTCCATACACTGCTCACCATTCCACAGGTCACAAACACCGACCTAACACACGATCATTACTGAAATGATGAGCGGCTGTTTTACACGTGACTCAGCACTGACTTGACCTGTCTCACGTTGTCTGCAGGAACCTGTTTGTGAGTGCAGGGACTGATGGTCTAGCCCACCTCCACTCTCTGCTGCAGGCCAACCCGCTGCTCTCCCTCAGGGTTTCAGACTCCTACGTGTTTCAGGTGCAGTGGTCCCCAACAAGACCGCTGGTGTTTGCTGCCGCCACCGGACAAGGTACATGAACATTAAAGGCTTTGTGTGTGGATGGTACACATTATGGTTAAGATGATACAGGACATGTTCTTATGGTACATTTAGAGGTTCAAAGCTTGATTTACATCATCAGGAAGTAGCTTTATCAGTTCTCCATCCTAAAATGTGAGTTGTATCAGTATGTGCATCACATACTGTATCTCCAAGGTTACACGATGACTACAAAATGGAGGATTTTTTATATTAGAGTAGTACAGTACAGCGTGATGTGAGGTTGTGTAAATTACAGCTGCGACTAACGATTGTATTTATTGATTAATCTGTTGTTCAAGAAAGATTGATTTCTTGGTTTAACTCATCATTGAATCGACAAATTGTTGAAGCTCTATCTCTATTTTTGTAGTTAATGTCGTCCTCATCATGTTAAATACAGTAAACTAAAATCAGGCCCCTGAAGGTCGCCACCATCACCCTCTCCTTCATCACTACACTCAACTTTTAATAGACGCTTCGTTCAGTGATTTTGTTTAATGACTTGTGGTGTAATTGGGAGTTGTATGTGAGGTTGATTTGTTGATTCTCATGCCCTGTGCTTCTCTCTCTCTCTCTCTCTCTCTCTAAGGTGAGGTCCAGATATTCGATCTGGGTCGCAGGTCTCAGAGGCCGGCGGCCACCATCGAGCAGGGGGGCGCGGGCCAAGCTGCCACTTGTTTGGCCTTCAACTGTCAGAACCCTCACCTCCTGGCGGTGGGGAAGACGGACGGGACAGTCGGCGTTTGGCAGCTGAGTGCAGATTTGACGGAGCAGAGCCCCAAAGAAAGCAGCCAGCTGGAGCAGATAGCCAATCAAGTGGCAGGATGAGACTGCTAAAGATTTGTGTGAACTGTGTGTGTGTTTTAATGCTCACGTCAAAGACTTTCATTCAACTGTGGAAGTGAAATAAAAACAGAGGAGAGGTTTCCAGTTCTAACCAGTAGCGTTTATTAAAGCACACTGCAGTTGTTAAGGTGTTGTTACAACGTTATTGTTACTATTAGGTTCTTAAATTCATCGAAAGCACAAGCTAAAACAGCTAAAACAATCACATTCAAATGCAGACAGATCCACTATGCTATTATGAGAAGCACAAAGAGTTAGAGGGGTAGAGCGAGATAAATAGTACAGATAGTTATTATTAGTGAGTATTCCTAGTGGCACAATCATGCAGTTTCAGCCGTGTGTTCGTGTTGAAGTGTGTGTGTGGGAAAACGCATCCCGATTGGTCACTGGTGGGCGAGGGATCAGTTGACGAAGAGCGAGCGGGTGAATTCGACAAAGTCGAAAGCCGACGGCAGCTCGCGGCCCTTGCTGTCGAGGTAGGGCTTCATGTGCGAGAGGCAGTAATCTGCCTGCTCCTTGGTCAGGTTCTAAAAAGGAAGGAAGGGGACAGTTAGACCACCACAAAGACGTAACACTTAAAGTGAGTCCACAGAGTGAGCAGTGGACGTGTCTGACCTGGTAGAGCTCTTCTTTAGTGACGTAGGGTTTGTTCTCGGTGCTCAGAGCTCGGAAGGCGCTCTCTATCTCCTCACTGGACTTGACGTTCTCTGTCTCGCGGCTGATCATGAATGCCATGTATTCCTGCAACGACACGTTGCCGTCCCTGCAAACACAGATTCCTCAAGGTTAGGCATCGAATACAACATGCAGCCGTGCAGGTTACACTGAACATCACTGTTACAGTAACTTCCTGAGCACGACAGACCTGTTGGGATCCACGGTGTCGAGTATGGCCTCAAACTCAGGATCAGGTTCGCCTTCTTCCACCATGGGCAGGTCGTAGCCCAGCGAGCGTAGACAAGACTTGAACTCCTGGTGGTTCAGACGGCCAGACTTCTCCTTGTCAAAGTGTCTGCAAATAACAGGTCATGGTGAGGATGTGGCTTTATTCAGAGAGGACAGAAATAAGATGGTGAAGTTGGGTCACAGGCACTCACTTGAACATCATGCTGAACTCCTTCAGAGCCTCCTCCGTCACTCCAGTGGTGTTTCTGAAAGAGCGAGGAGGAACATGAGCGTCATCAACATCAACAGCTTCACTGATCTCACAACACAAACTTCAAACATTCACAGCTTTCGTATGTCAGTGACATGTCTGTGTGTACCTGGCCTGTATCTGTTGCTCCAGGTTGTGCTGCATCCTCATTCCCAGTTGGTCCAGTTGGTCCCATTGCTGGGCCAGGCCCACTGTGCTGTGCTCTGTGTACTTGTTGTCCAAGATCAGTGCTTCCTCCATAGCTGCACCCAGGTCTTCAATCTTCTTCAGTTGGCTGCGCATGGCCCGGATCTCCTGGTGCTTACGCTACACACACACACACACACACAAAATACAATACAAAATACATCAACAAAACATGCCACACACTGTCCTGGGAATGACTTGCTTGTGCTCCAACTAGCAGCAGACGTGTTGACAGCAGTGGGTGCCATTTACCTTGGTGGCCTCCAGCTGGGACTCCAGGGTACCAGACTCTTCCACCATACATGACCTGACACCAACACAAAGTGATGTTAAAAAGGAAGCGGCACAGTCTGGTTAAATTACTGAAGCCACTCTGACACACTTATTAAGACGACTTGTATTCTCTACATCCAGAATTCCCACAAAACCTTTCTGAATTAGAATTAAATGAAGTCCTCTTGGGAGAATTTTCTGTTGTGACAAAATCATTCTTTACATTTGAAGGTGGACCTGACAGTGCAGCTGCATTCATGCCTAACAATCTACTGCTAACCCAAACCATGCAAGTCTGGGGTGACTGCACGCAGGGCTGGAAACTGCAGCAGATCATTCAGGGACGCAAACTTGTGACCTGTCAGTGAAAAATCTCTTTTATGACTCCAAAATATGTAATTTGTGTGATTCTTATCGATCTGACGAGTTTCTGTTAATTAGCATGTTAAGATTCAGTTGTTTTGATTTAGGGATTGCTAACGTAAGCCATCTCAGTTTGGATGTAACATTAGGTGTTATTTCCATGTAGTATAACATTAGCTAGCATGACGTTATTTGTCCACTTGTATTACGTTAATGTTACTGATGTTAGAGCTCTGGACGACTCGTTTAACGTTACCCACATCACCACTTAACGTCTTAGCCTCTGATGGTTCCATTTTCTTTATGGTAGGATGATATTAATGAGGCAGACGTGATTAAACAATCTGCTTTGGATTCATTTTGGAACGTGAGACTAAGTCATGAGACAATGGTGTAACTTAAATGTAGCCAAAATGGACCTGTGTTACTCATCATGTAATTATTGTTACAGTAACTCATTATGTTGCATTAGAAGGGGACAGATGCAAAGCTCACTGAATATGACAGAAGCTGAACTAGAATGACTTTGTGTCAGGCTTTTTTTTTAGCTGTACCTGTAGCAAAAAAGCATGATTTTTTTTTACTAGCCATTAGCTTTACTATTTCAGAATGAGAGAATTGGGGGGGAGTGCAGGACTTTTTTGTGGTTGTGCCCTGAAGTGTTGCCTCCCTTATACTACTTTTGTAGCAATAAGTTTTTCCTCATGCTAAAGTCGACTGTAAATCCAAATTTTAAATCTGCCATTTTGCATCTTTGTCACTATTTTCAGCCCTGATGAGTTTGCATTTCTGTCATTAGTACTTCATGAATATGGAAGTCAGTTTTCTGTTACAGATGATGAACAGTGCACCCTGAAGTCACTGCACACATGCTGAAAAATAAACCACAATGGGACCAGATTCAATTCATTTGAACTAAAATAGTAAAAGTAGTAAAAGTATAATAGAAGCCAATCATTTGCAGTTTCCATCCCTGACGTACACACAGTAAACAAGGTGACATTAGGCAGTCCACTGGGTTGAAACCAGTGCTGAGTGCAGTCTGGTGCTTTGAGTTCGAGGACTGGGTGAAAGTTAGTACAGCAGGAAGGTACTGAGCACACCAGAACCCAACATGGTGTTTTTAGACTGAAGTGCATGAAGTTCACACAGGCCTGACGGCACCGCGTGGGTCAGAAAAAGCAAAAGAAAAAAAAGAGAGAGCAAGGTTTGAAAAGAGGTTGACCTTCCAGAAAGATCATCAGCAACTTGGTACTGATAGACACAGATAACCCGCCGATAGGCTATGCTATTCAAAGAGAGGATGGAGGGGAGGAGGAAGGACCAGAGATTAAACATACAGACAAGAAAATGAAGCAAAAACAGGAAATATTTCAGAAAAAAAAAAAAAACATACATGGAGGAGAAAGAAGGGGAACATATGGTTTTAGACTTCCTACAAGCTCAATCATTTAAAATCAACACCTACCTTTGAGATCAAGGACCTGCTTTCATCATCACATCCTACTCAGTTTTTACACACACACAAACACAGGCTCACACTTGTATAACACGCATGTAAAAAAGAGAAAAGGTGATATTAACCCATCCAGTAGATATGTCCTGATAAGCACAGTAATCCCAAGCACCAGCGAGGAAGCAGCCAAGAGGAAGACGGGGAAAGAGAGGGGAGGGATGGAGAGAGAGAGAGAGAGAGAGAGAGAGAGAGAGAGAGGGAGAGAGAGGGAGAGGGGGAGAAACAAATACACGTTAACATGAGGCAAAGACACAGCGCTCACAGCAAACAACGCTGAAAACATAACATGTCAAACACCAGTCGTGGACGGCGGTGAACGTGTTTGATGCCTTGGCTTTGAAAATGTACGATCTGTGACGATGCAACGATTGTGCAGGAGAGCAAACACTTCACACAGTGAGCATGCTGTCTGCTCCACACAAAGACAAACACCGCGAGAAGCCCCTTCACATACACGTGTCGTAACATTAGCAGTGTGTTCAAATGTTATGTGTGTGCAGCTGTTCATCTTTAAAACACGACAATCATGCAGAGCAGCTGGACGTGACAGAAGAGCCGATCTCTCGGTCAGACCGTTAAAAAACGTCAGCACATGTTTGGAACGCGGCCTCTACCTGGTCTCCTGCAGCCACTGGTGGAAAGCGTTGGCGTGCTGGGCGAACTCCTGACGCAGCTTGTCGTTCTCCTCCTGCCTCCTCTGCTCCTTCTGCAGCTCCAGCTCTCGCTCCTGCACTCACATTTACAGACAGAAGGAAACAGACACCAGTGAGGTCAACTGCTCTTTACACTTCTGGAAATATTAATAACAAATTATGACAACAAGGACATAGAACCCACAGCAGTATCGCAGTGTTGTTTGTATGTATGGGCTAAAACATGTCGAAGGTCGAGTATTCATATATAAGATATGCTGTCTCATAACCAGGATATTTGAAAATGAAATATTGATGTAAAATGAGATTTATTTTATAGATTACCTTATTTTTCTCAGATTTGGTGAGAGAATTGGCATAATTTAATTAATAATAACTAATATGTATTTTGTTGCATCATATATTTTATGATACATCTTGCCTGTAATCTAAGTGATGGTTAAGACTGGTGGAGTGATATGATGTATCACAGTGTTGGTCAGTGGTTGAAGCTGACCCAGTTACACAGAAGAAGAAGAAGAAGAAGAAGAAGAAGAAGAAGAAGAAGAAGAAGAAGAAGAAGAAGAAGAAGAAGTCCCTCAGTCTGAAACTAATTTCATTCATTAAAAGTCAAGTTTATAATTAACGCTAAGAGTTACCAGCGTTACAATATGTTAATAAAACACATAATAATTTCATGTAAATCACTGGTGGTCTGCAACCTCCCTCCCCTGTACGTAGGAATCACGTATGGGAAGCTATGAGATGTGCAATGTCATTTAAATGAAGCTTCCTGTAATATCTTTCTTTTCTATTTTTCTATCAGCCTCATACATGTCCATGATTAGTTATGACCTGAAATGTGACGGCAGGATAGTAAGTAATGGAAGAGAAGGAGTTGGTTACAGACTCTCTCCACCTTTCTACACTCAAAATACATTAAAAGATAATAGTGAAAATCAGACAGCCCAGGTGTAATGTATATTTAATCTTCGATGTGGGGACCTTTATGATCTTCTGCAGATTCCTCCAGGTCTCCTCTAGGGCCTCCATGGTGAACCAGGTGTAGGGGTTGGACACCACCTGGTAGCTCTTGATCTGTTGGTCCAGCTCAGCCAGCTGGTTGAAGTCAGCCTGAGCTGAGCTCAGTGAAGAGCGGAAGGCCTCGTGGGCTTCACGCAGCGCCCGGATCTCCTCCAGAGAGTTACACCTCACCGGGTCGGTCAGATCCTCCTCTGCGTTCTCAAACCAGCTGTTGAAAGCTGAAGCCTTTTTAGCGAATGTCAGGAACAAGTCCTCGACCTGGGGTGGGTTTGGAGAAGATAATGACCCTTAAAATAAGTCCAATTTACTCATAGTACCTTCAGATTTTTGGAGGTATGCACAAAATCTTCATTCTTCTGGCCTGTTTACCTTTCTGAAGTGCTCTTGAGCCTCCAGAAGCTTCTTCTTGCGAGCAGCTGAGTTGGACAGCAGCTGGTTCCAGCGCTTCATCAAGGCAGCGTGACGGGCTTCGATGGCTTTTGATTGGACATGCTTGGCTGCCAGTAGTTGGTCCTTGAGAGCTGTAATGTTGGTGATGCCCTCCTGCTGGAAGGCCTGGAGACCGGCATCAAACGTCTCCTGCAGACAGACATGAGAAAAAAAAAAAGATCAACGGAAAGAGTAACATGGTATGAAAGAAAGGTGGAGCACTGCTTGAGAGGATGGAGTACCTGCTTGGTGAGCAGAGTCTGCACAGAGGACAGGTCTCTGCCGTAGTCATCAGTCTTTAGGCTGTTCTCCTTCTCACCTGAACACAAAGAACATCCACAGGTTCAGAATGCAGACTGAACACAGGCACACTTTCGGTGAAGGACATATACACTTATGTGCTTTCTTTCGGAGAGTGACACGAGAAGATCATCTCAAGCTCATGTCTGTGTGTTAGCTTAGCTTTGCATAAAGACTGAAAGCAGGGGTGAAATATAGCCTCTCTCAAAAGTGACAGAATATACCCACGAACACCTCTTCAACTCACTAATTAGCATAATATATTACTTTGTTTCATCATAACAGAAATATAAAGACGTACAAGTTGTGTTAGAAGTTTTGTTACATGCAGGAACTATTTTTTTTTTGACAAACAGTGTATTCTTCCCTATGTTTTCCTGTGCAGCATTTCCAGCAGCAGCATGGATTGTTAGATGGATCTGGTGACCTGGCATCAGATGATGTTCGTCTGTTTTAGCATGATATTCTGACTGCTGGCTGTCTACTAAATTTAGCTTTATTCTCGGATTAGATTTATTCTAACTTAACTGATGTCTTGTCTCATTCTTCAGAAACATCCTGACAGTATAAATTCAATATTCTTTATCATGAATATGATGTTGTGGTATGATTTCAGTTTGTGGAGGATTCAAGCTTTCCAGTTATGGAAAAACACACTTAACCCTCCAGTATTTAGTAAATCAATAGAAGTCACTCGTGTTTGGAGTCTTTATGTGTTCTTACCGATCCAGGACTCCACCACGTCAGCCTTCCAGTTGAACTGGAGGAAGGCGGAGTTCTCGTCCAGCTTGGCCTTCCTCTGAGCTGCTGCCCGCTCCAGCTCAGACACTTTGCCTCGCAGAGCCGACATCTTGGCACTGATGTTATCCACATGATGGTTGTTCTGTTGGAAACACACAAATTCTCGGCTGAAACGGCTGCTTCTGTAATCCTACTACACCTCACAGATGATTATTCCACTTCTTTTTTAAAAAAACACGTCATATAGTCAGTACCTTCTTGATGAGCTCCTCTCCATTAGCGCACACATCACTGACTCTGTCCCTGTGCACGGTGAAGTCAGTCTCAAACGCTTCATGCTTTTTCAGCAGACCCTGTTGAAAAAAAATCACTCAGTAAAACTCTCCATCACTTCTCACAGTTAAACACTTTGTGTTGTCGTCTGGGAAAGAAAAGCACCTGCACAGCAGCCAGTGTATCTCCATAGTCCTCGCTCCCCACTAGGTTCAACTTTTCATTAATCCAAGCTTCTTCCTCTTCCACGTTCGCCACAAACTGCTGGTACTCCAGCGACTCCTCCAGCCTCTGTCCCCTGCAAGCAAACACACACATTGCCCGCATGTATACACCTCCTTCCTTCTATGTGTGTGTGTGTGTTCTGGTCTGCTTGTCCTTGTGTTTATCTCAGCAGGCTTACCTTGCTCCAGATAAATCTTTGAGTTCCTTCCAGTGGTCAACAAACTGGGCGAGCCTCTGCTGGATCTCCTCCTGGCCGATGGTGTTGTCATCAGACAGCTTCTTCCCAGTGTCAAGCACCGACTGAGAGCACATGGAACACACATCACTGCAGACCAAAGCTACAACATGCTCCTGAATATGTCTGAGGGATGTATTAAATGCAACTATGAAACACCAGTCTGGTTCAGGTCCAGATCAGAACACTGCAACATGTTATACTATAGTGGCAGTTTACAGATTTACAGGCATTTATTAGAATGAATAATGATATATGGGCTTGAAATACAGCACATCAGTGTGTTTATATAATTCTGGACACCAGGAAGTCACTACACTCGGCCATTGTTCACCAAGAAATCGTTCCAACATATAACTGGCTCCACATTATTGCATAACCTTGGCATGAATCACTGACAGGAGCTCTCACTGACTAACTTTTGTGATTCAGCTACAGTCACTTTGGAGGTCAGACTGGACTTTTTATTCTTAGTGGTCAGAGCCTGCTTTGCACAAACTCTGTTTGTGTTCAAACAGAACAAGAGGATAGATGGGATAAAAGATGACCCTCTTACCTGGATAGCCGGCTCATGGGCTCCCAGCTCAGCCTCCAACCTCTTGTGTTTCTTCCTCAAATTCTGTACTCCTGTCAAATCACGTCCGTAGTCTTCCGAACTCACAAGCAACTTCTTTTCTCTGTGTGGGGCACAAATGTGCATGTTTAGGTCTTGCAATAACTAAATACAAAAAAAGGTAAAGGTCCATGTCACTGCTGATTCTATCTATCTTCTAACTATCTGAGAAGGAACTCTCTTACTTGATCCAAGACTCTTCATCATCCAGGTCCCTGAAGAACTGATGCAGGCGGTGTGACTCGTTGAGTTTAGCGCGACGGCCGGCAGCCATGCTCTTGATCTTGGTGAAGCGGCCATTGACGGCGTCACGCTTGTCCTTCACCTGTGATGTGTCGAAAGCGTTGCTGGCCATCAAGCTGTCGGCCTGGCCGTTCAGGTCCTTCAGGCGATCCTGCAGGAAGGACAGAGCTGGTCAGAGGTGCTCATGATACTTTATCAATGTATTATCATTGTTTATTTATCAACCTTTTAAAGTATTTTGTCACTACCAGCTCCTGAGGTGGGTATTTTGTCATTTGTGATGAGTCTAAAAGTCACAAATGTTCTGAAATGAGGTCTTGCGTGTTCCCTGAGGTACAGCTGACCCACATGCAGAGTCATTCGTAATAATCTGCTGCATACCTCATGGGCAGAAATATCAGCCTCCAGCAGCTGGTGTTTCTTCAGCAGGTTGTTGACCGAGGCCAAATCTTTGCCGTAATCCTCAGAGGCAAGAAGAGCTTCCACCTGAGGAACAAACAAACACGTCAGACTCTGAGATCATCTTCTGTACACGGCAGGTCAGGAGTTTTTACACGTGGATCAGGACCGTGGATTCTCACCTCAGACAGCCAGAAGTCAAAGTCCTTGATGCCGGTGTTGAAGTTCTGCTGCTTGTTGGCCTCTTTGAGTTTCTGGCTTTTTTCTGCAGATTTGTTGACAAGGAACTGCCACTGCTCATCCAGAGCATTGAGGCGTGCCTGAGGAACAGACAGGTCATGTTTGAACAGTCACTCACACATAAGTTATGGAGAACTTACAGGCCTTAGTCTATTAACAGAAACCATGTCTTTCAGGAGGACTGAACAATTTGAGGGATTTTTTTTTACCTGAAATTTAGATTGTAATTATTTTCCATGAATGAATGATGCAGCTGCTTGTTTTTGATGAGAAAAGTCAAAAGTAAGTTCTCCTCAGTTATTACATAACATTACAAAATAACATCTGAATATAATATGGATTCATTTATATATTTATTGATAACAGCAGCAACAGATGACTTGTTTTAATAAAAGCAAACTGCTGGTAAGTCACATCTGACAAGATTTTGGAATCAGACTGACTCCAAACACAAACAGCTCTGCACTGCAGCTGTGAACTAATGTTAATGACACTGAAGTTTTACAATTAAAAGCTTAAATGAAGTTTCATTGAGTCATTTTATTAACTGTGTTCACAGCTGTCTATCATTTAAACTTGACAACTGCAGAGCTAACAGCTCACTACCTGCTTGCAACTGATGTGAGGCAACCATCACCCAGACAGTTTATTAACTTAAGTGTACAGAGAGAATGAGAAAGAGTTGTTTTGCCCACTCACAGAATTAGCATTAATCAGCTAAACCTGAGTTAATTATAGATGGTAAGAATTATTGTTTGGTCCTGTCTTGTAAGGTTTAATCAATACTAATCAGGTACAATAAGATCCAACAACAGAAAGTACTATTAGTTTATGAGTGTCTGCTGAAGGCTCGATATTGAATGAATATTTATAATGAACTTGTGGTGTGTTATAAAGCAGTCACAGTATGCAGACATATGAAGATACCTTGACTGCATCCTCGCTGCCGGCACAGGCTCCTCTCTGGATCAGGGCGTTGCCGGTATCAATGACCCCGCGGATTCGGTCTGCGTTGGCGTGCAGTTCGGCCTCAAACGCCTGATGTTTCTGATGCTTACTCTGACATCACACACAGGAAACCAAGACACAGCATGAGAACCATGAGCTGGACAAGTTCTTGTTTATAGTTTAATGTTCAGAACTTTCCTTAAGTTGAGAAAAGTCTTTAATACTTTCATACTTACATTGTAAGCTGTCTGTTAACAAACCTTTATGTGAAGCATTAGGAGGCTAACATTTGTGTAAAATGTGAATTCATTTTTTAAATTGTGTCTGGAACTGAAAAACTGGAAGGTGGAATATAAAAAATGACTTCAACACAGGACACTGACCATGACAGACAATGTGTCGGACATCGACAGTCACAGAACAAACAACATAAAATGGCAATGTGGAGGACAACATCTGCAACAGAGCTAACTTTGGAAAGAAAAATAAAAAATAAAACTGCTTCCAGAAGGAAGAGTCACTTCAAAGTTGCTTCATGTTTGTATCTTTCTACATTTCCATATCTCAGCTGGCCCTCAATATACACCATGTTTAAACATCACACAGTCAGTGTGACTGCTTCTAACACATTTGACAACAGTGTCATGCTGTGCTTTCATTTCATTTCAAGATCCAATCTGATTATTTTGACTGTGGAATCAAATATTTGAAGCAAGTCTGAAGATAACCCCCCCTTTCAGGAACCGAAAACAAATATGGAAGCCACACCCAACAACTAGTAGCTTTCGATGACAGAACAAACCTAGAATAAAATATAAAATGAAGACAGAATTAAGGCCAATTGCTTAAATTAATAAAAATTAAACCCAGGTGGAAAAGAAGCTGGCACTCAACAGTGCTGATGAGGGACAAACTCAAGATGAACGGAGTGTTTATTCTATGTCGTGTCTACACACACAGCAAAGACGTGGACACATGGAGGATAACCTGCTCGGTTGTTAGTTAGCTGACACACTACTTAAACTTACCAGCAGCTTGGACAGCTATGAAAAAAAATAAGACAGTGGGAGAAAAATTCAGTCTCACTTCAGACAGGACACAGGGAGGGATTTGACACAGTTAAAGAAGAGCATCGTCAATAAAACAAGACAAAACATATTAGCATTTTTAATTTAGCCAACAACACGCACGACTAACTTATTTTTTGGGCTCAACCATCTGCCCGAGAATCATTAACCTCTGTGTAAACAGAAACACATCTTTTCTCTTTTGTAATTGTGTTAATATAAAACGTCTGTATGTTGGGCCTGTGCTAGTAGAAGTCACATATGTACCTGGATGTTGGTAGGGTCCTTGTAGGACTCATCAGTTGCAGTCTGCAGCTTCTCGCTGATCCAAGCCTCAATTTCATCCACGTCCCTGCTGAACTGCTGCAAGGTCTGGGATTCACCCAGCTTAGAGCGCTTTTCAATCATCTGGGCCTTCAGCCGGCGCCACCTTCCAAACGACAGAATAAAAAGAAGGAGCTCAAACACAAACATATGCAAACCTTTAGTTTACATAGTGCTTATAGCACCTAGTATATGACAAATTACTTGGTGACTCTGTCCTGTCTCAGGGGAAAAGCCTCATTACCAACTACACAAAACAACTGGTCTGGATCTGATCCCAGTCACATTTCTGAGGTGTAGTTTCTAGTGTCACTCACACTGTCCATCTGTCAGTGTCATTCTTTTGGATTTTATTCTAGCTAGATAAAATTGTGTTGTTTTGCCTTTGACACAGTGGATCACTCTCTACTGTAGGTGTATCATCATGTGACCTGTCACATGTGCAGGACAAATATTAGACCAGTCACTCTCCGGTGAATTTGTTGTTGCTTAAATAGTCTTAAACATCTTGTGTCATTAATATTAGTGTCATTTTGATCGTGCCTGTTCTGTGTGGTATAGTAGAATGACACAAACAAGTGATGCAAAATTCTGTAAAAATCCAGATGTTTCCTACCTGTCGAGGACTTCATTGCGGCGGTTGAAGATCTCAGGTTTGGCGTAATGGTCAGCTCCAATCAGCTGGTCAGCAAAGGACTGCAGAGCAGCAATCTTCTCCTCCTGTAAGGCACGCCAACGTTTTAAATCATTTACAGAACAAAACTACGATCAATCTTAAAAGCTTTCACTGAGCAGCGAATCATCTTACTGACCTGCACGTTAATGGCCTTGTCAAAGTCTTCATGTTTCTTGATGAGGGCCTCCACACTGTCCAGGGAGTCGCCCTTGTCATCACTGGCAAGGAAAGCTTCACGAGCAGCCATCCAGTTCTCAGCCTGCTCACAGTCCCTGTTGAAGAGCTGCAGGGGGACAAAGACAGCAGTCAGTCAGTGGAGAGTCAAAGACAGCTGTCAGTGACATAATAACTGTTTCTAACTGGTCATATCATGTCTCATCACATCAGTACCTGAAGCTCGAGGCACTGGTCCAACATCATGCGACGCTGCACCCAGGCCTTCTCCAGGTCAGCACGCTCGCGGTCTAGAGCCTCCAATTTCTGCTGAATCTCAGGACTGGCATAGTGTCCTCGCACCAGCAGCTGCTGACCGAACTGTTCAAAGGCCTGGAAGGTACCTGCACGAGCATCGATCTCTGTGCGGTGTTCCTGGAAAGACGGAAAAAGAAAACAAAGTTGGATGGACAGTGTTCCATGGGCAAAAATCTGCACAGACATTTGCATTTCTCTACAAATTCTATACCTGGTGTCTTTCCAGAAGGGCCTCAGCTCCAGTCACATCTTTGGCCAGCTCCTCTGAGGACACCAGCCCCCGGATGCCATTAATCCAGGACATCAGATCCCTGTGCAGAGGCGAAGAGTTACACCACACATATCTGAACTGCATCTTGTAAACTTAGACATTTCTTTTCCAAAAAACTGAACTCATTTCCAAATAGTTCACCACCCGATCAACAAATCTGACCCAGAGGCATCCACCTCTCTCCTCACCTGAAGTCAGAGAGGAAGCGCTGCAGGTCGTGGGAGTTGCCAAGCTTGTCTTTGCGCTGGTCAGCACGACCCACCAGGCTGCTCCAGGCGGTGTTCAGCTCAGTGCACTTTTCCTGGATGTCATCCACAGCCTCAGGGTGAGACTGGATCAGACGCTCTGCCGTCTCTCCGAGAGAGTTCACCTGTGCAGGGGAGTAGACAAATGAGTAAAAGCCTCAAGAGAAATGATTTTCCCCAGAGGTTTGGTTGTAGATAAGCTACAACCTCATATAAATGACTAAAAGACAATCTGACCTTGTCACCCAGGGCTGCCAGGTCTCTCTCAAAGCCCTCATGTTTGCGCTGCAGAGCTTGGACACTGGCCAAGTCATGGCCATAGTTGTCAGTGTTGAGGGCCTGGTTCTTCTCCTCGATCCACTCTTTAGTTTCATCGGCATCTCTGAGGAGGCACAAACAACTCGGGTCAATGCTGTAAAGGGTGTTCAAACATCTGGAGGTGTTTTGTGATTAAGTGAGCACATGAGCACATTTAATTACTTTATATGACATACCATTCTTACAAAATGTTACAAGTTTCTATGGCAGTTTCTGAAACAGTCGATCAGTTTCCACTTTAAATGTTTTCTATAAGGGGTAAAAACTAGCGGTCTTCCATGTAGTTCATCTAGAGAGAACGTGCAGTCTTACAGTCTTGGGTTCGTACCTGTGGAATCGCTGCACCTCGTGGGCACTGCCCAGCATGTTGCTCCTGTCTTCAGCGAGCTGCTGCAGGGACCGCCAGCGATTATTGAGCTCCTACACATGAAGCAGTCAGTATTAGATCACACTCTTCACAGTTTTCCTTCTGCTGCCTGTTTATTCTGGTCCAAATTTACAATGATTTGTAGTACAGTATGTGAACTACACACAACCTCAATTAGAGAGGGGCTCATCGAGTGATGAAGTCATTAGCATTAAACGTCATCATCAGATAAACTTAGAGATCATAACCTAAGTTGGGGTGAGGAATGTTAAATTAAAGATATTTACGATAAATATAATCAGGCAAATACAATATGTGCTGGACATGCGATCATTTGCATAGTGTGCTTGATGGGTACAGACAGCAAACAAAGACAGGTGCATGATGGGGGTGAGATGCACAGGACTGGATGCATGTTAAGAACCTTACACAGTATGAGACAGAGAAAATAACATCAAGAAGTCAGGATGTACAAAGGATGCTGAAGACATAACATGTATGTGTAGTACATGTAGTACAATGTAGTATGTCAACAATCAAAATGGATGATAACAAGACAAACAGATGCCATGGGAATCAAACAAAACTAGTTAGAGTCGGGTAACAGAGAACAGGAAGAGACGGATCACGTGACAATGAAGTGGAAACCATGACGACGGGGTTAGTTTTCTGATCACAATGCAGGACGGGGGAGGTCCAAAATGGGATTGGGGTGGACTAGTCGATCTTACCTTGATAGTATTAAAGTTAGCCGTTGTTTGAACAGCCAAGCGTATATTCTATAGTCACAGGTGAATAAGACATGGCAGAAAGAAGCGGGAAAGAGTAGGACAAAAAAACAGAAAACACCACACCAGTCAAGAGGATTATGGAAACTCCCAGGGTTTGTCTTGGTGTTTGCCCAAGACCAACCAAGACTTTACACCAATCAGGACATAGTAAACACTGCAACCATGGCTGGAGAAGAACCATCCAACCACCCCCAAACATTAAATTATGATGAATTAAACAAAGTATCTGTCAATGATTGAGACATCATGAGACGTCACTTTACATTCAAGGGACTGAAAAAGGCTCCTGGCGGTCTCATCGATGTCTAATCATATTTCATGAGGACACATGACATTAACCCCATGCCACTAGAATGTCTCCTCGGGTATGATTGCAGTAAATTCCAGACGTGACACACCAGTATTGAACATCAACCCAATGCTGAACAGTCATGCACAGTTACAGTATCAGATCAAGATTGACAGGCTGTCAAATCTTTGCAGTTGATGCATTTAGTCATAAAACAATTGAATGTTTGAATGATAAAACAGTCAGAAGAAGCTTACCTTCCATGGTGATGCAGTTTTGGAATCAGCTTCATCCTGTTCAGGAAATAAGGCATGATACATTAATTTTAATGTTTTATTAATTTGTTGTGATATTTATTTGAGACATTCTTTAAATATCAATGAAATCAAAGAAATGGTTACAACTTTGCCAGGAGCAGCGCCAAGAAGCTCTTGTTGCTGCAAAGGGGAAAAAAACATGATCTCCATTCAATTATTTTTAAAGTGTGGAACTTGGTTCATACAAAGAGGCAGAGGAAGTAGAAGTTACCTGAGCCTGAACCATGGGAGCCTCCTCAGCCATGAGACCTTCAGACTCCAGCTCAGACGCCACTTTGTTGATGTCCCTCAGACGAGACTCGTTGGCCTTCAGGTCCTAAACCCAACAAAACAACATCATGATGTTTTCTGTGAGGCATGAAACGTACAAATACACACAGTAGACAAGAGTGTAGACATGAGCAGAAATATTAACATGAGCGGACGGTACCTTCTGGAAGTCGTCAAACTTCTTCTGCAGGACCTCGACCTGCTCCAGGTCAGAGCCAACCTCTTCGTTAGTGAGGGCGCTCTCCTTCTCATTGATCCACTGCTGGAGCTCGTTGGCCTCACGGAACAACATGAACTTCTTGCAGCTCTTCTCAAGCATGTCCTTGCGTTTCTCTCCCAGCTCCAACAGAGTGCCATACCTTGAAAAAGGTGCAATCACAGAATCAAATCAAATGATTTGAGATTATCATCCTTTTATACCGTGGCTCATTTTTAAAGAATTAAAAATGATGTTGATGATGACGATGGAGAATCTGCTCATAAAGGAATTTGCATTTATTGCTAGTGATGACTTTCTCAGATAAAAACTGATTCTTCTCAAAATCAAAATGACAATATCATTCCTGTAGCTCCTCTATAGAATGGAGTAATGGGCTTAAGTTTCAGGGAAAATGAGTCGTGGTGCTACGCCACGCTGCAAAGGCCACAAATTTGTGTGCAGCTATTTAAACTAATCTAGTAATCAGTGTCTGATTAAGCTCAGTGATTAACTCATTGATTACATTGTAATCGTGCTTTGCACTAATTAATCAGAGCAGCATTTTCCAACATCGGGTAAAAAGAATTTTGACAAGATGGGAAAAGTAAAAACAGCAGCCCAAAAAAGAGCCAGACACCAGACTGAGCAGAGTCTATCTGAAGTAAGTTTAAAGTTTGTGCGATCTGACATTTTCTTTTATTGTGGACTGACTGGGTCTCTTGCTTTTGTTTTTTTCATTTATTTATTAATCTAAAATTAATAGATATGTTTTGTAAAATCTAAAATCATTCACAGGGTTAGGGAAAACAGGATTTGGCTTACCACCTTTGCTAACCTAGAGGAAACCTGAAGAGTCATTATAAATCCACTTTATCACATAAAGATTTTGTCTATATGTCCGTATATATGTTAAACAAAATTTCTTTGATCAACGTATAACCCAGCAGATTTCAATCCTGAATCCTGGAGCCACTAGGATCAGCAGAGTTTTATCAAATTATTAAAACTAATTTCTCTAATTAGGACCTTGAGCCTCAGACAATGAAATAAATACAAAAATGAATCAGAACGGCTTATGACGCGACAGAAAATCAGAAATGAACATCCATAGGCAAGCCTGGGATGAGAAGGACGTGAAAAGTGTGCACCAAAGGTACTTCTATCCCTGCAGTGAATAGAAGACGAGGGTGAAGCAGACACAGTATCACACAACAGGAGGGTTGGGAGGGATGTAAAAACAGCTGATGATATTAGTGGTATCACGATCACAAGAACACGCAGAGGGACGCTGGTTCCTACTCACAGCTCTTCCACCTGCTTCATGCGCACAGACACACTGCAGGCCTCCTTGGTGACAAGCCTGCTCAGTGGCAAGGCGAGGCGAGGCGAACGCACAGCAAGACAAGATTAAGTTGTTAAATACAGCAAGAGGACAGCAGAAGAGAGAGAAAGAGGCCAGGGGCAATAAGTGTTAAAAGAAACTGAGCTGAAAGATGTGATTTGATGGAAGTAAAGAGGTTAAAGAGCAGAAAAAAGACAGAAAAAACACTTAAGAGGAATACTTCTACTACAAATCTAGTAGGAAAGAGGAAATGAGTTAGTAAACTACATTCCACTGAAGAGATGATGTGAGGGTTTCTTACTGATTCTCAATCTGGTCTTGGCGCAGTGCAATGCTGCCGTGCTCATCCAGCAGGTTCTCCCTGGAAGAGGACTGGGTGGGGTCGAGTTTCTTCACATAAGCAGCAGGAACAAAGCCCTGGCGATCGTTCACCTCCACCTTCCACCAGTCCTGCAGCAGTGAAGGGAGGAGAGGGAGATGGAGAAATATCAGCATGTGATGTTGACGAGATATTTTCTGATCAAAGTCCATTTTGCTTGTTTACTGCACTTTATTTATTGAAAATGATTGACAAAGTATTGAGAGATGAAGTGTGCATGGGATTTGTTGACATGAACAAAAATACTGAAAGCCTTATCCTCTAAACAATGATGCATTTGCAAAGTTTGGCTTAATTAGTTACATTAAAAAAAATGGATTGTACCAGCCTTCAGTCTCATCTAACTGTCACACAGTAGAACATGTTAGTTGCACAGAATCATCTTCAATCTCTTGAACAGCTATTTGCTGAAGGCTGATAATTATTAGTCCATTATTTATTATTATCACGACTGACAAACCATTAAATAAATTACATGAAGTGTGCGTCCATAATATTAATTTAATTTAACCGTCTCCTCTCAAATCTCTGATTCGACATTTATTCAGAGGGTCAGGAGTCCAGTTCACTGTCGTGTGTAATACACTGAGCTGGTTTCAGCTGTACCTTGTTGGTGCTGTTGAGCAGGGTGAGGATGTCTCCCTTCTTCATGGTAACCTCACGGGGACTCTTCTCCTGGTAGTCATACAAGGCCAGGACCAGCTCCTTCCCAGTCTCATCATCAGTTGGTGCGACTTGTTGCTGTTCAGTTAAACAAACACTGTGAGTCACTGATTTGAGCTCTCTGCTGCAACTGAACACAGTTTGGTTATTTGAGAAATCAAAAACAGACTAGAGATCAGAAGCTTCATTGTGTATTAAATATTGAGCTAAAGGAAGAGCTGCGAGGAGGGATTGTTTTTTACCCTGCAGGACTGGGCCTGTTCCTTCAGGGACTGGATGCTGCTGCCATAGGCACTAAGGTCAGACATCAGGGCCTCATGCTTCTTCAGCAGAGCCTGTGGAAACACAAAAAGATCAACACATAATATATACTTTATACTCAAATAGCAAGCAGAACAAATTGATGACAATGTCCTCTGAACTCCTCCATTCACGTACCTCAGCAGAGTCCTCATCTTTGCCGTAGTCTGGGCTCCCCACGATGGGCTCCTTCTCCCTCATCCAAGACTCGGCCTCATTGGCATCAGCAAAGTACTGCTGGGCCTGCAAAGAGTCCTCCAGATCTTGTCTCCTCTGCGATGCCTTAGCCTTCAGCGTGTCCCAGCGACCATGCAGTTCAGCCAGCTTAGCTTTCACATCCTCCCCAGCAAAGTGTCCTGAGAGCACACATGAATGAATGAATTTTGAACGTTGGTTAAGGTTACAATCATCTTATAGAAGAAAACAAACAAGGGGAAGAATTTCAATGAATACCTTCTTCCACCATGGCTTCTCCTTTCTGGGAGACGGCCTTAATGCGAGGCTCATGACCGGTGATCTCGGCCTGCAGGGCCTGGTGCTTCTTCAGCAAGTTCTGGACACCAATCAGGTCTTTGCCTGAGAAAAAACACCAAGAGAGACTTTTCTTTTAGAACTTTAATCAATCATCTGAACTATCTCATGGTGGTGTGCGTCAGCTCAAACTGAAGCAGCTTCCAAGTTCACTACTTATTTATGTAAACTGTCCATTTGGAAGGACTATATGTCTTCAGCCAAGGCTTACATTATATAGTACAATATAGTGGCCTGGCTGCTGACTACACTAACTTTTACCTCTGTTAGTGGAGGCAGCGATGGGCTCTTTCTCACGGATCCAAGTCTCCTCATCCTCAACGTCTCTGAACAGCTGCTGGAGCCTGAGAGAGTCGGACAGTTTCTGCTTGCGTGCAGCCATCGGCTCGCGCAGTGCTTCGTAACGTGACACTAAGGCCTCCTGTTTCTTGCGGATGTTGTCAGCATCAAAGTGTCCAGCCTCTTGGAACTGGCGAGCCTGGATTGTTATTCCATCGATGCGATCCTGAGAGAGTAGAATTCATACAGTTGCTATTTCGCTAGCATATGTTTGTATTAAGGTATGCTTTCATGATGTGTATCTAGCGTTGGGTACCTGGTGAGCAGCCACGTCAGCCTCCAGCAGTGCGTGTTTCTTCTGCAGGTTCTGGACACTGGTCAGGTCTTTTCCGTAGTCGTCTGAAGCCAGGTGGCCCTCAACCTCGTACAGCCACAGCTCAATGTCCTCAACGTTCCTGTTAAACTGCTGCTGCTGGTTGGCCTCACGGAGCTTGATGCCTAAAATAAAATGGAAGTAAGTTACAATCAAAACTCAGTTCAGACTGTCCTCTTACCATCAGTAAGATTTATTCTTGGTCAACTGATATTTATGTTATTCTTGGAAATCACTACTTCAACATCTATTTTTAGATGTTACAGGTTTATATGTTCGGTACCTTTGAGCTCAGTGGCCTCCAGCAGTTTCTTCCACTGGGAGCTGACCTCCTCCATGCGGCCAGCCACCTCAGTGGAGGCATAATGCTTTCCATCCAGCAGCTCCTGGCCAGACTTCTGCAGAGCGTCAATGCGACTTTGATTCGCCGACAGCTCGGCTTCGAAAGCCTGGTGTTTCTGCACCTTGCCCTGCAGGTTGGAGGGGTCTTTGTAAGCCTCATCTGTGGCCGTCTTCATCTTCTCGTTGATCCAGCTCTTGAGCTCATCGGAGTCCCTGAAGAACTGCTGCAGGTGGAAAGAGTCCTCCAAGGCAGCGCGACGAGACTGAGCACGCTCATGCAGGGCGTTGCGGCGGCTGAGCAGCTATGAATGTGCAGAAGAAGAGAATACATGTTATTGTTGAGTTCACATTGAGAGAAATTACAAAGTCCTGCCTGCTGCTTCAGCCATCAGGGGCGGTTGTGGCTCAGCGGTGGAGCGGGTCGTCCACTAATCAGAAGCATGTCGAAGTGTCCTTGGGCAAGATACTGAACCACAAATTGCTCCTGAAGGCTGTGCCATCGGTGTGTGAATGTGTATGAATGGTTAGCTCCTCAAACTGATGAGCAGTTGGCACCTTGCATGGCAGCCAATGCCATCAGTGTATGAATGTGTGTGAATGGGTGAATGAGATATGTACTGTAAAGTGCTTTGAGTGGTCGGAAGACTAGAAAGGTGTTATATAAGTACAGTCCATTTACCATTTACCATATTTAAAGTGGTTTATTCAAAGCAGATAGTGGTACTTACAGCATCTCTGCGGGTAGCCACGTCCTCTTTGGCATAGTGGTTGTTCTGGATTAGTTTGGTGGCGAACTCATCCAGGGCCTAGAGATGTACAACACCAAGACATTCAAAGTGTGGCCTATTTCATTACAGCAGAAAACTAGAAACAAGTGCATAAAATCTGGCTGTGACTGTAAAAATGAATTGTGGACACACTGTAGGAACTTACAGTGATCTTCTCTTCCTGGGCACTGAGTGACTTCTCAAAGTCCTCATGTTTCTTCAGCAGTGCCTCTACACTGTCCAGGGAGTCACCAAGGTCTTCATTAAGGAGAAAAGCCTGTACCATGAACACACAGCGTTAAAAACTGGCACATAACATCAACTACACACACACTGAGGTAATTCTTCCCTGAAGAAACGCATCGGTCAGGTTACCTCTTGTTTGCTCATCCAGTTGTCAACTTGCTCAGTATCCCTGTAGAAGAGCTGCAGGTCCATGCACTGCTCATACTGCTGCCTGCGAACCTCCCACAGCTCCAGCAGAGACTCCTTCTCCTCAGAGAGGATGCCCAGCTACACAAAGAAGAACACAACACACCATTAAAACATGTTAAATGTTAAAACATGGTACATGGTGGTGTGCTGCCGTAGATACAGTAAAAGAATATCACACAAAAGCATGAAAGTACAGTCTGGATGCTGTCATAGTTCTACCTTTTCCTTGACCTCCTCAGAGGCATAGTGTCCTGTATTGAGCAAGGCCTGGCCAGCTTCATCAGTGGCTCTAAAGCTGTCTTCATGGGCATCGATCTCTCCCTGTGAAACAAAAGAGAACATGTGAAATGAATGTTTTATTCATTTTATTTTGTATTCAACTTTTTAAAAAAGGAAAAAAGGACAAAGCTAAAATGGTCATCAAATATGTTATTGGACATTTTACCTTATGCTCCTGATGGCGGTCGAGCAGAGCCTCGGCTCCAGCCACATCATTGGCCAGTTCGTCAGCATTGATCAGGGCTTTCATCTCTGTTACCCAGCTGGTCAGATCCCTGAAGTCTGCGGTGAAACGCTGCAGCCTAAAAGAGACGGTCACAAGAGGGCAGGAGTGAGCCGACTTCTGTGGAGAATGAGTGGCACTCTGGTGCAGCCTTAGATGTCCTGTATACTCACAGAGCTCACAGTTTTCATATTCTAAATAAAAAAAACATAAGCAGCATATTTGATGTATCATATATTTGAGTCGTGGCTCAGCAGACAGTTGTGTTTAGTGTTTACCGGTAGGAGTCATTCAGGCGGGCGTGGCGCTCAGCGGCCAGAGTGCGGATCTGTTCCCAGTTGGTGATGAGTTCATCCTTCTTCAGATGGATCTGGGAGGCATTTTGGGGATGTGTCTGCTGCAGGCGCTCGGCATCACCGCCCAATGTGTTGACCTGATTGAAAGAGAAGAAAAATGGGAGACACATTAAGAATCAAGTTTTTAAACTTCATGACTGTTTTGTATAAATGTTCTGTGTCTTCTTGCCTTATCTTCCAGGGCAGCCAGGTCTCTCTCCAGACCCTCATGTTTGCGGAGCAGAGCCTGCACACTGGCCAAATCACGACCAAAGTCATCAGAGGCCATCAACTGCTCCTTCTCCTTGATCCAACTGATGGTCTCATCCACATCCCTATTGTTGGAATCAAACACACAGGTTTGTATTTAACACAATCAACACGCAGAAAGAACAAAGGCTGTCCACATGTTGCTCTGATGTTTACCTGTTGAAGCGCTGCACCTCAGCGGCCCCAAACAGCTTGCCCTGCCTCTGCTGGGCCAGGCCCTTCAGACGCTGCCAGGCTGCGTTCACCTCGTCCTGCTTGCGAACTATGAGCTCGGCCTCGGGATGGGCCTCCTGGATGAGCTTGGCTGCCAGCTGGTTCACCTCATTCACACGTTCCTCGTGGGCAGCCAAGTCTGTCTGGAACTCCTCAAACTTCTTCTGCAGAAGCTCCACATGCTCCAGGTCCTGGCCCAGCTCCTCAGAAGTGGCCATGGTCTCCTACAGGTGGAAGTGCATGAACAACATTGAGGCCAGTATCAAAGTGCTTTTATATAAACACCTATCTGTGAACCTCTTAATGAAGAGGTGTGAACCTCTTATTATTTTATATTTTTGGTTTTATTATTATTTTATTATTTATTATTTCTCTTAGTTTAGTTCAGTCTGTACATCCTGTGTTTTCAATATGTGATATTATCTTTTGTCAGCATGACAAGTTTGTTGCTGTTGTACATGCAGAGTGCAGAGGATTAAGAACTTCCTTAATCCACAATGAGGTACATTCAGACTTATGAAAACTGCAGAGGACAGCTAAGGTTTGTGAGAGGGAAAGGAAATAACACAATATCTATAGACAGCATATAGTATAGTAGTAGTATATATAGTAGACATTTTGTTATGTGAAAAGCCAATAAAGACTATACTGGCTAGATTAAATAAAACTTTAACTTCATTTACAGCTCCAGCTCATCATTACTCTGGAGTTATGAAATGTCGTTGCTTAGTTACTGGTGCAGCTTGACCTCATGTTACCTGACGTAATTAGCCTAATTTTCGTTCCTCACTCAGATTAATTGGCACCATTGGCCCCAGGCAAGCTTTTTCGCTTCCAACTCCAGTTACAGTGTCTTTAAAATGAGGACAGCTCTTTTTTGTTGAAGTAGCTGAAGAGCAAAAACAGGAACAGCATTTCTTTGCTTCTGCCAAATAACTAGAGGAAAAGTGAAAGAGCCTGAACACAGAGATATATTAAACATTTGTTCTCTCCAGTAGCAGAGGAGCCATTTTGTTTTTTTGGTCACATTCTGCCAACCTGACCTTGTCACTGATCCAGTCCAGGGCATCTTCACACTCACGCAGGTACTGGACCAGTTTCTGGGCCTGCAGGAGACGCATGCCCTTCTCCTTGGTCCTTAGTAGCAGGAGGTCCCATAGGCGATGCAGCTCCTCAAGACGGGTCTAGTGCACATGAGGGAAAGGGACGAAGATGTTAGTGCAAAGAGGGAAGTATATTTTAATTTATGCCGGTGTCTGTATCTAAAATAGAAAATTGAGTCCTGAAGTTGAAGTTATTTTCCTAAAAAACATCCGGAACATAAAACGTTCCAAGAAGCACCATCTTTCATGAACTGACCCACAAGAATGCAAAAATATGTCAGTCCATGTCTTAACACCACAATGACAGGAGGAGATAGCTTGTTGTGAAGAGCTGGATCTGGAAGAATTTTCACAGCACTCAAGAGTCACACACCGTCCACACCTACTTGTATATACTCAGCCATATTGACACTTGTAACTATTGGTCTCTGTTGTGTCCGGTAAGGCGTGTAGGACTGAACCAGATGGAGCAGGTTAACAGGGGAACAAATATTCAGGAAATATGCATATGCTTAACATATGCATGTTAGAGCAATCACATCTAAAATCATCTGATGAGAATCATCACTGTGTGCCTTACTCGAATGGTCTCAGAGGCGAAGTGGCCCTCGGTGATCATGAGGTTTCCAGTGTCGTCCAGTTTGATAATGGCCCCAGCGTTAGCCTGAACTTCAGCTTCAAAGGCCTGATGTTTCTGCAGTTTACCCTGCGGTGACACCAAAAAATAGACATATAACAATCATGTCTTCTGTAGTCAGAGCATTTGACGAGTGAAGGATCAACAAAACACTTGATGGCAGCTTCAAAATATTGATTAAAAAAAAGCTCATCTTGATGACATGTCAACAGTCTCATATGCTTCAACTACTGTATGCAGAGAAAGACAAAAACCAGGCGGACAAACCTGTAGGTTGGAGGGGTCCTTGTAGTTCTCATCAGAGGCAATCTGCAGTTTCTCCTGGATCCACTTCTCCAACTCGTCGGCGTCACGGCGGAAGAACTGAAAGCGGTAAGAGTCCTCCAGCTTCTGCCGCCGCATAATCGACAGCTCCTTGAAACGCCGGTAGCGGTCCAGCACCTGCTGCCGGCGCTCCTGGATGTCTTCGGCTGTCTCCAGCACTTTGGCCCCTGCGGTGTCCATTTTCTGGAAAAAACACCATAAATAAGACTCATAAGTAAATGCTGAACATGAATGACAGTGCTGAACTGTTTTCTATTAAACTGGTTTAAACTACACCATGGCAGATCAACTGTAAGGCACAGCATTACTGATGGCTGTGTAAAGAGTCCTTACCAGTTAGCTAAATCCCTAAAATTCAACAAGTTATTCAAACTAAAAGTGACCTGAACAAGTTGGAAGATGGAAAGGAGAAAGGATGAGGGATGTTCTAAATCACAAAGAAGGGGTTTATTGACACTTCCATCTTCCCTGATAAGACCACCAATGTCTCTTCAAATCAACTTACAAATATTTAGTACAAAGGAGAGAAAGGGGTTTTTTTGTGTCTCCAAGAACTTTTCTTTTAACAGAAACTTGGCTGGGAAGAAAGCAGGAACAAAACTTTTCCTAAACAACCCCCCCTCCCATCCTGCCTCAAGCTGAGCAACCGAGGGGCCAACAGCTGAAATAGTAAAATGCCAAAGAGGGGTGGTGGCGGAAATTCCACATGCATGTGAATAGTAGCCAGGCTTCAGTACACAATGGGAACGCTGCAGTCAGCTTCTCTGTTCTCACTGTGCCTCCGGCCCCATGGCCTCATGGACAGTGTAGCCTCGAACTGTGGGTCATTCTATCTGCCACACAGACTGAAGAGCTCAGAGGAAAACCATTCAGACATTCAAAATAAAGGCAATTATGCAGCTTTCACCCTGTGGTTATCTGGTGTCTTTCACCAGCGAGTGCTTTCAGATTTCAGCCATCAACATACAGAGACAAAGAGGAAGAGAGAGAAATATTGATCCGTCTAACTAAACCAAGGTCAACCAAACCCTAAACAACAGCTGACTCCCTAGATGAGTGCTGGGGAGAGGTGGGGGTGCTTAGTGGTGTGTGTGTGTGTGTGTGTGTGTGTGTGTGTGTGTGTGTGTGTGTGTGTGTGTGTGTGTGTGTGTGTGTGTGTGCAGGACTAAATGTAGATGAACGTTGGTTTTTGTTGATGTTGCAGACAGTGAGACAAAAAACGATGGAGAGATATGAGACAGTCTCCTGGTCCATGTCTACACTCAATAGGAGGATTAGTGGAGTCAGCAGTGCAGGGCTTTTTAACCAGAGCCAGAGGCCAGAGATGCTTCAGTCCCCAGAGGCACCATTAGTTTTCCAGACAAGCCAGTATCCCAGTGTGTCCACACCCACACACACAAACACACACACACACAACAACAATAATACAGAATCACTGAATATACTATAAAGCCGATTAGTGGCAACAACCACAGCCTGAAAAAAGTGACTGTCCAGAATGTTACTCAGGACCCCTCCCCCATCTGCTAACCTGCCCCAGTTCACAGAGAGCTTAAGTCATCTCGGGGGATTTAACTAGCCCCAGCCTCATTCTGCACAGTGGTGTCAGCAAAAGGGGACAGACAAATGTGACTGACGCTTCGTCTAACTTTAACATTACAGGGCTGCACATACTCGTACGATTTAGGTCCCCTCCTCATCCCAGACACAAATCTCATTTGAGATTTAGTACCTGGGTGAAACAAAGCAACAATAGCAGATGAACCCCTCTGTAACACTTAGAGCACTGGTGACACAATCAGATAAGACGCAGCACTCTGGAAGAGGGGACTGACCTTTGCTAAGCCAAATGGCAATGATATCCTGACAGCCTGTATCAGTCTACCTCCAACCTGCCTCGAAGCAGTCCATTACCCAGATTAACAACTTTTAAAGGACACCATGGATGGGGTTGCAGTCTGCAGTAAATGTATACAATGTGCCTTTTATCTGTTTGCAGCAAACATGTTTTATTTAGACAACATGATAACTGCAGCGTCCCTCTACACTTTGTAACCATATTACAGATTAACATCAATTCCTAAATTAAGTTAAGTTAAGTTGAAACTTTATTAATCATGCTTTTTACACACAAAATTATTTCTCCGCATTTATCCCATCCAGCTTCAGTGGGCATCAATTGACAGCGCCCGGGGAGCAGATGTTGGGGGGTACGGTGCCTTGCTCAAGGGCACCTTGGCCGTGGCAAGGAGATGGACTGACACCCCACCAGCTGTCAGTTCACCTTCCAATTTTTTGAGCAGCAAGAGCGGGGATATATTAATTTGAATTATTGAAATGTTCTTCCTATTTAGTCATCTGCATGGTACAGTGTTTGACACTGAACATGCCATCTGAACAGTTTGAAAACTGGAATGACACAGCAAAATTTTACAATCCTATCAACTCAATGTGAAGATGAATAAGCTTTAAAGAGGACTAGTTACCTCATGAGCTGAGGGGTCAAAAAAATATTAGGTTCAATATAAAGTCTGGTGATCAGAGTGGGATTTAATGATTTCAACTGAACACCTCTGAAAAAGTCGACAAACTTAGAGCGGGGTTGCATTCAGCTCTCTGACGCCCATAAACACAGCCCTGCAACTGCTGATAGCACTTCCTCCCGTCATGTATCAGTAGATAACAGCTTTCCCTCTTCTCACCTCACTGCCTCTGAGGGGGTTTGCCCTCTTCAGCAAACACCCACACACACACACACACACACACACACACACACACACACACACTGATATGAACCAGCAGTAATGTCGTCATATGACCCATACCCCCTTTCAGCCATTTCTCACAGGCATATTTACATGTGATGCTGGGTGGGAACTCTGAACTGTGCTAGCTGCATATGACTCTCAAAGTCATCAGCCTTCCAAAGTTCAATTACCCACTTTTACAAGCACTGAAA
This sequence comes from Argyrosomus regius, assembly GCA_946959425.1. Classification (NCBI taxonomy): domain Eukaryota; kingdom Metazoa; phylum Chordata; class Actinopteri; family Sciaenidae; genus Argyrosomus; species Argyrosomus regius. The sequence goes on along the minus strand of OX336898.1, from coordinate 1,603,018 downwards.
CAGCAAATGCCAAGTAAGTTTTACTACCTTTCTCGATGCAGAAAAAGTGGCTGCGTCAGTATGGAGGGATGCTAATGCTCCCTGGGAGCTATAGGGCTGAAACAATTCCTTGAGGAACTCAGGAATAAAGAATGTTCTCCCTCAGAGCCAGCAGTGCGGTCTGAAGAACTGCATTTTCCTATCTGCTAGCTTAGCTACTGCACACAACAGCTGCCACAGGGATCATATCAGTCAGTTTAAAAATGCACCTGCTGATGACAAGTCATGTGTCAGTGGACATGCAATTTATAAAAGGCATTTACTGGATGTTATTGTAAATAATAGAAAATCCAATTAACTGTCAGAATAATCTGTATCAATAATGAAGACAATGAACAGCTTGGACATCCACCTTTAAGAATTTCTCTACAAATGAGGCGTTTCTCAAACAGCCGCTGCACAGACATTATTTTTAGAATCACTCCAGATCACATGCTGCCGTTAAGTGCTGAGAGAAATCGTGCTCTGCCATAAGTGTGTAGGTGGATGAATGGAAGGCAATGGTTATCGATTCATCCCATTAAAAAGACTGCCCACATGCTACAGGAATTACCTCATGTCAGTGCATCCTTCCTGGTAGACACAAATATCTAAACACTGCACTTTAAAGTTAACTACAATGTGCACAACAAACTGCTCTGCTGTTCTGTTCATGGTTTTTATGTTTGTGAAGCTGCTCTGAATTTAACAAGAGCTCAGTTTAAGTCTGACGGGGTCAGTGGAGGTCCATCTGACACACCTAGCTGTTCATGAAGTCAAAAGCCAGTATGGAGGGTGCATATTAAAACTTCAGTCTGAATGCATTCACTTAATGAACAGAAGAAGCTTGTTAACTTAGTACAGAAAGTGTAAAGCAGTCTTGGGCGTAGTTGTTACCATGAAGTAAGGCTACACCCTGACATTAGAGAATACAGCATCTTTCCAGCAGATTAATAGATTGCATAGACATTCCCCAAATCCTCTGTCATCGTCACAGGTCCACAGAGGAGTGATTTAATTCACTTAAATTTTATTTATATAGCCCCAAATCAGAACAGAAGGACACCTTTTATATAGAGCAGGTCTAAACTGTAAAAAGACAGTGTGAAGGGGAAAACTCTCTCTTAACAGGCAGACACTTTGAGCAGAAGCAGGCTCTGGGTGGACCTCAAACAGTTTGGTTTAGAGAGTGAGGGGGAGGACAGAGAGAGAGAACACAATGCATGAAGTCATTCACTTAGCAACTCAGTTACTATGGTGAACCATCTGTTATGAATAGGGGTCACTCTGACAGCATACAGAGAGGATGGAAGCTAAAGGAATTTGCAGGAAATGGGAGAGTCTCATGAGATTAGGCAATCCTATTTCCATACTAAGAAACAGAGGAGGAAGGATGAGGAGTACGAGGATAGAACTGCAACACCCCGTCTTTTCCTGGCTGACATTCCCTTTACAGCACGTACAACCAGTCTATATGACTTATGAAATATATAGTGTACAGCTTCACAATAACTGCCAATAGATAAAACAGGAATTTGACGCAACTGTAGGCAGCAAAAATCATTTAGCAACTTTGGAACCTTAACCAACTCTGAGTGTTAGAGAAGAATCCACAGTAAAGGCCAAACACAACTTATCAATATTTGCTGAGTCTTGGCCTGCCAAGATCAACAGAAGCTCCTGTCCGGTCAGTTTTAGTAGCCTTTGACTACTACAATTAGGCTGATAACTAGCAGGCTTCAAGGAGTATGCAAACTAATCTCAGAACAGCGTCAGACTTCAGAGAACACAATAAAAGGTTCACAAATATCTTAGTTTTTGTTTTTAAAAAAAAGATAAGATCGCACTTAATTTTCATGCAAAGAACATCACCAACAAAAGACATGCAGTAAACATAAACTAATGTCTCTAATGTTCTCCACACAGTTATAGAGCAGTGAGGCAGACAGTCCTAGCTCAGTCTGAAATAAGGCCAACACACTCAAACACAGACAAACGCATGCACAATTCACATCAGCCACCGCTTACCGAATCCTCACAACATTCAAATGAAACCAACAATACATTTTCATCCTGACTGATCTCAGTTGATCATTTGACAGGATGAAAACAAAACAAAAGCATACACACGTGAGATTGTTCTAGTCTTTGCTCCTCAGTTTTTCTTGTGTCCTGGATGATCAGAAGGCTACATCTGTGGCGAAGTCATAGTCACCAGCAGCAGCAGCAGCAGCATATGCACGTCTGTAGTGCACTCCTTATCGGTCTGATGGTGGTTGAAGAAGCAAAGTCTCATCCACCACGCAGCACAGACAGACGCATTGCACCTGCAGTGACTACGCTGTACAAAAGAGCAAGCCAAGATGTAGCCCAGCCCATGCGTCTCTCTCTGCTGTGAACCTCCTACCCCTCCCTGCAGCTCTCTCTCTCTCTCTCTCTCTCTCTCACTCTCATCCCTTTACTCAGCAAAACAACATCAGCGCTGCCCTATACTTCTCTGGAAGCTTCTGTCAGACACAAAACAAAAGGCACACAGGCACACAAAAACACACAGAAGCACACAGTGAGACAAACAAACATGGATGTTACCTTCAGTTTGGGTTTAGTAAAGGTCGACATGTTGCGTATCTGTGTAGGCTAGTCTGCGTGGGGCATAACATTGATCATACAGTCAGTTAGGAAGCAATCAGCAGTGAGTAGTCAGAATCAGGAGATGCTTCAAGGAAGCATTATGTTGGCATGTATCAGGATAATGTTTCAGAAGAATCTCAGATGAGTATATACAGCAATCCAATCCTCAATCCACTCAAGTCACATCATCTACCGGGAAGTGTTTGCTCGTTAGGAGGAAAGCGAAAGCTTACATCACTGCTGTGTGTTTATGTATGGAATTATATCAAGATGAATAATGAGAGCCTTGCGAGTGCTGTTGTTTGTTATTGCAAAAACAGGCTGACGAGCTGATGCAGTCTCATTCATTTTAATAAGGAAAACACTTATTTAAATTGTCTTCGTGATTTTTATATCTAGATCGGCCATATCGCCTTTGAAAGTAGTTCATGCCAGCAGTAGAACGACAATGAGTTAGCGGTCTGTCCTGTATCTGCAGGCCCAACACCAAACCTGACAGCCCTGGAGACACGGAGGCCTATTTTCTATTTGGGCCATGGTCACACTTAAGTTACGATGAAAAAAAGACAATCTGTAGGCGTGTAGGCTGTGCAGATTGAGATATGTTTTAATTCACTGTAGTGAATTAGTAAGTGTGGAGAATCTGGCACAGTTTGGTAGTGCTGATCTCACAGATCATCATCATCCAGGAGTTTGCTGTCAAACAGTGACATGCATTGTGTACATTTTTTCTAATCAAATTAATAATTACTATTGTCATCGGATTATGCTCATGCTATCAATTTTAAGCCTATACTTGCTGATCTTAGAAAAGGCGCATTAATTAATGTCCTGTTGCTGCCATTTTACACTTGGCTAACAGGAGCCTGTCCTACAGTTGAAAGTCTTCTAAGGCAGTCCAACCATCATAAGACTCATCAGGACAGGTGATGGAGGGATGGATGGAGGGATGGATGCATCCATACTCATATCGACTTTCTACCAGCTCTAAAAGCATCTGCTAAGACTGTGACTGACAGAACATGTGACATTAATATTTGAAGTGCCAGTGGCAACATTTACACACACGCACGCACACGCACACACAGTCAAGTTGAATTCCACAAGAAGTTTCTGTAACACACCTTTTTTCCTATATGACATTGTATGCCCACCATACCAGTAACTGCCCCTAAGCTTTTTAAAGGACTATGACACATTTCTGGCCAATAACATTTAACACATTCAGATCAATGGAACCTTAGCTTGTGATCTCAGCAGTTAATTGTACTCTCATTTCATTTCCATGGTGCTAAATCGCTATGTGAAAGGCTGTGTGCTGCAGACTGCTATCTGAATTCCTCTCTGGAGCTCAGGGACAGTGGAGGGACAGCTGGTATGTAAAGAACTTGACACCACCCTGACAAAGCCAGCCAGCGCTGGGACAGTTCAGTTGGAGGTATGAGATAGCGCCTTAACGTTCTAACAACGTTCTAACAACGTTCTATCCAGCTGTTTTTTTTTTTTACTGTCCACAACCGTATTTATGCAAACTATACATTATCTTTATGGAAACTAATTTTCATGCTCTGCTAGAAATACTAAGATACTTTCATAGCCTTGGTCCACTCCTTAGTCAAAACTGTGTCACACATTATGAATGTGAAAATCCGTGTAAATTATTAACTGCGTCACTGTCCATGTTTCAATAAAAGCCGGGTAATCAGAGGAGTGACGGCCGGTGGCCATAACGTTATGTCCAAAGGTATTCAATGCACTGGGCGGCTCCCTCTCAGCCATGGCCGACCAGCTAATGTAGCCACCTACATAACCTTGTCTGTCTTAATTCAGTGCTATTTAAGTACGTCCATTTAAAACACATAGTGTCCAAACTGTGAGAGAAAACCTGCATTAGCGAATATTGCTGAATGAGGTTTGGTTAACCGTCACCGCAAATTTACGTTGTAAACTGGCGGATAAGCTAGCAGATAACAGCTCAAGTCCTCCCTCCTAACGCTAACTTACACTTTAACTAACGAGTAATATGATAACGTTACACTTTCAATGTGCAAAATATAATAATAAGCTGATGTTACATAAACGTATGGATGTTTATATCAATCATTTTGTTTGAACGCAGCACAACGGATGTCAACGCAGGCTAACATCATGTCATTTGATGGGGTGGCTTATGTCAACATTTAGATATCATATAACGTTAACATAACGTTCAGACAGCCTTAAAGTGACGCTGAAATGTCATGTCTGCTGTTATTTTAACTACAGTGCTGTAAATGTCATTCAACAAAAGAAATGCAGCTGCAGCTAGCTAACATTAGCCACCGAGCTAGCGAGTCCCAGGGCACAAATTGAATTAACCGAACGGGCGGAATAAGAAAGCACGATCTACTCTGTGCAATGCATCGCTGTTAAAATGACCAGCTCAGTAATAATGTACATATTTTCAAACCTTGGTTTGTTTCTGGAAACAGCTTACGAAATGGTGTCTGCCCAGGCGGATCGACGACGACGGATGAGGCTGCTCTTTAGGATGGCTGTTTTTTTTTTGTTTTTTTTTGTAGCCAAATGTGACGCAATGGTCTGCAGCTGTACGGAAAGAACCGATAAATACCGAATGTAGCCGAAGCCCTGAGTATAATAATTTCAACAGAGAATGTATTACTACGTTAAATTATCTGAATATTGAAACGTTAAAGCATACTCTGTTCACACTTAGACGTCTTTCCTTCAAGACTGTATAGAAATATACTTTGTAAAACAAACTGTAGCAGGACAGACAGGCAGACAGACAGACAGACAGACAGTCTGCTCCTGCACAGCTGCTGGTCAAGCTTAATAAAATGAGTCCATGGTGATGCAGTGCTGGGTGCTTTAATTCTATTGAGACGTTGTGCTCCCCTCCCTGCAGGCTCTGGCTTTATGAATGATGCAGAATGTACTGCAGATTTATCAATAAACTGACTTTTCAGCTACAGAGTCTGTGTTCAACTGTGAAGAAAAACCATGTCCTTACATAATCTCTCTATAACTATCAGTGTTGTCTATGAGAAATTCATCAGCAGTCACTCAGCTGACTACCACAAGGACATATCAGACAAGAGATCATCTGTTCATGAGCTGAATACTGTTATTCCATTTCAACTGAGCTCTCCTCATGTAAACTAAAATATACACTTTCAAATCTAATCACACCTATATATTCTGCATATGCATCCACTAAAACTGTTAAAGGGACAATTCATCTTACAGGCCTATTTATTGTGCAGTTCAGCTTTACTTTGTGAAGTCTTACAAGTCCTCTGAAGCTGAACACAACAGAGACAGCAAACAGCTGCTATGGGATAATATGACAAGTTGATGATTTAAGTGTGATTTTCTCATTAACAGCTAATTACGATGACAAATGACTACGCAGTCCACCGACTCACTCACTAATTGTTCGTAAATTGACCAAAACCACAATCTTCTTTGTAAGACTGAATGACATGCATAAAATAAGAGTTGAGAAACATTTTGTTTATTGCTGCTTTTAAGTTATCCATAGTGAATAATAATTATTCAGTTATTAAATACACTCCATGAAACAGTTATGAAAAATCACACACTGTCTTGTACCAGCCAAAGGACAGCGATAGCACCAGTCTTTTCAGCTCTGTACATCAGAGAGCATCGATACATTTAAGTGCATAATGTTAAATGGACGGCTTGGCTTCAGAGTTATATCAATGTAAAAAACAAATCAATAGTTTTAGTATATAGCAGTTCAAATACAGTATGCAATACAGTATGCACTCTGGTAACAGACATCATCATCTGTCATGACCAGCTGAGGTTGAATAGAAGATACTGTGAAGGCTCCATAAACAAACAAAATGGACAATTGTTTTTGGCATAAAAAATCTGACCTCCATTACCCATGATACATGTGTGAAGACATCATTCAGTCTAAAAAGCCACAAACTAACTGGTGAGAAGAGACTGGAAACACAAATGATGATGTTTGGTGTTGATGTCTGTTCCTGGAGATCAAACAACACATTTAGATGAAATCATCACCAGAAAATGACCAAACACTGCTTTGTCTGTGAACCTCAGCAGCCATTGTTCAGTGTGTTGTGACTCATTTTTGCATAGAAGCTGAGTAAACCCTGTAAAGCTGCATTTGTTGTCTTCAATCAGATTAGCTTTTATACATAACAAGACAGGTTTAAACATTGAAATAAGGAATGGTAAAAGCAACATCAAGATGATGACAGGCTGCAGGTTAATACAGTCTCTGTGAATCATCACATCACCAGAGTAAACAAAATGTTTTACTCCTTGGTTCTGATCACAGCATGACTTAAGTATCCCAAACATATGGAAAGTGACATAAGATGTAAAATAATATAATACAATAATAAGACAGTAACATGTATCCGATCAGAACAAATGCACATCCTTTGACAACCAATCCAGTCCTAGTGGAAATTTCTTGATGCTTGAAAAGTTGTGAAGCCCTCGCACGACAAAAAGACTTGCTGCTCATGTTAAAAAAACAAACATTAATGTAGTGAATTTCTTCAGTGTGGGATCAGTAAAGCAAATACAAATCAGTACCGACTCAAAAGTAATCCCTCATCATCGTTTAGACCCATTAGAGTGTGTAGTTCTGTCAGTGCCTGCAGTGACCCTGCAGCCCTCTGCCTGTATTTTGCTGTGTTTGTTTGGGAAGTTTTCTGGGTGTCAACCAGTGTGTAATGTTGTCTGTCAGTGTATTTAGACATCACTAGGAGTCACATTTCCATTCATTTTTAAATCCTAAATATTAATATTACACAGGATTTCTTTAAGGATTAGGTGTATTTTTAATCCAGTGACACATTTTATTTCTACCACTTCAGTTCTAAATAAATCTTATAAATATCTTTCTAACTAAATAAACCCTTACAGCCTGCAGCTCTGTTTTGGATCGTGTCCATATAATACACTTCTGTCAGTCAGATTGGTGAGGGGGCACGCAGCGAGCTGCTGAGGGCCAAGTCTCCAAACACGTTGGTGTAGGAGGCTTTGAGGAACTGGACGTAGTTCTGCAGGCTTCGGTTGGTGCTGTCTGACTGTTCTAGGCGATCCTTCACGTCCTGCAGTCGACTCTGGTAACGCCGCTCCACCTAAGCATCACAAATATACATTACAGACCTACAGACGCAGCTGATACGTGCAGGTTTTGAGTAGAATGTTATTTGAGGCCTTTACCTCCTCTTTGCTGCGTCGCAGTTGGTTGATTTCTGAGGTAGTCCTGCTAAGTTGGGTCTCTAGGTCCAATATCTTGGACTGGGTGGAGCGTTCTTTGGTGGCGGCACGTTCTCTGGTCTCTGACATCTGGAGATAAATATGACACATTAATTAATGGGCAACAGAGGGTGAAAATAGCACACAACTGATATATCCCTCACTACATTCATTTTAAGACATGCAAGCACACTTATAATTACACACAGCCCGACACACCCGAGCTGCAGAATGCTCTTAATGTAACACTGAAGTTTAAGCTAACAAGGGGCTCACGTTGACCTTTTTTGCCAGAAACACTTGTGTTTTTTTTTGCCAAAGAACCTCAACATCGGCATGTCTTTTAGTGTCAATACAGAGGAATGAGGAGGCTTTGCTTTCTGATGATCTACTACTATATTTATTTTTTATTTTTTTATTTGAGATACTTTAATGATCACGATGAACGTGAAATTACTTCTCCGCATTTAACCCATCCAGGCTGGCACCTGTTGGAACACACACATGCACATGCACAGGGTCACACACTCTGGGCATCAACTCACAGCGCCCGGGGAGCAGATGTTGGGGGGGTACGGTGCCTTGCTCAAGGGCACCTCAGCCGTGGCAATCTTTTTTTGAGCAGCTAGAGCGAACCGCCAACTTTGGGGTTATTGGACGACCCACTCTACCACTGAGCCACGGTCGCCCTAATACTATACCCTTGAATCATAGTTTTGTTGTTTGTGGCCAATGCTGTTGTCAGCTACAGACCTGTTGGCGAGCATCATCCAGAGCCTCTTCCAGCTTTCGGCTCAGCAGGGAACACTCCCTTGTTTTTTCTTCCAGACGGAGCTGATTGCTGTGGATGGTGTCTTCCCGTTTGGCAATGACGGCCAGCAGGTCACCATTCTGACCGCCGGCCTCCTCCAGCTTTCTGTGAGATGATAGAGAAAAAGAGACAGCAACAATGACCGGTTAGAATAAACAGTTAAACAGTGCCATCAACACTCATTTGAGAATGACATTATGAGGTATATGTAGCGTGTAGCTTTGTTTTAGAGCTGATGGAGTGGCTGTGACACACAGCTCATGGAGATAATTAAGATAGTTAAGAACCCTTTTAATGACTGAGTGACGCAATTTGCGACAGTTGTATGAATTTTGTCTGAGGAAGGCTCAAAATGTCAGAATCTCTGGTCTGTACAAAGCGTAGAGAAAAGCCTAGAGACCTTTCCAAACTCTCCACTCGCTGCTGAAGCTGTCTGTTCTCCTCCAGCAGCACCTTGTTCTTCTGTCGTAGAAGCTCCATTTGGCTGCCCTGCGTCTCCACCTAACACAACATGAGACCAGTCACTTATCAGCTGACTTGGACTGCATCCATAAGTATTTGATTTAGATATATTAGTCACATACTGTTTAAAATCAAAACCACATTTCCCATAAATCCTTTGACTTCCTATCACTTATTATTTTCTGTCAATGGCATAACCTCTGTTTGTGCTCAAAGTTTAGTGCTTCCTTCTAGTTTAGTTCCACAAAACTTATTTTATTTTGCAATAAGTGCATTTAGATACGTTTCAGCCAAATCTGATTTGGAGTTTCACATTAAACAATGTAAAATATAGAGTGTAGCATCTTGACTTTAATCATAATTTAATCATAATTTTGTGACTCAGACTTCAGCTGTATTTATGGGAATGTTGTGACCTTCATGCGGAGATCAGTCAGGGTTGTACTGAGCTCCATGCTGCGTCTCTCCTGGCTGCGCTCCCTGTCCTGAGCCTCCTGCAGCTGGAGTTCAGAGCGTCGTAAAGCTTCAGGAAGAGGCTCCAGCTCTGCCAGCCGACCCAGCAGCTCTCTGCGCACCTCCTCTATCTCCTGATCCAGCTCTCCCCGTACTGCCTGGGCCTCCTGCTCCACCTGAGCCAGCCGAGCACGGTACTCGTCTGCCTCGGCCCGGGTTTTTCCAACCTGTGCAAGCATTGGAACAGTGTCCATGGGATCAATCTCAATCTCATATCTGTTGTATTCCCATTACAGTATGCGTCACATACCTGGATCTTATAACTGTCCAGCAGGCTTTCATACTGCTTGATGGAAGCTTTGACCTGCTGGAGCTCTGACTGAGACAAGGCCAGCTTCTCCTCCACTGCAGATGCTGTAGCCTGACAGGAATACACAGCATCAGATGATGCGTCATTAATTATTAAATTAACAGGAGAATCCATCCTGCTAATGTAGTAAAGGTCAATGTAAGTCTATTAGAATGAGAAACTGGGATAGGAAGGACATCCAAGACACAAAAGCAGATATGTAGAGCTTCTGATCAGGATGAGGTCAGGGTAACATTCAATCACTGTGTTTTCACCGTGAGATACAGTCACTCTCTGTGGACTCTCACCTTGAGGGATTGGTTCTCCAGTTTGGCAGCAGTGCTCTCTGTGGTCAGTCCATGCAGGTGATCCAGCAGGGCTTCTCTCTCCACCCGGCCTTTATCCTCTGAACTCTGCAGCTGCTCCGTCAGCTCTGTTATACGGCTGCATCACAACATACTTTCATTTATTTAGAGAACACTTTTTACTGGTATGAAGACAATTTAAAAAATGCTAATTAGGGTTTTGCTGCATCTCCAGTTCCAAACAGTGTACTGGTTTCATCCATTATTAGATTCACTTTCCATCAATCAGAATGGTCAGCGGATTGCTACAGGTGCTGGGTGCATAAATCTAGTATCCGTTGTCATGTCTACAAAATCTGATGACTTGGTGGGTCAACATAAAGACCCAAATATTGCAAGAACCATCCATATAAATGATGGCACCTTCTTCTGTGATTTAAGAGAACTTCTGTTCAGCATGAATTTAATTTTGGTCCTGGCCTGTTGTACAAGTCATATGTAGATAGTCTGACTTTGTCCACGAGGTGAAAAGGGAATAATGTCTCAGTATGGATGAATTCAGAGTTTAAATGTGTCATGAAATAAAGTTAAACAAAAGCAGTGTGACTTATTTTATGAGAGAAGAATTCTCAGTCTAGTGTCAGATTTGTCTATAGGATCATTCTCTGTTGCACCTGACATCACATCAATTCTTTCCTTATATCTGTCTGTCACGTCCCCTTGACCCATATTCCATCATGCACTGCGAGACATTTTTTAATCATCTAATGATGTTAAACCGTTCTCTCCATACTTTTGTCACCGTGCACCGTAAATTAATATTTTCAGATTTTTTTCACGGTCCCCCAATACCATGACTGACAACTGATGACTGACTGCTAATGATCAAATATGACAAACACATAGCTACTGATGGTGGCACCAAGTTTGGCCAGTTAAGAGAGTTTGATGAATCTGACTTGTTTGAGTTTTAACTTTAAGAATACAAAACTGTTCTTGCATCTGTGCTCATGATTCCTCTTTAGTAACACGCAGATCATAAAAGCAAGGAAGAAGGATAATAGATGCACGGCATGTGCTGCAATTCCACACTATAAAGTAGAACGTTAATAGATGTCAGTCTAACTTTAGATTTAAGATTTATTGCATGATTTTATTATTTTCCAGACTGTAACCAGAGATGTCACTCCTCTGTATGCCATTATTCAGCTGTCTTTCAGCTCCTACATGCAAACTTGTCTGATTATCACAATGACAGATGCTTATGCTCTCTAAGAGCTGCAGTTACCTGTTCAACAGTGACACTTCAATCTGCAGTCTACTCTTTTCTTTTACTTCTTGGGAATGGCGACTCTGCCAGCTCTCAGCTGCTGACAGTGCATCAGCCACCTGCTTCTCCTGATGAAAGATAAAATAAAATAAAAGTAAGATTTTTTTTTGTTGACTTTGTTAGAAAACCACGGATAGCAGCCTCCCTGTTCTGTGACACAGCCCTACCATGTCCAGCAGCTGGACGCTCAGCTGGCCTGCGGTGCCCTCGCTGCGCTCAGCTCGCTGTTTCTGGGCTCGCGTGGCTCGTTTCAGGGCCTCTCGGTCTGCACCGGCCTGCTGCTTCAGCCTCGCCAGCTGCTCTGTCAGATGCTCCATCTCCGCCTTTTGCTGATTGGCTGCTCGCTCCAGGTTCTGAACCAATGGAAAGGACGAAAAAAACAAAGAGAAGAGCTGGAATCACTGTTTGTGCTTTTCCATGTGTAGAGCAGAGTATCAGACAACAGCTAAGTGACAAACAGTGAGTCTGATATGAGCATAATCATAATACACAACACAAACAACAGTAGATAAATGATGGCGTGTGGAGGACAGACCATGACAAACCTTGATCTGCACAGTCAGCCGGTTGTTGTCAGCTTCTTTGCTGCGGAGCTGTCCCTGTAAGTGAGCTCTGGTTGACTCCAGACTCTTAGACAAATCAGCTGTGCTCTGGGCATTGTCCTGCATTCCCCAGATCCAGCAGAATTCACATTAGGAAGAAATACATATTCTGCTTTGTCCAACATAACTAAAGGATTAAATATCAGTAAGCTTGCTGTGTTTTGCACAGAGTCGTATTTACTGTAAAAAGCATCACACATAGTGACAGCTGTGCTCACAGTACCTTTTCAGCATCTAAAAGTTTGCAGAGTTGGTTAACCTCTCTGTCTTTCTCTTGAAGTTTCACCACAAGATGCTGTGAAAGGAAAGGTGAGGTAAGCTTTCTTTACAGAGCACATTCCACATAAAAACAAGAGACAACACATGGAAAAATATATGAAGGCATCAGATACAGATACAAAACATTTAGGATAACTTAAAAACTGTAATAAAGTAGATTTAGAAGGCATGTATTAAACTCACAGCATTTTCTGCCTCTGTGTCCGTCAGTCTCTTGAGTAATGTGTCCTTCTGCTCTGACAGTCGGACTGACTCCATCTGCTCAGAAACAAACATTTACTGCATATTTATGATTAAAGAAAACACACAAATCAACTATGTGGGAGGCAGGAGAGGGGAATATGACAGTATAAACCGTGACACATACCATTTTGTCAATTTGAGAAAGTAAGATTTTCTATTGATACTGATCAATAGAAAATCAAATGTCAAGTACATAACGGCCAAAAACACACACTCCCCTCAGTTTGTTTTAGTCATGATCAGGTTCCCAGTTGAATTCATCATGTAATATATATGGATATCATGATATAAACTGCCCACTGTTTTAGACAGACTGACTCTAAATATGAAGAAACTTCTGAAACACTTGACAAATTCTGTCCAAACAGTTTGTGTGTTACGTTAGCGTTTGCAATGTGCATCTCTTTCCTTTATGCATAAGCATTTATTATTGTTGACCAATCATCACTTTACCTCAATATTCTAGTCAGACATTAGCTGTATGTCCACCATCTCTACCTCCACCAGCCTCTCTCTCTCTCTCTAGTTGTCGTGTGTAAATTCTGTGCATCTTATCTCTTTATAATATGACTTCTGTTACATTACCACTGCCATTACACCTAAATTGTGTGATATTATAATTGTACTGTATCTGTCATGAACTTTTTTCTCTCATGTACAGTTGACTACAGTTGAAGTCAAAGTTGTGGAGTCAAGATCATTACGTAATCTTGTAGAAATCCCACCTGAACACAGGCAGAGTGTGACTGAGCGTCCCAGGAGCTGACTGCATAATGAGCTGCTAAATCAGGAGCTAAATACACAATTGTGCCCACAAATGCATGCAGGGAGACCTGCAGGGCACATCTGTGCTATTTCTGTAAATCTGGTTCTTAGTCTAAATATTAAAAACTACCCGGTCCAAACTCCTCTGAGTCTCTTCCTCGTCAAGTTAGCACATCCAAAAGAGCGGCGTTTAACAGCAGACAGTGCTTTGACAATGACACAGTACCTGGGATCCGTGCTGCGCTCTGAGAAGGTGCCGCAGAGTTTGGTTTGTGGCCTCAAATGTCTCCAGTTTCTGCAGCAACAGCTCTTTCTGACGGGCCAAGACTGAAGACTCTGAGCCGTTCAGCCCCTTCACCAGCAGACAGAAGAGGAACACAGACATGAGTTCACCAAAAAAAGTTGTGGGAATGAATTCAGACAAATCATTGAATCACATTAAACGATCTCAGATGTCACAGCAGCCTGTTGCTTTCTCCAGAGCATGTTGGACCTGACAGGGTACATAATAAGGCCAAATATTGATTTGATACCAATGACAGTATAAAGAAGGTTGATACTCACACTGCCACTAGCACCGCACAGTTTGGAAACAGATTCTCGCAGGGCGGAGACTTGCTTGGCAGCTGCTGTCCCGTCTTCCTCAGCCTCCATCAGTTTCCTGAGCAGAGCATCTTTGTCTTGTTGCATACTGTCCCCGTCCGATCTGCACACAGGGACAGGAACAAGTCAAACTCTGTCTGTCCAAAAGCACAAATGAAGCAAGCGTGGCTCTGTCAAGCATTTCAGAGATGTACAGTATATTTGGTCCTAACCACACTGATTTCTAAGCCATTTAACTCCTGCTGTCCCATAGTAAGAAGAAAAGAAGAAGAGCAGACTTGCTGTCCACCTTTTCTACATGAAGCACTTAACCTGTTGTAGTCGCCATCCTCCAGCATCTTCTCCATGGATTGGCGTAGTCGCGTGTTCTCCCGCTCGGTCTCTTTCAGTTCTTTGGTCACCTCAGCCAGCTCCTCTTCCTGCTCGGCGATCACGCGCTGGGAGACGGTCAGCTGCTCCGACTGACGCTCTAGCAGCTGCTCCTTCTTCCGCAGCTCCACCTGCATGCATACAGATATGTTACTGGGGTCTTTGTGGTCATACAAAATCTGATGTAACTAAAGTGCTCATTGCCATGGACGGGGGCAGCAATTATTTAAAAAAATATCAGTCTAAGTGTACATTGTATTTAAAATATTTTCACCACTGTACCTTGTTGTCAGACAGCCCTTTTCAACTTAAGTATTCAATAAAATCAATAAAGTATCTATCATTCTATGCCCTCTTCAAAACCACGAGACTGACAGTGAAAATATTTTAGCACTTAGCCCTTTAGAACTGACATTTTTATGTGGCTAAAATACTTTGCTGCTGCCTCCATCCACAGCAACAATTTCACTATGATGTATATGTATATGTATGAATATTAAATTGCATTGAACCGCATTGCGTAGCTTAGCTTTATGCTGGTCCTCCTGTCTGCTTCTCCAAACTGGACTGTCGTTAACCCATTCACACTCACATTCACACCTACAGCCAATTTAGAGTCACCAATGAACCTGTCAAGGTGCATGTCTTTGGACTGTGGGAGGAAGCCGGAGTACCCGGAGAGAACCCACACAGACACGGGGAGAACATGCAACTCCACACAGAAAGGCCCAGCTGAGGTTTGAACCAGGAACCTTCTTACTGTGAGGTGACAGTACTAACCACTGCCCCACCGTGCTGACATGATATACATAATGTCAAATCTGTCCATGGATCTAAGACTTGTGTGATGCAGTCTCGCTCAGATCAGGTGAAACTGACCTCGTTCTTCAGAGAGCTGACTTCAGTCAGTAAGCTGTCGATCTTCTTCTCATACTGGCTGATTCGTCCGTGCAGCCCTTCCTCTTCTTCAGATGTAAGGTCAGCCAATCGCAGCGCAGACTGGGAATGTTCAGGTTCTGGTTCAGGGAGCGGTGGTGTGATCTCAAGGGAGTGCATCGGCCCCTGCAGTGCATACATAACACTTTCAGTAACACTCTGTCTTTGCCTGAATGAATCTTTCATAACGCTGACACAAAAACAATTTTTTAAAGTGAGGACGGGATTTAAATGATGAGTTACCTCCCACTTGAATGAAGTGTCCCGTATGGAGGCCTTTCCTGGTGGTATCCATGGCACTCGAGCTTTGACCTTGGCTGTAGGACGGAGGTTTCCTCTGTTCACCTTGGCCTTCCCCTTTACAACACAGAGTGTGTGTCAGGTCTGTCTATGCTGAATGATAACTACACTCTAGAATATGTGTATACTATGAACATCAATGAGTTTCATGAGATTTTGATCAATAAATAAGAAAAAAAATGATACAATCAAGGAGACACACACCTTCTAAAGCTGCACACTGACAATGATGGAATATTTCTAACCTGAGGAGTCCTGTCAGAACTCATCCTGTGGCTCTTCACATGCACATGGACCGGTGTGGTGTCGTTGACGTGCACATGAATCGGAGGTGAGGTGGACCGAGTTCTCGTCGCTTTCCTCTGTGAAATGGCAGTGATCACAATCTCCAACCAACTTAACTGTTCACATCAGAGTTTACCACAGAGACAAGTATTAATCTGAGGACAGGAGCTGAGTGTAAATTTACACTCATACATTTACAAAATATGATAAGGCGGTTAACATTTCTGTAACATATTTAGAACAATTATAGCATGTTTGTGAGATAACTGGATCATTTCTATCATGTTAAACAGGGAAGAAAACACAAACGCTGGAAGAATGTAAACTTGTTTTGGACATTTTTTCTACACTATTAAGCACTTTGTACATATTTCATCTCCTTGGAATAGAAAACTGTGGAATATATTCATCAAAATCAATGAGGAAAATTAAATTGAATTTAAGTAGCAAACACTAGTTAATCATCATAGTTAACCATCCACAGTAACAGTTAAATTAAGTTGCTAAATCTACACAAATTATTAAAGCTATAAATTCCACTCTTCTAATATTGTGATGGTCATGGTGGGTATGTCATATATAACATATATGATCGAAGAGCAACGTAGCTTAGCAAGAAGTATACACTAGCCAGTGAGCCTGACATTAGCCATAGCTAATGAGCTAACTCTGACAGCAGCCTGTCTAGCCTGTAATTAACTAACAAATTGTCCGCCTTACCATATGAACAACCAACATATACTAGTCGAAGTTTGAAAATATATTTCATTAGCAGAGCAGCGTTTTCTGTTCAGCAGGCACAATAAGTAGGTTAACATAAAAAGTCTGTTGGAGTGGAAGCTTGGATAAACTTCAACAGGTAGTGACGCTAGCTTTTCTCTGGTTGGTCAATTTAAAGCACGTGACCTCTTTTTTCAACAGTGATTGGACCAGAGTCGACATTGTAATGTTCCTTAGCAACGTCCTCAACTCAACAAGCCGTGGTAGTATCAAAGACACGCAGTGTGGAAAGATGAGTATCCTCCTTTCATATGCACGTCGTTAAAAATGCCCTGAACGGAACTACTACACCACTATATGCAGTTTTTTTTTTCAAGTGGCTTTAAATAACTACATACTACTAAACATTACATAGTTGTTTGGTAATACCAGTGTCAGTATGGGTAATACTCACCGCGTTATCATCTGAAACTTTTCATTATCTTGAAGAGGCGCCCCGAGCTCTAATTTCACGTAGTGCTGTAGTACCTGGGTGAGGCCACTGGAGGGCGTCAAAGAACCATAAATTGTCATTTTAAAAAAACGGTTATAGAAAATCTCTGTGACAACCATGAAACACAATATCGTACTAATAATTCCGGTGAAGACGTTTAAATAAAACTATGAAACTAAAAGAGTACAGACTGTATGTAAATGAAGATAAATGAAAAAATGAAAGTGGCAGTATTTCTTACAGGGTAGGTCTATGCATAGTTCATGGTACAACGTACGTTATGAATTTACTAGATGTTAAAATTAGCACTAACACGAAACGTTGGCATAAATATCTCTATATATCTCTATATGAACATGTAGTTCTTGACTGTGACCGCTGGAAGGCAGGTGTGTGTCAAGACAACAAGACAGACACAACACACCGACATTTCCGGTAAGAACTTTCAAAATAAAATAATTGAACTCCAAAGCAAGGATTTTCAGCTTCAGTGATGACGGCCTTCTTTACGCCAACCTTGCCCAAGTATTGGTCCCCCACATGCACATTTCCTTCCATGTGTCCCAGCCAGGTATAAACAAGATAAGACCGGGGGACTTTGTAACCAGTCTCTCACACAGAACAGAATAAACCATCCCAGAGTTCTATTTTCATGTCTGAAAACTCCTCAGAAATAACGGAGGAGTGGCTTATAAAAAGTCTTGAATCAGGTCCCATGTTGATGTTGATAACTGCATACAGGAGGATGGAAATGCTCTGAGGGTGGGGCCTGAGATTGTACATTTTGGTGCAGGAATGGACTAAAATGGCATCTGTATGTGCCAAAAATGGCAATCTGAAAATACAAATATGGAAGAACCAAAGTGAAAAGTGCTGACACCATTATTCCTGGGAGTGGAACATAGGGGCAGGCTGGAGATATAAAAACTGATGCTCAGCTGCTTTGTCTTCAGTTTGGCTCCAGAGCTAACTCAGCTTTACTTCTTGTGAAAGAATAACCTCTATCGCCCAAACTGCTCAGAGAATTTTTTTCACTCTTCTTTTTGGACCTTTCAAGTCTTCCATAGCTCTTCACCATCACTGTAGTCAAGACTCTGACTTTTCATCTCCAACATTTAAATCTGATAATGACCTATAATGACAATTAGGGCAATATTCCTCCTCCTTTAGTGATTAGGGGACTACTGTCATTATTACCTCCTTCCTAAAGGGAGTGTAAATCTTGTAGAATATTTGACATTTTAATTACTCTTTCACTGAATTTGCTCGTCTATCTTAGTAGTCTTTTGCTAAGCTAAGTTTGAGGTGTGTCTATACATCCACCCCAGAAAATAGTAATAATTGATCAGACTTGAAAGAAATGACACATAAAACCTCTGTGGGCTAAACTACAGGTGAGGTGACAGATGTCTCCAGCACAGTTCCACAATAAAGACAGACTCGTCCTTTTATGAAGCCACATTTTCTTTTTCTTTATTGGCTCCGTCTGGCAACACAGAAAGAAAAACACGTGATACAATAATTGATCTCAATCTTGGGAAAGTGAGAGTACACTAGTCTTTGGAACATTCTATTCTAAACAAACATGCTGCTTACAGAGATAATCATCTGTGCATTTTTTTTTAAACTGAAATTCATAAAATACAGTTTGACTGAAAATCACAAGAAGCAAATCACACATGTTGCTATAAAGGAGAAGTTGCACCCATCATTTTTTACAAGTATAAAAAGGTAGAAATGACCTTACTCTCTCTCACACACACACACACACACACACACACACACACACACGCACACACACACACACACACACACACACACACACACACACACACACACACACACACACACACACGTCTCGGGGTGAAAATAGGACTGATCAGTGGGCAGTTATTTGCCATGTGTTCCCATTAACATGCTTCTCTATGGACGTGGGTCCATCGTATGGAGCAGTGGCTTTTTGTGCTTGTCATGACAAAAATAATTGATCTGTGGTGCTCTGGTGGATTCTAACACTGCTTCTGGCCTTCAAATCCACCCTGTTACTATCTTCTCTAACTGTTAAGTCAGTGTTGGTTTCTCTGCTTCGTCTATGCATGTTCTCCGTGTGAATGTGCATAGTGGCAGTGTGAGAAAACAAACCATCGATTCTGTGGCACAGCAAAAGAAATTGGATGGTTACTGATGACGTTTTCTGCTCTGAAACTTCACTGCAGCTGCTGGAAACAAACTTCTCACATCACCATGTTAGTTTGCATGAGAATGAGAAAAAGACAACACACCCCAACATGGGTCCAGGAATGCACAAGTAGGTATATTCTGACACCCTGAATTCTCAAGAAAAGAAAACATGAATCACTTGAGATGTCTTTGAACATTCAGCAGCTTGTAAACAGTTTCATTATAGACGAAGGCAATGGCAGCAGAGGACAGAGGAAAGCAGCCTTGTGTTGCTTGAGTGGGATTTTATCGTGGGTTTGTCACAGTGTCCACCTGGCATGAGGCTTCAGAGTCCCTGTGAGAACAGTTTGAACTCTGCAGGACGCCGTAGATCAGCCACCAACTCTAACATCTGACAGTCACTTCAAACACACCGTCAGAAATAAAGTCGTTAATATCTCGTTAGCACAAACTAATATTTTTTGCACATCTTCTTATGTTTAATTGTCACAAAGGAATCTCACTCACACGAGTTAATCTCGTTAATATCTCATTCCTACAAATGAATATAATATCTTGTTTGCGTGAGTGTTTATACGAGTTATTGTTTACAGGTTAAGATCTTGTTAATAAATGTAGATCTCGTTTGATTAAGTTCATATCATGTTCTCACAAGCCATCTCGTTTATATAAATTAGTATCTCACCTTGTGATGTGAGTAATCTTGTTTATAAAAGGTAGAATGAATGTCGTTCACACAAGTTAATATTTGTTCATATTTCATTTGCACAAACTAACATGTTCAGACTATCTTGTTTATACAGCGTATCTGCTTTACATAAGTTAACATCTGGTTGTTTACAGCGGTTAGTTAAAGTTAGTGTCTTGATGAAGTTAATCTGTTTGTTCAACTCGTCACATCTTGCTATCCTGTGCAGCATGCCCATTGGATAGATCACAAAGATCTGATGATAAGTGAAGCAGGAAATGTCATTTTTGTTTGCACTGTGATGCTGAGAAGCTTCTGTGAAACATGATAAAAACAAACAAAATACAATATTCTCACACACACTCATACTATGCATAATCAGTCTGTGAAGGAAAACAAACACATTCAGATTCATAGTTTGTTTCAGTGCTTCAGTCCACTGCTGCTACATAATAACTGAACTGGTTGTGTTCATGTTCCTGTTTTACATACGAAGCACAGAAGACATCAGCAAACGTTCAGCAAACGTTCTGAACAGAAGCTAGACCTTTTCTCATTTATTTGTTTCTTTTTATGATCAGAGCAGTGTCACTTCACTGTTCACTGTTAGTTTCAATTCAATTATGTTTATTTTGCCCTTAGGTCTTAATATTTGCTATCTTCATGGATTTTTGAGTTCACACCATGGCATAAGATGATAGAAACATAGAAACATGAGACGTACAAACTTGTCAACATGCAATATTTGACCATTTCAGTGAGTACATTTTTTCACTTCTTCTTCTGTCCTGATCAATGTCCAAACATGTCAAATGATTTTGGTCTAATAAATAATCATGACTGACGCTGCGATCCACCAACAGCATCATTTTTGAGCACCATGAGGGCTTCTAACTCTGTCACATGTAAATAAACACGTTATTGCAGAAAGCCAGCCGACATGTTCGACACATTTCAGGCAGAAGCTGTTAAAAAAGTGACGGCAGATGAAAAGTTCCAATAGGAAAATGTCTGAAGTCACTGGCTCACACAACTTTTACTCTTTGTAAAAAAAGACGGTCACCAGCGTGAAGGGCTGGCATGAAGAACAATCACATGGACACATTTTTTTCTCTTTTTTCCCCTCAAGCACGACAAACAAGATCAAAACAATATCAAACTTCATAAAGTGCAAGCCTACAATATCTTAATCGTCATAACTGTCAACACGAGGGAATGTGGAGGTTGATATTACAGTGAAAATAGAAGAGAATGTAGAAACGGCTCACTTTCCCAGACAAATGAAACATGGAGAAGACAGCGGCCGACGGCCTCTGCTTCTCTTCAAGTCCTCGGAAAGTTGGAATGTAACATCTTTAGAAAAACGGCCAAAGAACAAGCTGGCCTCATGATCATTTGGCTCCTCCTTCAATTCATCTTCATCATATTTCATTACATATTTTATAGACTCACTAAATACTGAACAAACACATCTGTGCCAAAACATCATCTGTACACACACTCCAACTATGTCAATAAATAGAAAACACTAAAAACAGTGTTGTTGTGATTTCTGTCAGCTCAAAATTCATTTTTTTCATAAATTCACTTCATTTCAAACAACGCGCTTGGCTACTGCCCGTGTTCGTTATTTGAGTGTGTTGGTCGAGGGCAGTTCACTGTCTGCTGGTTTCACTATCAGCGTCACCACTACGGCCTGTGCAAACACTCCCCCTGCTGGTGCCACAAATAAATCATTAATGGCAAAGGCTGATGAACATCCTGCCTTCAGCTCACTTCTACTTTGGGGTATGTAAAGATGTGGAGCATAATTCAAAACATAATGTAAAAGTTTATCTAGACAAAAACATTTGCTGACAATTTAGCTTTTAGCTACACTCAGTGCCTCAGCAGGACTGGGGCTGAAATCTCTTTTATTTTGAAAGGATAAGGCTTGATGATATTGCATATTTTTCTAATCATCCACAAATCTCATGAAAAGTGTGTGTGTGTGTGTGTGTGTGTGTGTGTGTGTGTGTGTGTGTCACAGCCTGACATTAATACACACACACTGTAGTTTATACTCAGTCCCACACACACTGTCCTGCTGTCACAAACACTCACTCGAGCACCAAATGCGGATTAATCCTCCGCTGAAAATCTCTCCTCCTGTTTGAGTAACAATAAAAACTACAGAACTCACTGAGCCTTTTTTGGACGATACATTTCTCAGCGATTAGAGTAAGTCTTCAGAAGGAACCAATGGGCGAGGGAGAAATATTGAGAGACAGACTAACATTGTTGATTTTGGTCGGATAAAAAACAATATCAGCCTTATCCTTTACACGAGAGGACATTTTGTGGCAGTCTGCCTGTTATGAGATATGTTGTGTGCAAATATTTTGGCCTAAAATCGGCACTAAAGCTTGGGGAGAAAATGAGAATTTTTGTCAACTGGGGATCACAGACAGACATAGCAGTGTTTGGAGTCTACTTTTCAGCAAGTCAGTACTTTCCTGACAATTCAGTTACTGTAGTACTTGAGATATTCTCTTCAGGTAAAGAGCTGCTGACAAACACTGCCATCTTTGAGGGTCTAAAGTGACAACGGAAACCTGTTAGTGAGAACTAGTCAGAAACCTGCACAGCCTCTGGAACAAAAGCACCAGGACGTTAATTCGACTTTCATTTCACATCGTCTGCACTCCATTTGGATTGTTACATAGCAGCAAGGACGTGGAGACCCACCTTCAGGAGATACAGGCTGCAGGTATGACGTGAAATCTCTATCAGCTATCAAACAGCAGTAGAAGGTGCAGATGCTTCTGTTTGAATGTTTTTACAGCTTTGAAGTGTTTGCAGAGACACTGCAGCACCTTTTCCAGTCAGATTCAGCCAAAACTACGTGTGATTTTTGTTTAGAGGCATGTACCATTCTGTGAACGCGCCTGGTTCAAACCGACACTATGCTGGTCAGGTTCTGGAGTGCTCCTGATGGACAGCTAATGCGCATGTGGTTCTGTTCATACTAAACAGGTTTGTCAGTGTGTGAGGTCTGTCTGTGTGACCCTCACGGACATGGGCAGATGATAAAACTTGTGTCAAATGGAGCCCTGTGGCTGCACAGATACACTGAGGATCATTTGGGCTTTAAAATGAGAAACTTTAGTAACGTGGGCAAAGATAGCAGCATCTGGAAGCTTGGAGCAGCAGATCAAATCAATCAATCAAACATGACTGGTGTTGGCTGTAGTTTAGAAAGAAGTGAGCCAATGATCCAGCCGGCAGGTCACATGATCACCCTGTCATCATTAAGGTTGTAGAGGTGTTTTGGCTCGACGTTTAAGTAACGGTGTAATGGTGTGTGTTGTCTGTGAACAGATGTTGGCGTACACACTCCCTGTTATCAAACTAGATTGTCTTCATTTGTGGGACTCGACTACAAATGTACAGGCCCATGCAACACATGCACTGGCTCCATTTACTTCCCAACCCCATGCCACTTTAAAATCTACAAGCCTTTTTTTATATTCCTAAAAGGTGGAGGCCATTCTTAATGAAGAAAAGAACAAAATGGATACATCTTCTTTGCCTTTTGCATGCAAATACAGCACAGTGATGTGGAGAAGGAATAACTATCACTTTCAAAAAGCACAAGGCCGAAACAATAGACGTTTAACGGCATCAGTTAGATTGCTGGTTAATGACATGAAGGATCGGGATATCTTTACAACTAATGAGGGCCTACGACACACGACAGAACGTGACTTCATGCACCTCAGCCTGCTACAAGTTAAGCTGTTATACAGCACGCGCCGTTTGGCAAATACAAAAAAACATTTTTGGTGAAATCGTTCAGATTCTAACTCGCTGTGCGAACAGTGTGCTAACATTAGACTTGTTTTTAATACAAAGGGTTCAGCACTGTGTTTCCTCTCAGCACTGCCCTGCTTTAACTTCATAAAGTCACACCAGCATCCTTTAGGCTTACACGACCGTCACTCTAAACAATGATAAATATTATTTAAAAAACACAAAACCAGCTTCTTTACAATTATTTGACATGACGAGTTAAGTTTGGAGGCTGCAGTTTGAACCTTACGTTTGGATGATCTGCAGCCCCTCTGTCGTTTCTTTAGTCTTACATGATGCTTATATTTACGAGGCTGAGACTCAGAATGGAGATTTTACACTGCATTAAACTCTCTGCTTTATCTATGTGAACATTTTCATGTTACGTTTGCTTCCACGAGTAACAATTAAATGAGACGTGAGCTTGTATGTGCTGAATCAGTTATTTCATTACCTGTAAAAAAACAGAAAGACAACTGGGAGGCTCTGGCAGTTGAGTCTGTATGTACACGTATGCCATTTTTGCCCCATGCGAAGATGTTAGTAGGCTTCCAGTGAATCATCCCAAAATAGGCTCTGCACGTCCAGCATGGTTGCCAGCTCCAAAATATGCTTCTGTAGAAGGCTGCTCTCCACCGTGTCCTGTTTGGGGAGCTCAGGGTACGACTCCGGGAAGCTCCGGGACTCCTGAAAGAACAACACAACACACACGTGTCAAAGGAATACTCAGTCAATCAGACCCCCTCAACCCAACCGACCACAGACAACACAAGAAATGACTTTGTGGTTTATTAAAGGTCCAGTGTGTAGAATCTAGTTGCATCTAGTGGTGTAATTGCTGCATTGCAATCTCCTCACATCACCCTCACCTTCCTAGTGTACAGGAGAAACAACACTTGGAAGGCTCTGTCTAGAGTCAGTATTTAGTTTGTCTGTTCTGGGCTACTGTAGAAACACAGTGTTTCAACATGGCGGCCTCCATGAAAGAGGACCCGCTCCCACTGTAGATATAAAAGGAGAATTTTTTAACAATTATTATTTTAACAAAAATAAAAAGATTTTTATTTTCAGGTGATTATACATGCATGAAAACATAGTTATGAATATTATATCCCATGTCTGCCTTATTCTGAAAATAAAGGCCCCAATTTTTACACACTGGACCTTTAAGATCTCAATAAAAACAGAGACTGTCATTAATTTCATCAGTTTACAACCAGGAAACACCAGAAATGGATAAAAACTCCAAATAATAAAAGAATATATCAAGTAATAAGTAATAAAATAAATAAATAAGATCAAATAAATAAATAAATAAAGTTCAATTCAAAGCCAGACAAATTAAAAACTTATCAAAACTACAAAACCATGACTGGCCTATACATGAATACTGAGCTATGTAACATTTATTACATGTACAGAAAACTCTAAATTGTTGACTGTGTTGGTGGACTGGCTGCCATGTTGATTCTTACTTTAAAATTTTGAATTTGATCATCTTAATTTCCTGCTTCAGAAGCACTTCACACTGTTGTTTACAGCTTGTAGGTGCATCACCAGCATCACCTGTGTTGCTGGTGTGATATACTGAAGTGCTGTTAGGACAAGTGTGCATCACGTGTGTGTTCAGTGCATTGTGTTGTGTTTGCTCTGTGCCTGTGTACCAGGACAGACCCTGCTCTTAACCACATGATGTATTTTTGCCATTCAAATAAACAAAGCAACTTGGTGAAGAAAAGTAGAGTGACGTTGACTGACCCGAAACAGTTTGTGCAGTCTGAGCGCAGCCGAGCAGAACACAAAGCGGATGAGCAGCAGCCGAAGGAACTCGTCACCAAAGAATTGTAAAAAGGCTTGATCTGTGGAGACAGCCAAGACAATAAGGTAATCAACTGATTAGCTGATCAACAGATACTGATATGAACTATTTCAATCATTAAATAAAGCAACCATGGCAAACGCTCACTGACTTTTCTCAGACATTTTACTCCCTCTGCTATCAGACATTACTTTACCATGACTGACTTGAAAAAATAAAATGAAATATAAACATCATGGTCCGCTCTAATCTTTCTATACTAGCAGAGAGAAAGAATCTATGAGAGATATGCTACCTATGGTCCGTGATCGAGTTATCATCTGCCCGATGTCACGGTAGACTTTGCGAAGAAACTCCTGCGCCCTCTCCCACAGTCCTCGTCGCACGCTGTTCAAGCCGCACACTGAGGAGAAAGCCAGGAGTGGACTGTAGAGGAACAGAGTGAAGAGGCTCCCACGCTGAGACTGATCTGAACAGGTGAGCACAGGGCAGAGGTGACAACATGACACAGGTTTTCTCTCCATGAGCACATAAACACAACTATGACTGCATAAAACTTGTCTGCTTGAAAAGACAAGATAGTTTAACACCCAAATAACTCAGAAGAGAGAAGAATCTCTAAATCAGTGTATCCACAAACACTCACTAGAGCACCAAATGTGAATTATTTCCTCCTGTTTGAGTAAAGTTTTATTAAAACTACAGTGAGCAGCTTCAGGAAATCACAGAGGCTTCCTGTGTGACTAACTCTGTATTTGTGTTTTTAAAGATTACACAGACTAACACAGGCTAACACATTGTTAGCTTCACACTTATCCTTTAATGAACTGTTGTTCAGAGTGACACATACCTTGAACACTCTTGGGATATACTGTAGGTGATAGTAGGCACACCAGAGGCTGGCCAAACAGATTGGTGAAATTCTATTAGGAGAAACAAAAGACAGAAGAAGTCATGTTAATTATGAGAATATACATACAGTATGAGCACATCAGAGTAACAATGATTGTACACACAGCTATCAATGGATTACTTTGATACTGAAGAAAACCAAGTAGTGGAGTTATAAGGAGCATCTGTTATAGCAGTTTAACAGACATTCAATGACATCCTGCCCACTGAATCTAAAAATGTATGTTCAGATTTGACGCACATTACCCCGCACCCACCACCAACTCTCCTGTCACACTTAACTTAACCTATT
Organism: Argyrosomus regius; assembly: GCA_946959425.1. NCBI lineage: Eukaryota > Metazoa > Chordata > Actinopteri > Sciaenidae > Argyrosomus > Argyrosomus regius. The sequence goes on along the minus strand of OX336898.1, from coordinate 1,576,070 downwards.
CATGTACCTTGTAGGCTGAGCTGTTTGAAGAATCCACAATGACAAAAAGTGGCTTCCGGGTGAAAGGGAATAAATCTCCTGGATGAAGGCTGCAACGTCACAAACAGGTTCATGTTAGGAGGTTACATTCTATTCCAGCAAGTCCTCGCTGAGCTGAAGCATCCTGAAGGTGGATTTGTAGTCGGTTGTTCTCAGGTTGCTGGTTGTGTACACATGGTCAGACTGTCTAAGAGTGTTACTAACACAGAGAGTGGGCAGAGTGAGTCAGATGGATGTTATTTGTCATTAGTCACAACAAGCAAAAAGACGTGTGCTCCTCTTGGGTTACATCCAACACCTGACTCAACTGCGTGAACACAGGAAGCATCAGGAATTGTTAGGCACACTTTCACATTTTAAAAGACATTAACAACAAACAACCTTCTTCTAGTTTGAAATATTACTATAATCTATATCTATAATCTATTGATATAAATTAAAGACGCCTGTGTGCAGAAATTGAGCCAAGTTAGCCAAAAGCAATAGAACATTATATAAATATGTGTTATAAATTACATACATATTATACACTAGATCTCCTCTGTATTGGACAGATACAAAATAAGACAACTGCAACTGGCAGGTTCAAAATAAACAAGGCTCCAAGCAGCAATGGCTTCCCTGCAGAAGGAGCTGAACCCACTGCATCTAAGAACCTTCAGCCCCATCATGGAAAGAGGAGATCATTACCAGTATTAAGTCAATAGTATTGTATAAATGCATTACTTGATGTAAAGTGTAATCTCCTCCATGCAGTTTCGATGTTCTGTGTTTGTGTTACTGGTACATGTTTAAACACAATAAACATTAAAGTGATAAAGAAAGAAAGATGAATCATCTCTCACCAGTGCATTTCTTTCTGGGCCTGATTCCTCTTCTGCACCGTCTCTCCGTTCACCACGTCTCGATTTGTGTTTGTGAGAACTCCACCAAAATCATACGGTCCTACAGGAAATGTTTCAAAATAAAAGGCTTTAAACTCAACTCAACTTTAAAAGGAGCAATATGTGAGATTTGAAGAATAAGGGTTTAAACATTCAACACTATCAACCCAACGTGAAGAGGTAACAGTTCTGATGTTATGTCACAGACATCTATGTTTTGTGCTGCAGAGACAGCGACTGAAATTAGCATGCTACCCAGCTAGCTAGTGCTGTAATACTACTTGTGCCTCCAGAGGCGATAGAGAGTCACTGAACGGGAGGGATGTTTGCAGTTTAAACAGTTTGGTATCATGTCCATATTAGAACAATGTCCAGTCTAATATTTAACACGTTACCTTCATAATCTGAGTGCCCAGTAGGAAAGACTCCAGTAGCTGACAGGTAGACGAGCAAAACGCTGTTGGCAGGCAATTCCTGGAAAATAGATGGTAAATGGTAAATGGACTGTACTTATATAGCGCCTTTCTAGTCTTCTTACCACTCAAAGCGCTTTACAGTACATATCTCATTCACCCATTCACACACATTCATACACTGATGGCATTGGCTGCCATGCAAGGTGCCAACTGCAAGGCACAGCCTTCGGGAGCAATTTGGGGTTCAGTATCTTGCCCAAGGACACTTCGACATGCAGACTGGAGGGGATCGAACCGGGGATCAAACCACCGATCTTCTGATTAGTGGACGACCCGCTCTAACTCCGGGCCACATGATAAAGCAAGATGATGCAGCAAAGTAATAATCTGACTACGTTAAATGTAAGTGCTGCACGAACTTCATATGGTGATGTAAATATACAAGATTATAAAAGAATTATGGGTAAATGACTTGAATCTTTGTCACAGCTGATGTTCTCTTAGTGAGACAGAATGGAACGTTTGGATCAGAGGTTCTCAACCTGTGGGTCGCTTCCAGGATTCACCAGATGGTTGTGGAAAATAAAATACAGGATTCCTACGACTTCTTGAACATTACATTCAAGTACCAAAATGTATCAATTCAAGTACTTTCATTGACCCATGTTGATTTTTGTTTATTTTCAAAAACCTTCAAGGCCCTAATTTTTAACCTCTGAAATTCACAAGCTTTCAAGGATTTCAAGGACCAACTGGTGGTCCCAGGAAGGTAGCAGAAGATTTCAGAATGGACGACTCTGCCTCACCCCTCTAAAAAATTATTCTTCCAGGGAATGTGCTCCTGGGGACAAAGCATGAACAACAGAGACTGCTGCAAAATAGACCCTGAAAATTAATTCTGCCCGACTCAGGGCAAAAAAGGACAGAAGTATAGAACTGTTAGGGCCTAGGCCGCTCAAGGGCCATATATGAAGCTTCAGGGTTTTGGGTTCCAAAAAAAAGAGCTGACGTTAGAGGATGCGTCCAGTCTGGTCTGGCAGACCCACGATCGGTGCCAAAAGTGTGGGTGGAAACGCTGGCGGCCTTGCATCTCCGGCAGGAAAAATAACAACCTTTACCGTTTCCAGCAAGAGGTCAGCCGGGCTCTTAGACTCAGTCATAGCTGGAGACTGATAAGACTTTGTCACCAAAAGATCAGTGGTGTGGCACTTCTTATTAGGGTGATGAGCAACTCTACTGCCTGTGGGTGGAGAATCAGCCAACAGTGCAAAGGTTGGGCTCATCTTCATCAAATCATCTAAGCCATGCTTTACAGCACCATTTAGGATGCTCAGTGCATAGTGGGGTTCAGTACCCTCCCTCAGTTGAGCCCAAGACCTCTGCAGGTTTTTTACCAAATTCTTAGTCAGTAGCTTTTGGTAGAGAAAACAGGGAGGAAGCCCAGCAGCCGCTGCTGAGCTTCCCCTGAGCAGGGCCTCAACAGAGAAATCACCAGGACAGTCCCTACCAACCAGGCAGTCAGTACCAATCTCTGCCTTCTGCATGCTTGTGACTCTAAAAGGTGAGAACCACTGGTTTGGATAACCACTTACATATGGCGGTAAAAAGCTGATCATTTAAACAATGTCACAAACCAGCCCTTGTAATCCTTGAGGATGACAGATTCTGTATATCTGACATACTGTATGTTGAGAACTCTTAATGTCTAAGAGGAAAGCATTATCTTAAGTGAACCCAGAGTGCCTTGATGACTGAAGTGAATACTGACCTTAAAAGAGGCAGACAGGAAAGTAAAAAGCTGGCTGAATGTTGGCTTGTAGAGCAAATACTTGTGTGGGTTTTCTCTCTTAGCCGGCTTCTCGTTGGGTTCCTGTGTAAGAAACGTTTGAAATAATTACTGCTCATATCTGAGTTCAAGTTTACGTTATGTAACACAGGGTAACCAGTCTTCTAGGAGATGACTGTGTATTTGTTCATCACGTTTGTCACCCAAAATTAGTCAGACACCACTGGGGAATGATGCAACTCTTGAGGGAACAATGCATCTCACTCAGCACTCAATTATAGTTTAATTACAGCGCTGCTGTTACAGGCCAAACATGGTGACATGCAGGTATTCACTACTGATTGGCCCTGAGAGAGACTGCATCATTTATGAGACATAACATGTTTACTGCTGCCTTGGTGGGAATATTCTGCTCTGATTTTTGAGATACAACTTCCTTGCATATATTGTGTATATAATAATAAAACAGGAAGTAGGAACTGTGCGTCACAACAGATGATGACTTCTGTCTTTATGTTGCAAAAGCTTTCATCCACTTCCCACAGACTTCACACTCACCAGCGTTCCTTTCGAGGTCTGTGTGGCCAGGTTGACAGGTTCCCTCTCCAAAGCTTGAAGCATGCGGAACATATCGATGGTCAACTCGCTGAACTTCACCTGAAAAATAAAGAAAACACTAACATCAACTTATTTTTACAGAGACTTGTAAGGTTTGAGGTTTTTGTTTGAGCTGATAGAATGTGAGCCTTCAAAGACAAATCAGGACTGCCTTGATGGAAGAACTGAATTTAAATTGAATTAAAATCCAAATAAGATTTTCATTTTTTGGTGAGTCAGATTATCATAGATTATCAGATTATTATAACCAACAGAGGACACTGCAACTAGTAGTAACACCTTATAAGCAGGAGGTGAAGAACATACCATAGGTTGAGAGGATAAATAAGTCACATCAGATATACAGAGAAGAAAGGGGTTTGTAACATAACACCTGACTGTGTTCTAACATTTTTAAGTCTACTAACAAGATCCATAAACGGCCTGTGTGTTTTAAGTCTTCTTCAGTGCTGTCTTTCTGAATATTATTTGTGTATTCTGTAAACTGCCCATACAGATTATTGAACCTTAATGGCCTGCACACAGGCTTACTGTACAACCAGTCAGTAGCAGTTGCAGCAGATGGCTGTCCACCATGAGCCGGGTTCTGCTCGAGGTTTCTGCCTCTTAAAGGAAGTTTTTCTTTGCCAGTGTCTCCAAGTGCTTGCTCATGGTGGGAATTGTTGAGTCTCTGTAAATAATATTATAAAGAGTACAGTCTAGACCTGCTCCGCATGGAAAGAGTCAGGAGATAACTTCTGTTATGATTTGATGCTGTATAAAGAAAACTGATTCTGATTCATGAGTATGTTCACATTATATTATCATAACCTGTATGGTAATCAAAACTTAAAGATTATTCTCCCTCCTCACATAACTGAGGATGGCAATTTCTTATCCATCTAAGCACATCATTTACTCGTGTCTGAGCAGATCTGTGAGGTGTATGGGGAGAGGACATGAGCTGCGCTTCGGTGGTTCAGACAGAAATGACTTGATTCTCCATACAGACTTGTATTGTAAGTGTGTGTAATTAAAATGAATAACCTTTTCAGGATTTGTCTATATTTTGTTCAAAATGAGTCACTGTTGATATGAATGATGATTCTGCTCTCATAGGAGGCTGAAGACGAGAAACTTTGCTTCCTCATAGCGTCATGTTAGTGTTGTTATGATCAGAATAAAAATGCACAGGCCCTATGTCTCTACCCTGTGTAAGAAACAGACAGTAAACTACACATTATAAAATCATGTATTGCTGTTATTATGGTCTAGAATGACACGTTGTCACACATGTTGTCACTAAACTACTTATTGTGGTTAGAAAATAGACATTTGTGGAGCAGTATATAGCATGCAACATGAATCTATTAGGACATGCACACCATCAAATATTGGTTTACACAACTGACATACTTTGTCCATACAGTTGTTATTATTATTATACTATTATTCAAGAGTAATATAAGATGAAACATCAGACTGTTGCAAGTACTATGTTGAAAAGATATTCAGTGTTTGTTTGAGCGCCAACTACAAGTTTTCTTCAATCAGACTGGTCGACAATGTGTGTTAGAAACTGTGAATTAGAATTAGTGGGTTAAAACCTGGTTGTTACAGTTGCCGATGATTAGTGCATCTGCAAGGACGAGCTGCCCAACCACCATGCCTTGTTCCAGTGCAGGCACACTTCCCTCCTGCAACCGATTGCTGGTGACAACAACAGAGTTGTTGTCATTCAGGACTACCACTGGATCTGCCTGTTTAGCAGAGGGAGAGAAACACCAGTGAGCCACAGCTGATCCCATGTATCAGGGAGCAGGGACAGGCTGTCAGTCCAGAAAGATGTAAGGTTGCATTAGAGGGTAGCCTGGTTAGTTGTCCAAACTAGACCCCATTTTGAATGCCAGCAGACGAGACTGGCTGCAACGTAATCCTTATGGGCGAGCTTCATTTGAACTAAAAGTCACAGGTTAAAATGACTCTTTTTGTCAATGAAGTCCAGAGACTCTTTAACAAAGAAGGTCTGTCTCTGCAGGGATCCTTTCTATAATGTTGTCAGACACTTGTAATAATAATCTGAGCCTGTCAGACGTACATTGACGGTGCACAATTGCCTGTAAGGATTATGTTGCAGCCAGTTTCGTGGCTGTTTCATGCTCACCCACTTCAAAAACTGACACAAAATCCAGGTTGAAAAAATACAGTAAAGTAAAGTTACTCTTTAGTGCAACATTGTGTACCTTTTCTACCATAAAATAACATATTTTAAATAATCATATAATCATGTGAATGGTGTCTCTGTCATTCGTATGTCTTTTCTCACACTATGTAACTCCGGGTATGATCACCCACGAGAAGTACGTAGCGCTTTACGGCACCAAGTCACACACCAACAACTATTTGACTGATTTTGATGAAAGCTGCTGGGCTGACTGCTGTTGGACTAGTAAGTAATATTAGCTGGCTGCTATGTCTTGTGTTGTTGACTTTGTTGATGTTTGGCTGTTAGCAAAGTTGTCGACTCGCTAGTTTTTGATCATAAGTAATGTAATCAGAACAAACACACATGTACAGCTGAACATATTTACCACAGAGGCATTACACTCTGAAACTGTCGGAGCCAAATCACAAAAATACAAATTTCTACATAATGTTGCTTTAAGGTTTTAGTTTCAGTAACTAATTTCAACCCCTCAGTTTGTCTATGGCTTTGTATCATCTTTAGGATAATCTAATCAAACCAATCTGTGACATATGTAAGACACAACACTGAAAGCACTGAGCTATGCTACATTTTGGACAGTTGGTTACCTCTACAAAAGCTGCCACCTCTTGTAGAACCAGATTCCATTCCAGCTGGTCCTCTGTGTTGAATCGCTGTGTGTAATCTTCGATCTCCTCAGATAACTCCTGCAGACAGACATGAAGTTCCAGATGGTGGCATGCAAATTCACAAATCATTTTTTCACAGTATTACATAAGTTTTGATTTGTGCTAAATTTATAAAATAAGGTCTCATGCAAGTTTTATGAGGCAGGCTAACTTGCCCCAGTATTCTGAATGGGGGGGAAGTAGAAGCTGCGATCAAAGCCAGTGCATTAGTTTCAATGTCTCACTGAGGGATGCCCCCCTACATGTATTCTCAGAATAACTTACACTGTGGTCGTGTTGAATCTGCTTGCCAAAGAGCGGCTCATGCTGGGTTATAATGAGGAGGTGGAGACAGCGGGTGAGTAGTTTCTGGTGTCACATGTCACTATGCATGGCATGAGGAAACCAAAAATGTCATGGTCCCCCCTTCACGGTGGAAGACCCCCAGTCCCACTAACAGTGGAAAAAAATAGAGTAGAGGAAGCTACGTAACATCTCTCAGTGTTTGCTGAGTTTTGGAAGTTGTTGTGCCAGGTTTGGCACAGTTTGCCCTGCTCGCAGGCTGTTGGGAGTTGATCAGCCCTCCTGGTGGTGAGCCTGGGCTCTCTCAAACTAGACCCTGTGCAACAGAGGCACAGCACGATCACAGTCTGTGTGACAATCTGAGAAATGAGCATATTTCCTGACAGAAGCCATGAAACGGGTCACAGTTCTGACCAGAGAGGTGACAACGACTTGAGACTATTTCAGTCTGCTTGGCTGGAGTGGCGTGTTCGAAGACTGTGAATGGAGTTTGGAGCAGTGTCAAATATTCCCATATTAACTCCCTAGAATGAATAGCTATCTTCTAAATACGAAAACATTTCCCTCCATCTCTTCAGTTACACATGCAGACTGGCAAAGTGATACTGTGAAACAATGCACATGCAGATTTTAGATGTGGATTTGCTGTCAGGGGCAATCCCATGCATGTGCAATAGTAAACTCAACATGATAAGAGTAAATTAGATTGGTCATGCAAAGGTAGGCCGGTTTATCAAGCAGAACAGAATGTTCAGTTTGATATGTAACTTTCTTTACTTCAGACTTCACTATGAATTAAATCATTACTGTTAAAGTTAGCTGAATACACTTCAAGAATGTATAAGTTCTAGTACATGTGTAACACAAATTCTGGACCCTAAAACATGTAGGGATGCAGCAATTAACTGATTTCATTATTAACTGCAGTTTAAAAAAAACATCACGTTTCTGTCAGTGCAATGTAAACAAACAGAAAGAAAGCAGGAAAAGGAGCATTGTGAATTAAACCCTCACTAAAACAGTATGTAACCCCATCAAGAGCAGAACTGAGAACTGAGCAGAATTGAGAACATGTATAATGCAGGTGCATTGCTGTGAAATATGATAATGCAATAATCGTGAAACCAGGTCTTTCAGAGAGATAATCACACCATCTGAATCTATAATTGTTGCATCCCTACACACACCTACGCATCTGTTAGCTAAACCACATGTCATTGGTAAAAACACATGAGAAACCAGAGCAGGATGGAGCCTCCTGTGTCATTTCCACTGAGCGTTCAGGAGTTTTATGGTTTCCCACAATGTTACAGCTACACTGGACAAAGAGTGGTTTTTCACAAGAAAACTGTGTGTGCTGGCAGAGAAGTTGGTTAGTCTCAACACAAACAATCAGCTGAATGTGTTTATTACAGGACCTGAACACCACTGTCAGTCAGTCAGTCCATTGTGCCTGCTCTGCCTAAGCAGGAGCTGCAGTTGTACAGGAATTATCCACCGCCCAGCAGCTGCTCTGTGCACCCTGGTGTCATAATTATAGAAACTAAGCCAACATGAAAAACTTTTCTCTTCTGTATTTCTTTTGTTTATCCTAATGTACCACAAATGTACTGAACTGTAACCCCAAAACTTATGTATGCACTACACCATGAATTACACCATTACAACCCTGTGGTGTATTTCCCAAGTTAGGGAAACTTACTGACCCCTTAAAAGGCTCCATACCAAGCGGCTCACCCCGTGGGCCTGGCCCGTGAACTACTACACTATAGACAGAAAGAGAATCCTCCACCTGGTCCCTCTGTGGCTGTAAGAGTGTTTGATGAATGTTTGTTGAAGTGCAGGGAAATCTTTTCTGGATCTGAAGCATTTTATGTGAGAGGTGGTGGTGGTGGTCTGTCAGAGAAGCATGGCCGGTTTAGCGGTGCCTCCTTATTCCATAGTGAGACAATGAAAACGCAACATGTAGTACCCAGTGTGTGTGTGTGTGTGTGTGTGTGTGTGTGTATGCTTCCATACCTTCACCAACACTTTGACTAGGTCCATCTTGTTCAACAGTAAACACACGACTATGTAGCGAGCGTAATATCGAAGCTTCTTCACTACTAATTCTGGTCTGATGAAGACAAGAGAAGACAAAACAAATCCACATTGAAGGACGGCACATTTCAAGAGTTTTTCATTGAGTCTACTGCTGAGAATGGTCTGTGCATATAAATGATCATCTCACTTTTTTATGCCAGTGTCTGTGGTTGAGACATTAAAAGAGCAAGTCTGATCTTCCATAACTTTCTTAATGTCAACACTGAACACACACACACTTTTTTGTTTATTTTGACTCAGTTCTACACACACCATCCTGCTGCCACTGTCGCGTTCTGAGTGATACATATATACTTTTATACACAATATAACAGAAGCACACACATGATGATCATACCAAGTCCAGGATGTTTGATTCCATATTTGGTTGTGGTTGGTTGTTTGGCTGTATAACAGTGATGTAAGAATGGCTATAAATAACCTGTGAAGTTGGTAAGTAAACGGAGTTCAGATTCACAAGCAGCTGTCTCTGTTTTTCTTACTTAGAGTTTTTTTAAGAGTTTTCTTCACAACATAACCACAAATACTCACCAAATGTGGATTAATACCATCTTTTGGACGTTTTAAAAATATCTTGCATTATTTATATCTATTATCTGTTTATTATCATATCTTATGTTGAAATATTCTGTTCACACACTACCCGTTGAATACTTTGCCAAACTGTACAGCTCTTTTCATTTTAAAAACATATTGTATATATATTTATATCTTCTGGTACTTGTTTTATGTAAACCTACAATAAACCTGTTTCTGATTAATATAGTGCTGATAACAAGCAGTCTCCAGCAAATGCACCACTTCCACCTGGGCCAAACTAGAAAAGTCAGAAAGTCTTCTCACTGGATATTTTGAACATCACCAGTCTACTCTAGAGTTTAAATTTACTGCACATATCCGTCCATGTTCATCCATCTGTGGATGATGATGAGAAAAGTGGCATTTGGCTTAATTTATAAAACAGCACAAAATAAAATAAATCTTTAAAAAATATTAAATGTCCAGGCAATGTATTATATACTGTACCAAGAGGGCAAAGGCATAATATTTATTTATATACACAATATTTTAAGAAAGGGTACCTGTCTTCTTTGTTGACCTGGAAGTAGTAGGAGCGCTGGCGGATGGCTGAGTAGAATGAAAAGGCCTCATTCAGGTAACTTGTTTCTGAGGTACGAAGGCTGTCGACGAGATTAGAAAGTGGACAGTGGATTATTACCTCTGGAGTTTCTGCACATTCAGAACATTTCAACAAACTTCTGAACTTTTGATTCCATTACACCAACGAATTGATCAAATGTAGCATTCGAAGCTAACATTAGATTACACAGGTGAATCACACGCTGCTTTTAACATGCACTGTGGAGTTTTCTTTCAAACAAAGTTCTGCTTACACACTCTGCCCTATTTTTATAGTCAGGTCAGTCTTAATATTAATGAATGCTTACAGTCTCATCATCAGATTGATGAACTACGATCTGCGTGATCGTGACATAATTATACTTACTAGTAGTGGTAGTAGAGCTGTCCAATTTTGGACGCAACTTCCCCAATCTGCCATCTCTTCAAGCCATACCGAGTGTCCAGAACCTGCCTGTCAATAAACAAAAACATGCAATACTGAGCACTAAACAATGAAAAGTGTGACAGATCATCTGGTAAATGACACTGACACTCACAACTTGGCCCCATTTACGTACATTTGCACCATATGTTATTGGAACACTGGTCCTGACAAGCTGAACAGTGCTGTAAGCAATCTAGAGTTTTAAATAACTACATGGAAGAATTGCATCCAAACTCAATATTTTTCCTCATTCTTGGTGCTGAATGAATTCATGAGCCTGCTGAATTTTAACGTCTCTCTCCGTTTCACAGGCGATTCAACCCTGAACCACGTACAAGCTTGAAACATGGCACTCTTCATCCACCTATTCTAACTTGGAAAACAGCTTGACCTGAAAGAAGAGATGGAAATAACCTGTGCTGCTGCTGAAACTTCCACAGCTTGGTGTAGACATCAAAAGTCCGTCCAAAGTAGGACTGCCACTGCTTGTGTCCATACTGAGGAAGGTCTCTGCAGCAAAGAGCACAATGAAGGTCAGAGGAGGAGAGATAACAAAAACAGTCTCTCACACACACACACACACACACACACCTCAAAATTCTCTCAGCTTAACAATCGGGTAAACAGCAGCAGTGCTGGAGACGGCGAGGGCAGCCGAATGCCAATCACCCACATATTTTCTGCTCACGTATGAAAATACAAACATTCTGGGAGTTATTCAGATTGTTGAGGGGATTTTACGCTTCAAGGTTCCCGGAGACCCCTGGAATGTGTACCTGGGATTCATCACTCTACAGAATCAGCATACTTTACTGAAAAAAAGGCTGAAATGTGACCTTCCAAGTGCAGGACAGTGAAATTTACTCAATGGAAGCACTGAACTCATAATCTGAGGACTGAAGCAGGGAACAACACTGAGGAGAATGGACTGCATACATGAGAAAAGATGTTGCTCAGCTGGTCTGACAAGAATGGATCAAAGGTTACAAAGAGAGAGCAGTGCCGCTTTTATATTTTTAATTATACATTTTGGTGTGGATTGTATTTAGTGTAGCTGAAAAATAAATCAATAAGTAAAAAGTTCTGGTGTGAGAGCTGTCAATTGAACGCTGGTGCGGACCAAACAACCAGACCGAGACCGACCACAGAAGCAAGTCTTGAACACCATGTCATGGGCTTATTTCACAATTAATTGTCTCCAAAAATATAAAACAATAAAAGATAGGTGTCTATGATATAGTGAAAAATTATAATGCTGTTTTGTTACACATTTATTGGCGCTATATAAATTAAGTTGAATTAAATTGAATTTACCTTTATGAAAAAATGACAGCTTCTGTGATTTGGATATTGCATTTGGCCATAATGCAGCTTCAATAATATTTCAATTAGTTGAGCAGCCCTGATAAAACAAAACAAAACAAAAAAAAACAAAACACTGCTGCCCTGGTGTAAAAATATTAATAAATAGATTTGAGCCCTGCAGTTGATAAATGACTTATTTACACATCAAACAGTTACATTATCATTCATTGTTAGTCATGTTTGTCTCGCCTCATAGATCTGTCTCTTTAGCTGGTAAATGCTGCACTAGGTTTACCACACAGGCTTCATTATAGCTGCTATCAAGGTTAAAATTGAAAGTTATTCAGATCTCAGAACCATAATACCTCCATGGGAGAATTTCTTTATATTACAGCTGCAACTCACAAACATTTTGAGCTTTGAGTAATCTGTAATCTCTTTTAAGGTGTTTGTTTTATTAGGGCTGCACAACTAATGGAAATATGATTAAAGGTAAATGTGTGACAAAAGAGCATACTGATTTTTAACAAATCCTGCACACCTATTTCTTTCTTTTCAGAAAAGCTCATCACAGTTTCCATGATTCCAGTTTAAATATGTGAACAAACTCAAAGACAGTCAAATCACAATGAGATCAAATGAAGAAAAGCAGTAAATTCACACATGTAAGAAGCTGGATCCACACATTATCAACATTCTATCATAAATAAATAAATATACTTTCTGTTGATCGACAAATCAAATCCACAAGGCACAATAATACAAGAGATGATCCACTAATCAGATGATCGGCGGTTCGATCCCCTCCAGTCTGCATGTCGAAGTGTCCTTGGGCAAGATACTGAACCCCAAATTGCTCCCGAAGGCTGTGCCTTGCAGTTGGCACCTTGCATGGCAGCCAATGCCATCAGTGTATGAATGTGTGTGAATGGGTGAATGAGATATGTACTGTAAAGCGCTTTGAGTGGTCGGTCCATTTACCATTTAGATTAGATAAGATCGTACTTTATTCATCCCACAACGGGGAAATTTACTTATTACAGCAGCAGAGTGTGATATACACTACAGAATTAAAGTAGAAAGGGCAAAAACACAACGAACAGATATAAGTATCTTATAACCTACACAATAAAACAAAAGAACAAACAACCGGCAAACAACAGACAATGGGCAGAAAACAAGTACTGAAGGTAAAAGTGGCACGATATAAATAATATTGTAAGGTAAAGTAACCATGATATAAATAATAATGCAACAAATGAGTGACCATGATATAAAACAAAAAAAATATTGCAATGTAAAGTGACCATGATATAAATAATATTGCAATGTAAAGTGACCATGATATAAATAATAATGAACTTAAAGTGACCATGATATAAAAATATTGCAGTTAAAGTGACCATGGTATAAATAATATTGTACATTGTAAGTAATCGGAATGGAAATATAAATACAGATAAGTATAAAAATAAAAATAAAAATAATAATAATAATAATAATAATAATAATAATAATAATACAACAGCCATTTACCATTCATTATTCTTCTGGCCAATTATTTAAGTCATTTTAGTGAATACTTCAAAATGAAATGAAATGTCAGAACTGTTTCATTAACGGGGTCTGGATTGTTCTTTAAAATGGGTCTTTTGAGTTCATGATCAAGTCTTTATGGCAGTGATTCAAATATGACGAGGACGCAGCATCACTTCTGACTAATACACCAAGAATTCAGTGTGTCACTCTGAGCTCGGAATGTACCAACAGCAAGGTGACAGGGTAAAGAGATCTATCTAATCACTGAATCATTGTATGCATCCGTCCATCAGTCCAGCTCAGAAGCTGGGCCCTTTTCTTTCCCTCTGTCAGTACTGTCCTGCTTGGCTCACCACCAGATGACAGGTTCACCAGTTCCTGCTCCTCCAGATGGCCGGTTTGTCTGTTTGCACTCTACAGTCTTTCTGAGCTTATTGTGACATTTGCTGTAACGATATCACAACAAAAACATCCAAAACACTGCATAAATTGAGGTCTGAGTTTGGAGTCAATCTGAGGACTTGATCTCGGCTTGAATAAAAAAAAACATCCTGTTTCATCCATATTTTGGGAGAAGCAGGTACCTTCTTAAAAAACAAGCTGCATAAGACCATTGATGCAGCTTAGAGTTGGAAACAGACCTGTTATTTATTCTACAGGCGTCAGGTGAGCTAACACCGTTCCCCACTGTGCTCTAGAGAGGAGCATTTTTCTGCTTTCTCAAAATCTCAGACTATTCTTGTGTCAGCAGCAAAACTGAGCATTTTCAGCGATCTCAGTCGTTCACCTGAAGGAAACAATCATATTAAAAACTGAGCTTTCCTTAAGCTACAAAAGAACATGCAAATAGCTCTCAGCAGGTGATGGTGGGGAGCTAAACTGTTGTCAGATGACAGCCGATAGGTTCCCAGATTGCATTTTGGCCAATGTGCTCCGCCTCTTTTTGTCTCCACATGAACTATTTACCTGCATGTAACAAAAGCCCACTCAAATGTGATTGGTCAAACGGACTACAAATGGAAACCACCACTTCTTGTTCCCTTGCCAACAGATTCTGCATTCATACACAGATATCTGTTTACAGAGATTAATGGTAGACTGACTGGAATTTCAATAGTTTTAAATTAAATTCATCATTATTAAACATATTTATATTAACACTCAGCCAGCCCTATATATCAACAACAAACTGTGTTACATGAATGAAATTTAGAAACAGGAGACGTTTCCACCCAAATGTAGCACAAATTTTAACTGAAGTCGAGATGATTGGTAAAAGGAAACGTGAATCCACCTATCACCTACAGTTGGTCTGTACAGATGAACTGTTTCGCTGGAGTTAATTGTCCAATCTGTGCAAAACAACCATTGTAGAAGAAGAGGACACATGATATCATTAAAAGAGCTCCAGTCAGAGCTCAAATGATCTAAAACCTTCAAGTCATGATTTATTTACAAAGTCTATTGAACTTTGTCACATTTTGATTTCATCAATACACCAACTTTTCCACCTCAGCCAAGCTAAAAGATACAAAGATACAAAACTTGCTTGCAATATTTTGGCTTTATATCAAATTTCCAGATTTCCAATTAAAAATGCACAGGAAGTTGAAATGCACTGAACTGTCACCACTAGATATCACTGACAAGTTGAGTTTTACACTGTAAATGTGTATATAATTCTCTATGTAAAACAAATCTAAGGGATTTGTATTAATTTTTATGTCATGCTTTATTAAAGCTTCAAAAAGAATAATATCAACTATAGATTAACTCCCAAATATTGATATGAGTATCCACCTCAAAAATCCAGTATGAATCTGGCTGCAGCACATACATCCATAGTCACTGTCCTTGTACATAGACCATGTTTTGCTAGGAATGGTTTTTCAACAAGTCTTGAAGGAGTTCTCATATATGCTGAGTACTTGTTAGCTGCTTATTGTTCACTCCCAGCTGATCCATCATTCTCCTTGGTAAAATAGCTCTCGCGTAGAGGCCTGTTTTGGCAAACCAGGTGGGATGACATGTCACCACAGAATGCTGTGGTAGCCATGCTGGTTAGGTATGCCTTGAATTTTTAATAAATCACCAACAGTGTCACCACCAAACCACTCCCACACCATCACACCTCCTCCATGCCTCACAGTGGGAACCACACATGCAGATACCATCTGTTCATCTTCTCTGTGTCTCACACTAATGTCCATTAATTGTGTTTCTTGGCACAAGCGGTTATCTTCATGGTCTCACTCAGTAGTTTCTTCTACAGTAAGTCAGACCATGAAGGTGTGGTTCACACAGTCTCCTCTGAACAGTTGATGTTGAGATGTTTCTGCTACTTGAACTCTGTGAAGCATTGATGTGGGCTCTAATCTGAGGTGCTGTTCAATGGTGATTTCTGTGTATGGTGACTGTAATGAACTTCTCTGCAGCAGAGCTAACTCTTGGTCTTTCCTGGAGCAGTCCTCATGAGAGCCACATTTTGGGTGATGACCACTTCTGCAGATACCACATTCATATACTGAACTTTTATCACATGCACTGCAGACTTTTTGAAGGTAAACTAAGTTTGTAAAGTTATTTTGATACAGAGACAGTGATTAAGATAAAATATGAGCATGACATTCATAAAGAGCATGGTTGGTGAATAATAAGTTGATCGTAATGCAGATACACAATCTGTCCCTTGTTACATGTTTCCTTACTTTTAGGCCACAGCTCCACTCCTTTCTGTCCCACATGGTCTGTAAAATCTTCATTGATGAAGATCTTAGTGCCTTATAGTTTTTTCCTTTACCATTGAATCTAAGCGGCTTCATCACAACTGACCTTGACCTCTTAGCTTGCTCTTCATATTTTCCCTTGTGATGTACACATTCAACCTGAACTGATGATGGTCAGAGAGTCTTTTATTAAGATTCTCTACATATTTTCGTGAGAACTGCAAACTGATCTCAATGACCTGTAAATCCTTCATGATATTGTCCACCCTTTAGTTAGTAAAGTCCATAAATAATTGAACAAAGGTCTTGAAGTTTCTTTCTTGTTGCTCAATCAAGTCTTTGAAAGAAGAAGAATTTGTGCTGATCAAGCTCATGGAATAGTGAATAGGAATACACCTCCTGATTGGTACAACTTGGCCAGCAGAGAAGAGAATCCACAAAGAATCACATCAATGAATGCCATCCAAGGCTTGAGATAGTACGATAGTAGATCTGATCAGCTGTCTGTCAAAGCTGAGTAATTAGCTTTGAGTTTTTGCAGAAAATCCAGCCGTAGGCATATATTCCTCTTAACTAAGGAGGCTTGATGGCAGCTTCCAAGTAAGCAGTTACGCAGACGTTGGATGAAACACTCAGATATTTCTTTTGAAATGTGAGTAAATAATTGTATTTTGGAAAATTCAGTTTAAAGTGCTATAACAAATAAGATATGAAGTCTCTGTGAGCTGTGCGGATGCATCCTGATAGAAATGTGAGATAACAGTGAAGAACTGTGCGATAGTGGAGCACCATTAATCTACAGCCAATCGCAATTAGCCTATAAATGGCGTATATAGGTCAGTGATACTCAGCTGATAATTGCTTCAATTGCATAATCACAAGAATTTAAAGAGGTTTCAGTTTCCAGATCAGAAAAGTCGTCCAAGTAGCCAACAACAGCAGGACTCCGTTCATGTCAGTGATGCAGCTACACGTTGTCAATCCTGCATAAATACGTTTTTAACATTTTTGTCAGAGGAAGACAGTGAAGTGCCACTAAATCCAATAAAGAAGGGAGATTAAATTCCACTGTGTATGTATTTATCATCAGTGTTCTTATTACATATTACAGGGGAAGAGGTCACAACCAGGTCCATATAATACATAATAACACAGAGGTGTGAGCTCATGATGCAAAGACTCCTTCAAACAAGAGTCAGTCTTTCTATAATACCCTGACTGACTGACTGACACAGACACACACATACACACAAACACTATTTGTTCTCAGAAATAGAAATGCAGTGTAAACATTATTAATATAACAGCACTTAACATCACATTTGATGTCTGTTAACAGACCTTAAACTTTATGATTAATGTTGTACAATTCATTCCAACCATTTTATGTTAATATTAACTGTAGATATAAATGTGCTGATGTGCTCTACCATACAGGCAGCAAATAATAATAATAATAATTTTACCATTAATGTTTTGAATCTGAATTTGTAAAACTAAACTTGATATTATATATTTTTTATACATACTTTATTGATCCCTTGAGGGGAAATCCTACTTTTTCTCTCAAGTTTTTTACATTTTACCCAAAATACACACACACACACACACACACACACACACACACACACACACACACGCACACGCACACGCACACACACACACACACACACACAAAAAGGGCTCATAGAGATGGTGGAGATGTGGAGAGAGATGGTGGAGTGATGGGCAGCCACACAGAGCGGCACCCTGAGAGCAGTTGGGGGGTTCAGTGCCTTGCTCAAGGGCCAGTTCAGCTCCTCGGCAGTGCCCAGGAGGTGAACTGGCACCTCTCCAGCTACCAGTCCACCTTCCATACTTTGTTCCATACTGGACTTGAACCGGCCACCCTCCGGTTCCCAAGGCAAGTCCCTACGGACTGAGATACTGCCACCCCCTATCAGTAATATTATTAATAGTGTTTAATAGTCAGAAAGGTTGATAATTGCTATTTATTAACAAATGTTAAGAGAAACAGTTTCATGCTATTTTAGAAGAGTAATCCTGCAAGACCCACACCTGGACTGACTGATGGACACACTGTCCCATGATTGTGTGAATGTATGACCTGTGAACAAGTGGGCACTTTTTTGCAATAAACTATATTCTGTTATAATTTCATATCACATGTACATTCTCAGTTTGCTCATTTGTTTCACAAAGTAGTCTGAACTACTTTTTCTAAATAGCTTCAGTTAACCAAACTAGATTTCTCCCCTCGGGAAGCTCTGCTGTAGTTCAACTTCTTCCAGTGTGAAGTCATTGGTCGCTTGTAAAACTCTTTCCAAAGTAAATTTCAAACACTGCTGATTACAAAATACAGTACAGCAGACAGGAGACAGTGAGTAAAACAAACTGACCTCAGCCCATTGAAGAGTTGTTTGGACTTGTCCAGGAGATAGCAGAAATCTGTGACAGTTTTCCTTTCACCTACTGGAATATCATCCTCGGTCTCAGCTCCAGTCATGACACCAACTTTTTACACCTGATTACAAACAAGAAGAAATGCTGTACACACACTGCAAAGAGATCCCTTCAAAGGAAACACTGCTGAGTTTAAAATGGTTACAAATAATAAGCCACTGATGCCTAACATGTTGATATCTACACTGTTGTCCCTCAACAGGCGTTGCTGGTTACAGATAAGTGAGTTGCCCTACTTAAATATGAACAGAAATAAGAAACTGTGGAAAAAACGCGTCACATGGTCACCTTTTTTAGGTTGACCTGGGATGTCCCAGATTTCATTCTCACGGTAGCTGCAACCTCCAGTTCGCTAAGATGGATGTGCAATCAGGTCAAGGCAGCGCGCAGCCTGGTCACAATGTTCAGCTAACGCTGCGCCTTATTAAAATCATTTGTAAAGTTGATTCAGCCATGGAAATGACTCACTTCATAGCTACGAGCCCTCGGAGATATGTGTGCGCCTGACATGATGTATGATGGAGTGAAGCGGGCTGTCAGTGTCAGGCAGGCAGGATAACCTGGGCTGCTGTACATCATGTAGACCACATCTAACCAATGCATCACTCTCTAAACCTTCAGCTCACTTACAGTGTTAACATTAAAGAGGGCCGGACAGTGACTCTGCTCATAACAATATGCAGACATCTTCCATGCAGGACTCAATCTGTGTCTTTAGACATGACAGGTTTGGAGAAAGCTCTATGAAAATGACAGGACGCCATGACTGGAGAAATTGGAAAAACTATAATGAGCCCTTCATGGCCAGACTAAATAAATATATAAAAGAAAAGCATGTCACCACATGTGCATTCAAAAATCAAGAGGAATAGCTCAGGGGCATCTGGTGTATTGCTTCTAGCTTTATTTAATATCTGTAATTAGCTGTAATAGAACTATGTTAACCGTAATAAACTCGGTTAACGTTAACCTACATAACTAGCTACTAACGAGCGCGAGCTTGATGGGGCCGTGAGCTATAACACAGACACAGCTGTGCATCTAACGTTATGAGCCAGGACAACACACACACACACACACTCTCTCTCTCTCTCTCTCTCTCTCTCTCTCTCTCTCTCTCTCACACACACACACACACACACACACACACACACACACACACACACACAAACACACACACACAAACACACACACACACACACATCTGGATAATAATGTCCGGATAACAAAGACAACCAGTGCTAGCTAATACTTGTCAGTTGATAGAGACAGCACACACAGCCTGGCCGCAGCGGCTGCTCGTGTGCCTCACAGTCCGTCTCCTTACCTCGGCAGCTGGCTAACGTTAACGAACAGTACCACGGTGATGCTTCTCAGAGAGCAGAGCGGGAGCCGCGACGAGCTGTGGCGGTGAAGCGCGACTTTGTTGGCATCTCACGGAGTGGAAGTGACACTGGACCACTGTGTGACGAGCCGCATCCCTCACCCCGCACTGTGGAACGGTCTGACTGATGTCTGCTCGAGGCTTCAACGCTCCTCTGTGTGAAAGGTTGTTGTCCTGTGACAGACGAGGAGGCAGGAGAGGAGGCAGGAGAGGAGACAGGAGGAGGACAGCCGCTGGCTCCGCTCCACTCGAACTTGCTAGCTACTTCCGGGTCAGCCTTGTCGAAATAAAAGCTTCGCCAGCTGACAGGGTGCCAACACACACATCAAGTTGACAGTCCTGTTACAGTGTGTGAAAAACACGACAACAAAACACGATGCAACAGCCGAGCCTTATTGGCAGAGCAACAATCCAGCATTACATGAATCAAATAAAATGGGATTCCTGTGTGTGAGCCATTCACAAATCTAATATTCATTCATAAAAATATTTGATTTGAATTAACCTGCCAACCTAATGCTGTGTGTAGAGAGATGTTATTGTAACTCTTTATAGGTCCACACAGTGTTTTCCTTCTGGTGTCAGAATAAAAACATGTTGGACTGGTGAATTGTGTCGATGTTATGTAAAATAATATCATTTTTATTGTTTTTCATTTTAAATGTTATTTATGATTTATTCTGAAATGTTTGTTTCATTTCCGTCATTGTGATATGCGTGAGGCTCTTCATCTTATTATATTAATTATTATTCTAATTACTTCTTTTGTTGCTCTTGACTCTTCTCACTCTTCACTTATTAATAATGATCATTTTATTCAATCTGTTTTATTATTATTTTTAATTCAGGTCTTATTCATCATTACTGCTCAATTGTTGGTTTGAATTATTTATTTCATTCATGGTTTCATGGTTTGTAACACATGTATTAATCCTGTGTCTGTATTAATTGTGTTTATTTCTGATGTTTTATCTTCATGTCTTATATAAAGTCTTGCTTGTTTGATTAGCTGTCTACAAATGGCAGTAACAGATTGAATTTGTTCATAATCATTTTAAATGCATTCATTTTAATTACACAGTTTACTTTTTATAGCCACATGTACCTGAATGTATTTATGAAGACACTTTGATCAGCTCTCCTCTCTGTTCCCTCAGTCTCAACAGAAAAGATAGAGAAACTTTGACTGGAATCAATGATTGTTATAAATCACATCTACAAACATCTTTTGGATGATTATGATGAAATCAAGTCTCTTGCTTCTGATATTCACTTTTATAATTAAGATTTAAATTTCATGGCTATGATTTTATTATTGTTTTAATTTATTGAAAGAAACCATTAAACAGCAATAATATTTTAAATTATTATTATTATTATTATTATTATTATAGGGCTGGAGATAGAGCTACTTTTAACTCTATCTCCCACGCTGCTTCCCTAACAACAAGCCCTGGATCACCAGTAATGTCAAGGACATCCTGAACAGGAAGAAAAGGGCATTTAAAGATGGTGACAGAGACAAGCTGAAAGGCGTACAGGGGGAAGGAGGAGTACAGAAGGAAGGTGGAACAGAAGCTGCAGCACAATAACATGAGGGAGGTCTGGGATGGTATGAACACCATCACAGGCTGCAGCAGGGGGATGCTGGGAGAGCAAACCAGCTAAACCAGTGGTCAGCAGCACCGGAGCACCACAGGGGACCATGCTCTCTCCCGTCCTCTTCACCTTGTACACATCTGACTTCCAGTACAACTCTGGGCTCTGCCACATGCAGAAATACTCAGATGACACTGCAATAGTTGGCTGTATCAAGGATGGACGGGAGGAAGAGTACAGGAGCCTGGTTGAGGACTTTGTGAGGTGGTGCAGGTCCAACCATCTGCAGCTTAACACCTAGGCCAAGGAGATGGTGGTGGACTTCAGATGGAACAAACCACATCTCCAACCTGTGTCCATCAGGGGGGTTGATGTGGAGGTGGTCAGGACCTACAACTATCTGGGGCTGCAGCTGGATGACGGGTTGGACTGGACAGCAAACTTGGACACTAGACAGGAAAGGACAGAGCCGTCTGTACTTCCTGAGAAGGCTGGGGTCCTTCAACATCTGCAAAAAACTGCTACAGATGTTTTACCAGTCTGTGGTGGCCAGCATCCTCTTCTACGCTGTGGTTTGCTGGGGAGGAAGCAGCAAGAAGAGGGACGCTGCCCGACTAGACAGACTGATGAGGAGGGCTGGCTCAGTGGTGGGCACAGAGCTGGACTCTCTGGTGACTGTGGCAGAGAGAAGGACCTTGGACAAACTGCTGTCCATACTGGACAACGCCCACCACCCTCTGCACAACACCTTCATCAGGCAGAGGAGTGTGTTCAGTGGCAGACAGTTGTCCTAATCCTGCTCCACCAACAGACTAAAGAACTCCCTGGCCATCAGACTGTACAACAGCTACATCAGGGCAGGGAGGACACACAGGACAATAAACTACTAACAATCTTATTCTCTCTTGCACTGACTACTGCACACTCTGTTATTGTCACTTTGGACTAATTGGCATTACTCTGCTAATGCTGTGATCTTCATTCAGTGTCAGTCTCAGTTAATTGTATATAGTTTTTTTTTAATCACTATTTGTAGGTTTATTTCTTTTCTTTTTTTTAAATCTATTTTTACTTTTATATAGTTTTCTATTTGTAAAGATTTTAGCACAGGTTTAATTTCTTCTTTGCACATGTCAAATCACTATACACATATTTAACTATCTTAATGCATGCTTATTGTATGTTTACTGTGTCTCATGCTGCTACTGAATGCTTGAATTTCCCTCAGGATCCATACATAATCAATATCTATCTAACTACTTTATATATAGTTATGTAGTATTGGATCATTTTACTTATGTGTTATTTATTTTGATGAAATAATAATTAACGGTTTAGAGGAGAAATGTTTCTTTGGTGGTCATCTGAAACATGATAAGTCACCACAGATTTCAGAAGTCAGTCAGAGTGGGAACCTCTGGTTTAATCTTTAACACAAGATGATCATGTTTTATATAAAATCAAAAAAATAGCTTCCAGCCAGCACCCTCATGATGATAGTCACCAGCTTATCTTGAATTCCCTTTTTTTGTCACCTTAAGTGATCTTCCACATAAGCTTGTTTTTGTTCAGTCCAGTTAAAAACATGAACCATGCAGTACCACTCCTATAACGTATCCTGCTCATTGTAACCACACCAGAATGATCCTGTTTTTTGCTGACATGGTTACAACTATAATATAACCAGTTGGTGGTTGAAGTGATCACTATACAAAAGACTTAATGAATAATATTTTATTGAAATTACAAAACAGGGGAATAACGTCAAATAGAACTGTTCTCTGCTACAAATACTACTACTGAGCTGAGCTATTCAAGAAAATGCACTTGCACTGGAAATGATTTTGCATTTAAACGGGACTGCTTCGAAAAGCCACTGTTGCAGTAACAACTCTTTCACTATCAAATGAGATAGATACAGTGATGAATGCAAAAGTAAATGCCAGTTTGAGACAGACACTTGTGGATGTTTGCCATGAGAATACATAGTGACTGCACTAACACGGGACACTTCTTAAAAACAATAAATTAAAAAGAAGGCTTAAAAAAAGAGGCTTAAAAATAAAAGAGTTAAGGCAGAGGTCTGGAGGATGGGCTCAGCAGCTGTTTGTATGCCTGAGGTGTTTAAACAGGAGCAATTATGACAACAGTTTATTTCCTAATTCCAGAAATCATCGTCCTAAGAGGAGAAAACTAGTTTTTTCAAAAGGCAACCATGAGATCAAACTCCTACAACCATACTTAAAGAAAAATATACAGTACATCACTTTATTTCAATGTGTATTGTTGCCAGCTACCACTCAGTTTAAAATTTTTATTTGCTTTAGTGGGATACATAACATCGAAATTAAGCCATATAACATTTTCTTATCAATAAAATATTTTAAATTTTAAAAGGATCAGTTTCTCATTGGGGTCAGAAGAGAATGTTTTTTTCCTTTACGACAGTGAGTGTGCTGGAAACAGAGTGTAGTCTTGGTAGAAACCCTTTGTTACTCAGGATGCTGTAGGCCACAAAGGGATGCTACTTCGATAAATTTCTTAAAATATGTTGCATACAAATACGTTTGAGAATTGAGATCTCCAGAGGTTGGAGAGGAGACAGAACTGGCTCTTGTCATTAGAGGAAGTAGGGGGTGGTCGTTCGGGGAGGTATGACGCGCTCAGAGTCGGGGACGGCGCGGAACAGCTTGGGCTCTCGTCTGTTGACGTCCTTGAAGACCATGATGGACGCAATGTTTCCGCAGCGGTAGCAGTAGTTGGGCGCCGACCACACAGTCACCAGCTTCTCGTCGAACATGAACTTGTAGCCTTCGTGAACCAGTTGATGTGCACGGCAGATCAGCTTCAGGTTGTTGATGTGAACGAACTAAAAGAAAACATGAGCATTAATGTCAGACAACTGCTACGGGTCAAATGACCAGTTTAACACTGATAGTTTAAAATGTTGACAAAATGTACCTCATTTGTAACTTTGGAGCCAAACAGCCAGCCAGCACCTCGTGGACTAATAGCCCAGGTGTCCACATCCTCGGGATCTGACCACACGAGATCACAGAAGGCTCCCTTGTGGGGAATCTCCTGGTTGCGTTCGATGGTACGAATCTGGTCCAAAGTCTTGATGTCAGGTGAAAGACCACCATGAACACACAGGACCTGCTCATCTATCAACTGGGATTAGAGATTAAAAGATGTCAAAATCAGGATATTCAGGATAGGAGAGATGTCGCTATATGACAGCACTTAGCAAAAGTGACAGCCCTAACATGAGAAGATAAAAACTGGGTAAACAAAATGACTGCAGCCGGGCAGAGACTCCTCCTGTAAATAACAACTGCTCAAATTACCTACCACTGAAAGCTTATGGGAATACAGCCATGTTATTAGCTGGCTAACCAGCAGGCCTGGTTTAATCTCTTCAAATATAATACAAATTCCCACCTGAATTTGTTTTGCTACCATAATAAACTGCGTTCTGCCTATGAGACTCATTTTAAATGCTCAATAACCTACAGGAGAGCTGCTGTTAAAAACAACATAACAGCTAGAGGTACTTAGGGAAATACAGCCTTGACCCTGTGGCAGATTTAACCATTTCTCCAAGAGGGCACATCCAACTCAGATTAACGTGGTTACCATGACTACTTAGATTAACACAGAGTCAGAGTAGTCATTTATGTGAGTCCCCGATAAAATGTTTGTTTTGTTTTGACAAATTGATAAAGTCGTGTGTGACAATCTATGGACAAAATTATGGTTATATTGATGTATGTTGAAAATGAATTTGAATATTAGAGACAGGCGGTTTAGAGTACAATATCAGCTCTATTTGAATAAAAAAGATCCACACCTTGACTGTTAAAGTACCACCACACCCTCAAATTTAACACTTTATTCTTTGCTTACATGCCAATGGAGACGTGACTAAGAATATTTATAAGTTACTTTATGAAATGTACATGAATTAAATGCAACATTTATTTAAGACTTTTAAGGCTGGTTTGTTTGTTACTCCCATCGCTTACACAACAGTGGTGAAGACAACCAGGAGAAATGGAGTTTGATTCACATAAAAGTTATTAGTTATTATCCAGATGAAGTCTAACAGAGTCTGACGCAGTGCTCACTCCACACAATACACTGGTCATCTGTTTAAACTGAATATTGGCTCAGCTAAAAACACAGAATCTGTCAGCGTGTTAGCATGTTGTTCACAACAGAGCCTGTTTGTAACTGATGCTGACAGACTGTGTCTTCTCTCCACTCTGTGTCCCTGTCTCAGTGAAACACAGAGCTGAGAAAAGAGAAAAAGAAGTGACAGAAAAACTGAGCAAAACTCGAATACACATAAACTAGTCAGTGTTTTAACTACAGTAGCCAGCAGTCACCCTGCTCCCAGTTTGCAGACGCAGACAGTCCCAGACAGAAGATGAGTGGACATTATTGTGAGCATATTCTCTCTGCTTTACTTTGCAATCAGACAGTTCTTTCCTGAACTGTAGAACTTGTGTATTCCTACGCCTAAGTCCAATTGTGCTGTGCACAGCATGACGGCAAATCTTATCAATGAACTAACATGAAAGAACAATGAACTTACAGCTGCCACAGTCAGCATGTCAAACACTTTTGTGCAATACCGCCAGGCGTTTGCGTTTCCATACTTTGTTTGGCACTCATCTAAAAATAAGCAGAACAAACACGGCAATGCAGTTTGATGAGCTTGTAAATTAGAAAACATTTGCATACATAAACTGTTGACAGTGAAGCATGTACCTACCATAAAAGCCGTACACTTGTGTTATTTGTCTGCTTTCATGGTTTCCACGTAGAAGTGTGATGCGATCCGGCCACTTTGCTTTTAAAGCTAGCAGGTGTGTAAATGTTTCCAAGCTATAATATCCTCTGTCTACGAAGTCTCCCTATAAGAAGAAGAAGAAGAAGAAGAAGAAGAAGAAGAAGAAGACGACGACACTATCAGTGTGTTCATTCAAAACACAATGCTGTTGTCTACAGGATACAGTGCATCTTCAAATCTGAACAACCAATGTTCAGAATAATTGTAGTTACATTCAACCTGTTTGCTAATGTTTATTAATATGTAAAATTCATAACTTTGATACATCAGCCAGGTTTTGGGGTATAAGAAATCTTTCTTTGTGTGAAACAGAGCCAAACTGTGCCCAACTGTACTACTTTGAGATTTGTGGGTGTGTAAAATTATGCACCAAAGTTGGCTTGGATGGGTTCACAGAAAGATATGCATTCCTCAATCATGTGCAGTATATTTCTTAACAATTCCTCTAGCACCATCATCAGGTCGACGTTTTCATTTGTTTAATACTTTGCTTCATGACCAAATATCTGCAAAACTAGTGATGTTCCCATCAGCCTCTGTTCTTTGTGTTTTGTGCTAAATCTAACAAACATTAGCATGCTGACGTCAGAAATATCAAACATGGATAATGCCACAAAAACCAATGAGTTGGCTATTCACATATGAAACATTGTAGTTAGGCAGTTAATAGGAGCCTGGGATACAGTCAAGATAGAATTTAAACTTTATTTTAAAACTTTTAAAGCTGTAAAACTTTATTTTAGTTTAAATTTAAACTAACACTAGTACTAATACTGGCTGCATCATTATCTTAAAATTTTCCACATTGATATCCAAAAAGTATTGTGTAGAATTGACATGATAAACTGAGTAATTGGTGGACAGAAGAATAATTGGCAACTATAAACTGAATTACAAGAATTCCCAAAGAATTTCCCAAACTAAAGTGTAAACATACACAGATCCAGTGCTGTGCCACTGTGTTGAAAGCAGGGCTTGGTTAAACTATGATGTAATTCTGTATAATAATGATATTTTATGGCTAGGTTAAGTTCATCATACAGATGATTCTCTGATATACTGATATATTATTGTTTAGTACTCATACCGTACATGTAATTATTGCAAGATAATCTATGCTACATCACAATATCTGTGTGGATGAGGAAAATATACCTCGAGCATGGCATTTTTTAAGTCAAGACATGACTCGTGACTACTCGCATTTAGCTTTTTACTTGCATTAGCATTCTGTCCTAAAAATCAACATGGAGACTGATTGACTCATTATGAAATAAAGCATGACTAACTCAAAATAAAACAAAAGAATAAGACTAACTTACCATGAAAATGTAATTTGTGTCTGGAACTTGGCCTCCAGTTCGGAAGAGCTCACAAAGATCATAAAACTAGACAGAGAAGTACATAAGTTATATAATAAAAATCTAACAAACTCCAAATGTGACTAATTTTACATGAAAAGGACAAAGTGAAATCTGATAACAGATCAGGTGAATCTATCATTCTTGGAAGGGTTAGAAGAGGAAATCAGTGAGGCCTACCTGACCGTGAATATCTCCACAAACAGTAACCGGAGATGAGACTGGCTGAACATTTGATTCTTCCAGCAGTAAATCACAAACATAATCACATAATCTCTGAAAAATAAATGTGACAACAGTTATTAAGTCTCAATGCAGCATCACAACAGCAGATCAACTGTTTTACTCAGTGACAGGAGAAGAGAAGTGGATGAGCTTTTGACAGGAAGGAAAAACAAATGTAGTTTTTTAATCTTAAACACAGACAATACAGATGACACAGTGACGTTGTTTTGTGTTTCTGTTATGTAACAGGCCGGGTTCAGGAATGCTGATCATACTAACAAGTGTTACCTGAGAGAAACCTGGCCATGCTGAAGTCAAAGAGCTACAAAAATCCTTTATCCAATATTCTCTATACCTTTCTTAAGGCTGAGTTAGGTCAACACAGGGTTGGGGGCTAAGGAGGGTAAAAATAAAATACAATATATGAACTAGTTTACATTAAACGAAGTGCTTTACTCTGTATTATACGAATATATCCTTGGAGACGGTTAATGTGTGATCAAATGATCATCGCGGGCTACTAGAGGAGAGGGTTAGCAGACACGGTGAGGTAGCTCTGATGCTTTATTATGGCAGATTCTGGTGTCAAAACGAACATTATTGTGTGTAAATTCATCTTTAGTCAGTGTAAGAGCGCTAAACATTTGAAACAGAACGACTACAGCAGGTAACCATGTACCCACTGACACAGACTGCTGAGGAAACTAGCTGACACTGAACACTGTTTGTTTAGCTAGCGCGACTCCCCTGTTCCAAGTATTTACGTTAGCTGTTAGCTGTTAGCATCAAGCGTTACAACTTCCTCTTTGACTTCCCTCTCTACATTTATATTTTCATCGATGGTGACGGCTACCACCGCTTTCGCAGGTCAAATGTACATACAAATAACAATATTGTTTTCTACTCGGATGAATAATTCCCGCTGGTAGCTGAGTGAACGTTACTAGCCGCGCTCGTCGAACAAACTTCGTGTAGTTAGCCCGTTAGCTTCCACTCATATGAACAAACCTCAGGCTGACGCTACGCTAATGTCGGCTCCTCAAACTCACCTTTAGATCATTTTCCGGTAGATATTTGCAGTGTCTCGCTATTTCAACGTACTTATCGAGGTCTAAAGGCGCCATTATCACAGCGCTACAGCCAGAATATTGCTAAAGAAGTAGCCAGCTAGCAAGTTTCCTTTCCGTCTTCCTCTTCACCGCTCCTTCATTTTTCGGCTTTCAGCACCGGTGTCAAGCCAACTAACCACATCCTGTGAGAACCTTCAAAATAAAAGTGTTTAACGACGAAAGAGTCTTCCAGTAATGAAGAACACAAAACTGAAATAAAGTAAGCGATACAAAAGGAATATTCAGCACATCTTATCACCGCTCCATATGTTGATAAATGTTCTTGAAATGCCAGTAGGTTTTTTTTGAAAAAGCATTATTTTGAAAGAAACACCGAAGTGGCACTATCACCTGCCAACTTGACTCTCTTTCATGGCGTTTGGTGTGCAGAGTAAATGTAACAGCGCCCCCTGCTGATGGCGTGTCTTTTCACAATACCTGCTTAATCATAAACATGGTCTTGGAGCTTAAAGTGTGTTTGTTTGTTTCTATATTTATTTTTTTGTTGTTGTTTTTGGTCTTCTGTTTTTTTTATAGTTCGGTCATATGTGAACACCCGCTTCTGCAATTTAACAAACACAAATGAAGCATTTCATAACCAGTAGTCATACAGCAGAGGGCAAACCTGACCAAGGGACAGAGCACAGAACAGGATAGAGCTGCCACCAGTGATGTTAAGCTGAACTGACAGCTCAAGATACACATAGAAAAAGGTGATACATGTTGAGCTAATGTATTAAGTATGATATGATACTGTATACACTTGTATACACTGTATACACACTTCATATATACAGAAATAATTGTACATATTAGTGAATACACACATGGTGTGAAGCACAGGAAAAGCATTGTGTAAGTATTAAGTCTGATTTAAAATTTTAAAATCTTAGGGGAAATTGGTGATTATTTTATATTTATTTTGACAAACCATTGTAAAAATGTCACAAACATGAAGTAATCCAAGTGTAATCTCTTTTTTTTTAGCATTCAGTACATGTTAGTCCCTGCATACTTGTCCAAGTTCACTAATGTTTAACATGAATCCTGTATGTGTAAATTTGTTAAGCTCAGATGTAGCTGGTGCCAACTGAACCTGTCATCACGCTCCTCCACCACCACCACCCAGTTATTAGACAGCGTTCTCACTCTGTCTGAGGTGTCTCCAAGCTCAGACATCCAACTGTCAGCGTATGAAGCAATGCATGATGAATTGTTTCTGTTGTCCAACATGAATCTGCATCTACCAGTCAGACATTTCCACTCCTATCAACCTGGCGTTGTCTCACACACCGTGTTGCCGTCCAGACAGCGCAGCAGCTGGTCTGATTTGACTTCCCCTGCAGACATTGAGCTGGACGCAGCAGACATGTTAAACACAGATGAGCAACACATTTTGCATATCAGTCAACAGGAGACAGAATCAATTGTTCCACACATCTGTACACATCTGTACCTACAGCAGAGTCACACAGCTGATGTTTGTTGCAGGAAGAATTCAGTTTGATCAGCAGATGTTTTTCTGGTTACAGAGCACATATGCTTTGAATAACGTACTGTCATTTGTGAAATTCTTGTTCTTAATTGATAAAGTTGAGCTGGAGAGGAATGAAACATCCAAAACTGTTAAGTGTCTGTTAAATAACTATTGACAGCAGATGTGTTTGAATGCAATAAAACTAAATGAGCATCATATCAACTGTAATCCCAACTGTGCAGTCTGAGGATGAGATAAAAGGTTCAACAAACACATGGCCCACTGCCATACATCTCATCTTTATGGTTAAACTGAACTCATTTTCAAGCCAACAACACCTCCTGGACTTCATCTTATCTGACTTTGAACTCACCATAATTCTTTACACATTTCACGTTCAGTCTATTGAGTATATAACTCATATTCTAGGCTTTTATGCAGCCATTGTCTAATAAATGGCAAATTATTCATTTGTACTATGTGTTTAGGAAAATGCCCAATTATATAATATATAATTATGTAATTATATAATAAGGTAATATATCAAGTACAACCAAATTCAGGGTGTGACTCCTCATAACACAAATGTACCTCATTATTTTGGAGAAACGTTGATTGTTTTGGCATGTCACATCAGATTTCCTTTTTTATTAAACACAAAAGATGACACACATTCTCTGGTGCCATAACAACAAATAATACAGTGACAGTGAAAATCTCAACAGCACTGCAACAGACACAATTACCTTCAACCTCTCACCTACTGACACACCTGACAGGGAAAAAGCAAAAAGGTAGAAAACTAATTTAGATAACTTAGTAAGTAAACAAACAAACACAATGTAAGGGGGGAGGATAGTGCATAACATAAGAGTCATGTTATTAGTGATAGCAAATTTAATACTATGACTTTATGATTGTGTTTGATAGATGTATTGTTGTTGCTGGAGTAATACTAACCTCTGCCAACTGCAGAACCTGCAGTAGATCCCTCATCCAGTGAGTATAAGTAAGTAGCATTTCATCTTTCCACTTGAGAAGCACCTTCTGGCATTTAGAACCCAAGGGTCATGCAGGAGTGTTTGACTTATATTCTGGAAGTTTCTTTAACAACTCCGCATATTACTGTCACTGGAGATGAACTGAAATGACAGACACAAAACCCTTTGACAGAGTTTTGAATATGTCTTTTCAGTATGATCCAAAAAGTGAACAAGGGATAAGTGAATAAGAGACCTCATTGGATTTTTTCACAGAGCACACATGGACCACACATCTGGATATATCTCATACCCTATATTCTCCTCTTTGCATTAGTGGAGGCAATGGAAAACCTGAAACTGTAAATGTCTTGCATATTATAAATATCTGAACACTAGTTACAATTACAGGTCAACATCAATAATGTAATTTTAGAATTACATTTTAGATATTTAGAATTTAATTTCTGATATCTATAATGTAAGCTGCCAAATTTTTGATGTTCTCAGACTCTCCCTGTTACAAAGGGATAAGCATGTTGTTTGAGAGGAAAATGGGGGAGCATTTACTTTTAAAAATCCATAGACGATTGTTAGATGCTGAGATCTCCAATCATCTGGTATCGTGAGGCTATATTCTAATGGATAACAACACATGTAACTAACAAGTAAAGCTGAACTTGATGTTGGTTGCTCTGCTAACTTGATTTGATTGATCAAGGGAGTCAACTTTATTCTCAACACTTCATTAATCTTGATATGTTGACTTTATTCTCAACACTTCAACTTTATTCTCCACATTTTGATTTTATTCTCAACACTTCGACTTTATACTCGACATTTTGACTTTATTCTTGACACTTCATCTTTATTCTGATACTTTGACTTTATTCTGACACTTGAGATGCAAAAACAAACCAGAAAAAACAAACAAATCTTTTTCTTTATGCGTGGCACTAACACTGAAAGTTTGACTTTATTCTGAAAATGGTATTTCAACTTTATTTGAACTCAAATTACTTAAAATACTTTTCTTGACACAAAACAAACAAAAAGCTTAATCTCTGATTTATGTCTCGACATTTACTTTATTCTTAAAATGCAAATAATAAAACAAACAAAAAACAAAGAAACTTCCTGATATATTGTTCTAATACTGAAAGTTTGACTTTATTGTTGAAATAGAAAAAAACAGAACAACCCTCCTCGCTTCTGTCTGGCCCTTAACTCTTCCGCACAAATGCCAAACAGGCTCCGTGACTGCAGCAGCTTTTCATCATCAGGACTGTTAGCTGTTCATTTGGAGTGAAAGGGGTTAAATCACGTGTGTGCTGCAGTCAAGTACTTGGAAACTCGTAAAAGTGTCATTTAAGGAGGACAAAGAAAACCCCTGTCGTCATTCACTCCTCTGCACAGTCGTCCTCAGCGGCAGCATTCATCACTCCTCTTCCTCACTGCTCTTCCTCTGTCTGCCTGCACGCACCGTGTACTCAATCAGCCTGTGTCTGCGGAACAAGAGGATGCGGGCGGTCGTGTTTTGCGGCAGCATCTTGTCTTTGCACCTTTTCCTTTACGTTCACTCTCTGCCGGTGCACGACCGGAGGACCGTCAGCAGGTACAAGCAGCAGCAGGTGAGTCCAACCCAGGTTTCTCAGCACTGATACAGAGGTGTAGAGGAAGCCATGCATGTAGGGAGAAAGTTGGAGATCAGTGTGGAGATCATTGGAGAGATGTAGTAGGGACAAGAGGACGCTGTGTGTGATAAGAGAGATGGAGATGATGTGATACAAAAGAACTGCACGTGAATGAAGTGATTTAATGTCATTTACAGTCAGTGAAGCTGAATGAAGCAGTTTGTAACAAGTTTGTAGATAAAATGAAGTAAAGTGCACAATTCCTGTCTACTTGTATTAACCCTTGGAAACTCAGAATCTTGTTGTTATAGTTTAATTAAATTCGAAGTGAGTATTGATGAGTTACTGTATTTTATTAATGGAAATTTAGCAGCAAATATTTCATGCAGTAAAAAAAAATATATATATATATTATTGTACTGTATGTCCAAACAGGACAACGTTTGTTTCAAACTTTCTGCAGCTTGATGGATGCCAGGACTGCTTTCCTGTCTAACTGTCAACAGCGTGAGTGAGGGAGTCAGATTAAGCAGGCAGAGGCAAGTCATCTGGCAACAGTGGAGGTTAAAAAAACTCTGCTTGTGTGCTGAGTCAGGGGAAAAGGAGAAAACAGCAGATAGCTACTTAGCAAGTGAGAGAGAGCGAGAGAGAGAGAGAGGCAAACAGACAGACAGTGACTGAGGAACCTAATCAGGCTTTTGTTTGTGCATCAGTATGGAGTGTTTGCAGAAAACAAGCAGGTCTGCAACAGTATTAAACTCTGGTATTCATTAAATGATCCTCTGTACTCAAGTGCTTAATTTGAGTCGCCAAATAAGACTTGTTGACAGATTAATCTTCCTAACATGCAGTCAAGCCCTGACAGTGTGTCATCTGTGTGGGCATTAAAACACTTCACTTCACTGACAGTGCTTTCTGTTCGCTTTGTTAGTTTGCTCTACATGAATTTGTTTATCAAAATATTCAGCAAAAAGAAATTGACTGCACTTGTAGAGTATTAATATTTTCTTTACTTTGTGCCACATTTTAGAAATATTGTACGTTTTACTCCATTACATTTATTTCACAGCTATAACTACTAGTTGCTTTTCACTTAACGATTTAGCATAAAAACCTGTATAAACCTGCTGTTAATACAGACAAGCTGACTTTACTCATTTTAAGACAACTGACTGCCATAAAACATTAAAACCTAATTGATAACAGAGAAACTAATTTGTTTGAGTGAAACTGTTTATACAAAGTTCAACACACTAAAAGCAGAATCATTTGTACTATAGTAAAATCAACTTTTTAGTTTTTTTTGGCATTTATTTTAAAACTTTCAGTGACATGATCCAGTTTGATTTTGTTCTGCATCCATTTAAAGTTCCAGTGTGTAACACTGAGGAGAATCTATCAGCGGAAATACAACTTAATAAAATCACCTGAAAATAAGAATTGTTGTGTTTTTTATACCTTAGAATGAGCTTTTACAGTCTGCCATGTTTCTATAGTAGCCCAGAACAGAAAAACTCAACACTGCCTTTTGCTTGTTTGTTTTACAACCACCATAGATTCTCCTTCAGGCTCCTTCAAGGGTGATTCAATTGATTGCAATCTGCCTCACTGCCAGATGCCACTAAATTCTAAAACATGCACACACTGGACCTTCAAGTAAATATTTGTAACAAAAAAATATTGCATCACAAAACCAGTGTTAGTTTAATGTATTATCATGAAGGCATCATTCTTACCAACATCTCTGTAGGATTTAGTGGCATGTAGCAGTGCAAGCAACCCTCTTGTCTCACAAACTATGATAGCATGAAGAACATGGAAAACATGAAAGGCCCTGGACAGAGCCAGTGTTTAGTTTGTCTGGTTTGGGCTACTGTAGAAACATGGCAGACTCACTGGAAGAGCGTTTGTAGATATAAAAGGCTCATTCTAAAATAACAAAAACATAGAGGTTCTAATTTTCAGGTGATTATCCATCAATGAAAACATAATTATGAATATTATATTCAATTTCTGCCATATTCTGTAAATAGAGCCACATAAATCTGACACACATCAATTATTAGTCTGAACTCCACCCCTTTATCAGCTGAAGCATTTTACCAACTTGTGATGGCTAACTCACTCAACCTGTCTGGGCTTGATCAGGACTTATTTAATGACAAAGAAAGCAGCTACTGTTCTCTTCACAGTTTTCACATTGTCAGGCTGTAGCTCACTAAAGACTTTCTCCTCAGGTGCCTTTGAAAGGTGCCTCGCCTAGAGCTGAAACGATTTGTTCAGTAGTCAATTTGTTGAATGACAGAAATTAATCTGCAACAGTTCTGATAGTTGACTAATCTTCTGTTTTATATCAATGAATATCTTTGAGCTTTGATCTTGATCACACAAAACAAAACATTTGAAGAAGATGTTACAAGGAAAATGATGGATGGTTTTTGTGATTTGTTTTTTTAAATATTTTATAGATCAAACAGCAAAGTGATGAATCCAAAAAATAATCTACAGATTTAATCCACAATGAAAATAATCGCTGGTTACAGCCCAAGCTTCAACCCTATGTTGAGCCACTGGACTAAACTACTGAACTGTATATAAAGTAGTTAAAGCTAGTTCTACCTTCATCAACTGTAAAATGTAATAGTAGTATAACGATAGTACACTGTAAAAAACAAAACATGTTTTTACAGTAAAAAAAACTGGCAGCTGTAGTTGCCAGAATTTTACTGTAATAGGATAAAACCTTTTCTAATATTATAGTTAAAGGATGTTAGTACCATTGATTTCATGTTGAAGGTTGGTGTTTTATTCCATATTTCAGTGTATAAATACAAGTTTCTACCATTAAATAAACACTATTCACCATATATATAACATTAAAATAACACATGCCATGGATTTGCCATTAAATATGACTGCACAATTTTACTGTACAGTTAACAAACTGCCATTTAAAATTTACAGTACTTTATTCTGTCTAAATTACCTTAAAATACCATATAAATAAAGGTTTTGCCATGAAATATGACTATTTTACTGTAGTATACAGTCTGTTTATAGGTATAATAGGTGCAAGACCTTTTTTTTTTTCCAGAGACAGGTTAAGGTCCAGGTTAAGAGCCAGATATTTAGGAGGTAGAGAAATATATATAACAGTTTGATACATCAACTTACTTACTTAAAACAGTTCTTGAGGGTTTAGTAGGATTTGGAATACAGAACTTTGTAATGTAGTAATGTAATGTAAAGTATTTTTACATTGTGGTTTTACTTTGGTGAATGATTTTAACACTTTTTTCATCACCATCAGCATGAGATGTCACAAGTAGATTTTATGTAAATTAAAAAAAAAAAATCTATGATAGACTTTATTAAAACTTAAAGCAGTGTGTAGGATTTAGTGGAGTGAAGCAGTGCACTTGAGGATTGTAACCCCCTCCACTCACCCTCCTGTTCTGAGCATGTAGGACACACTATGGTGGCCATGAAAGCTTGATCTAGAGTCAGCCTTTGGTTTGTCCCTTCTGGACTACTGTAGAAAAATGGCAGTTCAAGATTGTAGACTCTATGGTAGAGGCCCTGCGTAGATATAAAAGGGTTATTCTAAAGTAACCAAAACATAATGAATCTTATTTTCGGGGACTACACACTAATGAAATCAAAGTTATCAATATTTATATTCCATTTCAGCCATACTCTGTGAATAGAGCCCCCCCTACATCTAACACACTGGACCTTTAAGAGGTTCACTGAGTTATGTTTACAGTGGAGGATCAGTCTCTCATCTCCATTCATGCTAATCCTCTTCATCCTGCAAACATTCCCTCTGCTTTGGCATAATCAGCCTGTTTGTGTGCAAAGCACTGGATGCCTGCTGCTGATATCTGGGAGTTTTTGTGGTTAAATATTTACCCTGGAGAGATGTCTTCCACCGTGTGTATCATTTATCTCAAGTTTGGACTACTTTTTATGTGCACCAGGATGTGGGAGTAGATCCTATCAGATTTGTAGTGTGGTGATTTAGGGAGTCAAGTCAGGTTCTGCTCACTTTATGTTACTGCGAGTCATAAAGTTAGTCATTCCGTGTAATGTCAGTTCAGCATCCTTGAAACCTTTCATAACACACTCCCCGCGTTAGACTGCAGACGACCTGATGTCATGGCTGAACAGGGAATTTCCAGACATCTGCTCACTGTGTGTGATGCAGCTTTGTGGAGGTTTGAAGAATAGATTTGTGTGTGTACATTTTTTCACTCATGTGCATGTCCATACCTGCACGTACACATTGTATTTACATGTTTGAGTGACATCAACAAAGGCTCCTCAATGTAACAGATGCCACCTATTAGATAAAACAACAATGGTTCCCTCTGTAGCGGGTTCAGCTTAATTTGGTCTGAAGCTCGGGCATGTAAATTTGGGTGAGACGCTGCAACCACAGAGACCTGTGGTGACATGTCAGCTCCATCTCCAGGATCTCCCCAGCATACACAAAGCTTTGTTTCAATGGCATGTGCTACTTTGTGTTTGATTTTTTGGACGAAAACTTACTTCTTGTCCACACAGCCTTAGTTCTGTCACTCACCTTAAATTGAGGTCGGCTGAACCTGTGGATTCAGTTTTGTTGAAGTGGTTAAAACTTCTTCAACCCTGCCAGAACCACCGCTGGGTCCATTATGTATTGTTCAAACCAGCAAACCAGTTTATTTTCTATCACAGTGAAGATCCCAACTAGAGATGAAACAATTAGATGAATAATCGTTTCACTCATCTTTCAAAAATGTACTTCTCATTGGGAATATTTGCTGCTTTTCTTTGTCATAAATGATAGTAAACCAAATATCTTTGGATTTAGGTCTGTTGGTTGGACAAAACCAAACACTATTTTCACTATTTTCTGACATTTTGTAGAGAAAACAATTCATTAAGAAATGAAATGACAGACTCAAGAATACAAATAAAATCCCAATGATAATAATAATGATCCCAACTTTTCTATTTTTTATTTTAGTCCCTGCTCTTATTATTTTAGTTACTTTCACTGAGTTATGAACCTGAAATACATCAACTTTTTTCAATGCAAATATATTAGAAATGTGTATCAAGTTATGCAGAAGGGGACTTTTCATCTGGTGAACTGGTGTAGCCATTGAAACATTCAGTCAATGTAAGCATTGCATAGCTTTAAAGACACAGAACATGTACAGTACACTGTGATGTCGTTAGTTAAGGAGAAATTTGGGTAATTTTCTTAAAGAATACTACCACATATTGAATTATAGAAAACCCAGATGAGAGAATGTATACAGCATGTTTATGTATAGATGAAGACAGGTTTGGACATTTATATTGGCTGCTGTGGGGTTTTAACTTGTGATTTTAAATGCGGCCTATTGATCGCCCATCTTTAAGCAGTAAACACTGCTCTCTACTCCTGACAGCATAATGAACGACTGGATTTGGGCCTGAGTTCATTTCAGGGACTTTGTTGTTTTTGAGGCTGACTCAGGGCCAGCGTGGCTTTTCATTGTCAAGTATTTGAACAAACAGTCATAATTCTTTCACATTAGAGCTTTTGAAGTTTTGCTTCAGCATGAAATTCTTCTCATTCATTGTTTTATTTGCTTTACAATCATGCATAAATTAGGCCGTAATAACACTCTGCACTGGGTGGAGAGGACTTGCCTACATGATTGAGGTTAAAGATTTAAAGCTTCAACTGACCTTTTCTCTGTCAAGTCACTTTAATCCTGTTTGTTTCACCATTAGACTCACAGGACAAAGTGTGCAGGTGTTTGTCTTATTTGACAGATTAGTGGTTGTTGGGGTTTTTCTAGTATAGACTTATATATCATAAATTCCATCAGACAAGCACTTTATTACAGTAGCTCAAAGAACTGAATCTGTAGGTGGTTTGATATCTGATGAAAACAGCACAAACATGTCTCCCAGAATCACGTGTGTTCTACACCTCTCATGATTTGTTGGAGAAAATTAATTCCTGATGGTAAAAATAGACATTTAAAAAAAATCATGTGAGATGTAGCAGTACAAGACAAGGATGCACCAGCCGCCATGACAGTTCTCACTCAATAATTTCCCTCCCAGTCTTAGTATAGTGCATGTGGTATGTATATTGGCCCAACTTGTTGTCTTCTTGGCTTCAAATGGCCTATTCAGCAACTGTGAACCTGAACTGTACCAACAATGACAGCCTAACGGGACAGCTGACTTTGCTGGCTTTAAACAGTCACATCAGCAAGAAAGAAACCAACCAGTGTCAGTCAGTAAGTGACTTCACTGTGTGAGGAAAGAGTGTGGCAGCCACCCAGCACAGCCAAGTCAAGTCCATTCACAGTTTTGTAAGTCATCAGAAGCATCTTAAAGTCTCCCATTTGTCCTCCAGTATCTGACACTGACGCAAAGTCATGTTTTCAGTATTTTCAGGTATTCTTCATGGTATTTTAGAGTTTGTCATTTCCTGATAAACCGTAAAAAGTTGTTGATGATGTCATCCTGCACTCGGGGGCGTGTACTAATTTTACATCCAATGAAACGCTTTCTCTCTCCTGACGCTGCCAGAGCGGAGTGCTTCCTGTTTGATCCAGTCTATGAGTGATTGTGAGGGCTGCTAAATGCATCTATAGCTGGGCCTCACTGATTACTGTACAAAAGCACAACTTTAAAACTTTATTCACTGATTTTCACGAAACTTGTGTCTAAGTGTAATCAGTTCACTAAAATATGTTTCTGAAAACATGTTATATAGGCAAGGCAGGAACAAAATCTGGATTCATATTTGATCAGCACTACCTAGTTTGACAGCTTAAGTTTCGTAAACGTGGTATATCATGCTGCACAGACTCACTGAGAGTGATTTCTCAGTCACAAGGTAGCCATTCCCTAAATCATTCCCTGCTTTCGTGCTTTATGGGACCATAATTTATAAAATGAACATCATGCTGTGTGGAAGAAGAATTGAAACCAGAACTGTTGGAACATGTGCAGAGTGTGTTTATGGCATCATCTTGCTGGATTAAGCAGGACGTCCCTAACAAAGATATTGTCCTGATGGCAGCATATGTTGCTCCAAAACCTCTGAGTACTTTTCAGCATTAATGGTGCCTCACAGATGTGCAAGTCATCCATCATGGCATAGGCATGAACACACCCCTATACCATCACAGATGCTGGCTTTTGAACTTTGAGCTGTAAACACTACAGGATTACAGAAATGCAACGTGGGCAAAACTTGGCCTAGTCTAAGCTGATGGCATACAAGATGGTGTCATCGGCATAAAAATGCTTTGTTGCAAAATAGATATTATTTATTATTATTTATTATGGCTAATAAACACTGTGCCTTCTTTGCAGAGATGGCCTCATAGCAATCGTCACAGTGGTCTGAAGAAGAGCGGGAGACATGAACAAGACACACTAAATGAAGAGAAGCATTTGAAGTCTGTACTGGGATCCAAAAATGACACCGAGTTTTGGAAGCGTCCTCGCTGTGGAGTCCCCGACTATCCTACCTTAACACAGGTCGGCCCATCGTACTACAACCTGAAGAAGATGAAGGGGGACCTGAGCAAACAGCAACGCAAGAAGCGATTTGCGCTGTTTGGGGGGCGCTGGGAGAAGACTGACCTCACATACAAGTAAGTAACACAAATATGTGTGTTTGTGTATCAAAAAAAAATATTGTTGGCAGAACTCCCAAATACTAATATCTGTTCTGCCCTATCCAGTCACTGTTAGACATTATACAACAAGTAGTTCCAACCAAGCACTCTGATTGGTGCTCATTACTTTGCTATTTCCATGGTAAGTGCCAAAGCTTTGTTCTTTGTTGTAAAAAAATGTAAAATTAGGATATTTTGATATGTTACAAACCAGCAAATGATCCAACAAATGCTCATGAAATTATAATAATATAAATCTGGAACCATAGTGGGCCAATATAGACTTGGCAGACCTCCTGTTATGATAATTAAATCAATTTTATTTAATTTTATGGTGCTGTTACAGTCATGTTAATACAGGTGCTATCTCGTTTGTGTGCAACATGTCGGAGATCAATCAGTTTACTGACCGCAGAGAAAATGTTGTTTTTGAAGGACTAAAGGCCGACTCATATGTATCTCCATGTTGGTTTAATTATCAGAACATCAACAATGTTTATTTTGAGAGAGGATTGCCCTGCAATATGAACACATTTTCATTATATGTTTAACTTAGTTGGTAACTGTTGTATAATAACACTCGAGTGTGCTTTACCATCATTATTGGCACAACAGTGATGCTTACAGACCGCATGACTGCGAATAATGATGGTAAAGCACTCCCTTGAGTTTAAGTGTCATCACCTCCAGAAAAAAACGTCCATTTCATGTCAGAGCACAGAAAACAAAGCTGGTGGCTTTAGCTTGATGGACCTCATGTGTGAAAATAGAATGAGAGGGGGGTGGAGATGGTGAGCTGATGGTTACTTGGAGCACAATGTGTTTCTGCAAGCTTTCAACTTGTGGTGTAAAACTGTTTGTAGATTCAATTTGTCAAATCAGCATAGAAGGCACAGCCATGTCGTAAATGTGGAAGTCCTGTAATTAAAAGTGACATTGCTTAATAATTATTATTGCAGAGACTCTGTTAATTATGTGTTTAGGGTGGTCAGCATGACAAAAGTAGAGTTCTGAATCAAGTCAGCGCTGCTTTATTCTGCAGTACTGTTTGTGTGGGTGCACATGTGCTTGTGCTAACAGTGTACACAGACTGTTGCTACATTATAGAGACTGTTTGTAAAAACATCCTGACAGGATCTCAAAACACAAGCAACTCCGACTCCTTGAGGGAAGAGGACTTAGATTTTTTTCTAATCTTAAAGGAATAAATCCAACCTAAAACACAATAATCAATATTTTTATATCAACAATTAATCAAATGTGTAATGGGAAATGGGTCATTAGTAGTGACAAACCTACAAAGAGTTACCAGTTGACTCTGATGATGAACATACTAAACTCTACCCGCTCAGCACCAAACAGCATCCAGACACAGTTGGTGACTAGCTGGTCAAATAGCATTTAAAGAATATATTTTTCTCAGGAGTTGGTAGAAAACAAACAAAAAAAATTTAAATATGAATAATCATACCTGACTTTTTAATCTTATGGATGCTTAAGATTCTGTTGTGAGAGAGATTCTGACTTAAAGTGACTCATGGAAAGTGACAAAGACATTGTGACCGTTTTTGTTTTGCTTGAAATCACATCACATACTGACCTCTCCAGCTCTCATTATGGGAGGCGGATGCTGATTTCCGGGGTGGAGTGCGCTGCAGTCAGGAGGGAAGTCACGGTGACTCTTCCACGTATAAATTTGTTGATGTTTTTTATCATGTAAGACATTACCTAGAACACCATCGTGGAAAACTACAAAGACACTGAGTTTATGTATTATTCATGCACCCACAAGCATAAATGTATAATATTTTAATTAATATGTTACTTTAACTGCAAACGTTTCACACGTCCAGTATATTTTCCTCACACAGCAGCACACACAGCATACTGTCTGTTTGGTGTGTGGGGGGAGCCCCTTTTTTCTTAATTCTCAGTGACGCTTGCCGGAGGTAAAGAGGTTCATATTACTGTGTGTCTGAGCTTGTCGACTCAGCTGAACAACAAGAGAGAGCCCATTCTCTAACCTGTGTCTGTTAACACAATATCTCAAGATTTACACTGAGTGGAACGACTGCCAAGCATGTAGACCGGAGGTGTAATGGGGGGTAAACCCGAGTAAACTCACTTTATCCACCTCTTTGAAATGAGGCTGAGAGTTTACTCACCTATTTTCAGCTCATGTATCAACCAATGAGGGGAAGTGTTTAGCTCTACACTCCTCATGTGGACATGCTCACTCTGCTGATTTTGTGTGTTGCATTTTAAAGTCAGTGCACCTTTTCTACAGCTGCAACACAGCAG
The DNA here is from genome assembly GCA_946959425.1 of Argyrosomus regius. Lineage (NCBI taxonomy): Eukaryota > Metazoa > Chordata > Actinopteri > Sciaenidae > Argyrosomus > Argyrosomus regius. Next base: position 1,532,861 of record OX336898.1, on the reverse strand, counting down.
TGTGGGACAAAGTTTTATAAGCTTACCTGAACTGACAGTGTGCAGTCATTTCATACATCACAACACTACAACACGTTTATGGACTTTTATTTTACAAAATCGAATATGTTATATCACAGATTTTAAAAACTGTTCTGTTCATGGTCTGGGTCGCCATGTTAATTTGACATCTGGTATGTTAGTATGACTTAGACTAGACTAGATGGATCTTGGGTTTTTGACTTAAATGACCATTCCATTTCACTTTTCTGTGGCAGAGGTAGTTTTTTTTTCAGAATTCCAAACATACTGGATTGCAGGAGAAGGGGTAGACAGGAAACATAGGGAGAAAAGGGGGTATGACATGCAGCAAAGGTCCCCGTCTGAAACTGAATCAGCAAGACTGAAGTTAACTGACATGCATGGTAACCATTCAGCTACGAAGGTGCTCCTCAATTTTTTGCAAGAACAAATACAAGAGAAAAATATGAAGATGTTCATGCATGAGGTCCATTACTGTTGAGAAAAACAGTGCAACAGAGGTAACACATGCATGACAAACAGCTGAAGCTAGGAAATAACAGATAAAACAGGTTCACAGCTGTTTTCTGTGACTTGATTACACTTGTTTGCGTCTGTTAAATGTGCTTTTATTTTGAAGTTACAAGATCAGGGTGGTGGTGCTGAAAATGAAAATGGGGGCATATTGTACAGTGTGGGGACATATACTAACATATACAGTATGTTGATATTTGGCTAAATTGTAATGTTTCAGCATGAACTAAAGGCCTACACTTCCCATGAATCATAGTATCATAGACCATTGTAGATTACATGATAAGTACATTGACTGCAGCGTGTAAATACGTCAGCTTTGGAGTGGTTTTGAGTGAATTTTGTTGGAGCTCGGCTAGCTGTTTCCCTCTGCTTCCCGTCTTGGATTCTAGGAAATTAAAGAGGTGTATTCTAAACTGCACATGCTGATGATTTACAAATTAATTCAGTATCAGGTGGTGGCAAAATTTGATTATATTTTACAGAAACATACTCACTCCTCTACGGAGATGGAAAGAATACAGTATTGTTGTGTGCAGAAACTATATCTTTTCTACTTTCTTTCTCTTACAAATTAATAACAAATTACTTACTGTTAACTGTTATATATCTTGGATATATAACAGTTAACAGTAAGTGTGACAGGATAATTCTTTTGTTGCAAATATTGCATGACATGATGTTGGAAAGTTGACAATAGATATAGAAACAAATCACATCCACTGCAGGAATTTAACAAGATTACAGGATAGAAAATCTGTTTTTCATGAGTGTTCTCTAATACAGCACATTGGTGTGTGTGTGTGTGTGTGTGTAGGATTGTGCGTTTCCCCTGGCAGATGAGTGAGGACAAAGTGCGGCGTGTCCTCCAGGAGGCATTAGGTGTGTGGAGTGCAGTGACTCCTCTGAGGTTCAGCGAGGTCACTGGTGAGAAAGCAGACATCATTATTGACTTCAACAGGTAAGAGAAGGTCACCGTTAAGCAACACAATGCACTGTTAGGTTGTTAATAAAGCTCTGTGAAGCATGTTGGGATGCATGTTTGCATGAAAGGTGCTTTATAAATAAATAGATTTAAGTATACCATCATACAGTACGTTTTAAAGTATGATGAGATAGCTAACCTAAGAAACTCAGTTAAGTCAAATTATAAGACTTCTTCCTCCTTACAGCAAAGTGTAAGAGCAACCATAAAGAACAGCTAGATCAAGTGATCATGTGATTATTTACATGTGAGCTCAGAGCACGAAGAGCCAATTAGAGACAAGGATTTAGCCAACATCTCCCCCATTGATTATTCTTTCATAAAAGCCGTACATTTTAAAATATTTTTGAAAGAATAATCAAATAATATCTTTAATACCTCCAGTAGCAATCATCATCAATCTATATAAAAGTTGGAAGAAGATATGTCATTCTTTTAACATAAGTATTTGTTTTTGGGACACCTGATGTATGTACCATGTACCAAGGTGCATTTCCTGTAATATTTTGTTATATCAATCAATCAATCAATCAAATTTTATTTGTATAGCCCAAAGTCGCAAAATACATTTTGCCTCGGAGGGCTTCACAGTCTGTACAGGGAGTGACACCCTCTGTCCTTAGACCCTCGGTTCGAGTGAGGAAAAACTTGCCCACAAAAAACCCTTTTAACAGGGAAAAAAGTGGAAGAAACCTCAGGAAGAGCCACAGAGGAGGGATCCCTCTCCCAGGACGGACAGACGTGCAATAGATGTCACGTGTACAGTCAACAAGTCAACAGAAACATTATATCAGTGCATTATGATTATATAATATCAGTGTGCTATGCTGTGACAGCATGATGGTAAGTGGAGGTAAAATGAATGTTTCAAAAACTCTACAACTGTGGAACCAAACAGGAAATGTTAGGAAGAGAAGTGCAGATCAGGAGGAACCCTTTTCTTAATCGTCTTGTTTGGAATAGACCTGCTTCCTGTGTGAACAGGATACGGATACATGGACTAATATTTTACACTATACTTTCTGAGGGAGTATGTGCTGTAAAACATTTAAGAAATGCTGCACTAATGCAACCAAAACACTTGATTTATCTAGCATTTATCTAGTCTATCTAACAGTAACACTTAAAGGTCACTTAAAAGGGACATCTTATGAAAAAAATCACTTTTCCAGCTCTCATACACTAATATTTTTGAATTCAGGGTGCGTTCAAACCCCCCGTGTTAAAAACAACAACCGTTCAGATTCAGAGCCCCTTGTGACATCACTAACAGGCTCATGAACATATTCCAGAACCAGAACCATGTTTCTCTCGGTGCTCGAGCTCACCTGTTGTCATGGTAGTCTGATGCCAAACTCAGGTTCTGGGCGGAATGAGCCAGCAGCTCATTAGAACAGACACTGAAACCTGCCGTCTGAGCACTGAGTGTTACAGACGGGGTACAGAGAGAGCTGCTGTGCTTGATCCATGAGGAATTTTGACCAAAGGATTTCACAGACATGTCATTAAAACACCTGAGAACTGTGTAAACTTGTGGAAAAGGGGTATAATATGACTCCTTTAATATATAACAACCAGAAAATGACTAACTACTGGTAGAATTATTGTTACACCAGTGTCTTGGAAGTTATATTAATTTTTTAGTTTATATATGTATGAATGAATTAGAAATGCTGCAATGTGCTTCAATAGGCTGAAGTCCTTCTAGTGATGCACCACAAAACATATTGCTCCAGTCAACAGTGTCTTCTGAATTTATTTTTTAAATGAAAATAAAGTCTGTAAACGTGCCAGATGACACAGAATTTTGGTGGTGCACTGAGTTTGAGTGAGAAAACGGTTCACAACATGTGAAAGATGTGGTCATTGCATGCATTCTGGCTCGAAGTAATGAAAGGTTCGGTCCAAGTTGGCAGCAGTCTTTGTTTTCCAGATGATCTCTGTAGTCTGACCCAGACATAAATCTCCTTTTTAAATTCTTTTGTCAAAGTGACCCTGGAAAAACTAAACCAGATGTATCCTAGCTGAACTCGAGAGCAGATTACAAACATGAATGAATGCAACACAGGACTTGTTTGGCAGAGTTTTTAATGCTGTGCCTCTGGCTACATATGATCAGCCCAGATTAGTCATTTTGGCATTCAGTTTACGATACATCCGTGTCATAACAACTCTCTTGCTTTAGTGCGTTACATGACATGTTAGTTTCATAACTACTGTGCCTAGCCCTTTTTCACTTGGCGTCTTGGCCTGTACAAGTTACTTTATAACATAACTGCTTATAAGGACTGAATCTTACATATTGGAAATATTGAAAGAACACAATAAAAACTGAGAAATCCTCATTCTTGCCTCCTGGAAATAAAACATTTGAGGAAAAAATAATAGAATGCTTTATTTCATTTCCTTCTCATACGACTGCCAGCACGTCTGCTCTTGTTCAAGTAAATTTCAGCTATCAGAGGAATGTTTTCCACTCCTGACTGGAGTAAAGTTTATGTTAGCACTTCAACATTCACTGTTTTATAGAAAGGAAGAAGGCACTGCTGTATCACAAGATGAGACACAGGCAGTCTAAATTATGGAATTAGAAATTATTTTTGTCTTTGCTTTCTAATGTGCTAAGCACACAGAAAAATCACAGAAATGTGTGATATTACATATTAGATTTTGTACAATAAAAGTAGTGCTTGTGCAGGTACTGGCATGGGGACAGCTTACCGTTCGATGGTCCTGGAGGAATCCTCGCCCACGCCTTCTTCCCCAGGACACACAGAGAGGGAGAGGTTCACTTTGACTATGATGAGCATTGGACAGTAGGCAACGATGTGGGTGAGTACATTTGGAATACTTTGAGGTAAAAGGAGGTCTTGCTGGTTTTAAAGGGCTTTTCTCTAAAATTGCACATCACTTGTGCACATTCATCTCATTTTAGTATAACTGTCCCTTTATCTTCTGCTCACCTGTTTAGGCACTGATCTCTTACAAGTGGCAGCTCATGAGTTTGGCCATGTCCTGGGCCTGCAGCACTCCCTGGAGCCTGATGCAGTGATGTGTCCTTTCTACAGCGACTCCTATCCTCTGCAGCTGAGCGAGGATGACAAGAGGGGCATCCAGTATCTATATGGCCCCCCTCGGCACCCACCGCCCGAGATAACGGAGACCAATGAGATAGACATTGGAATGGTGAGATAATAATACTGGGATGGACCTTAAAGCTACATGTACTGTATTTCATGATTTTATCTTGTATTTTGGAACTTTGAATATTAGTCCACAGTCAAAAATGTCCCTGCTGTGTATGTCTTTGTGCCCCAGCCGGACGCCTGCAGAACAGGTTTTGATGCCGTGTCCATGATCAGGGGTGAGCTGTTCTTCTTCAAGTCTCAATATGTTTGGCGTATCCGTGATGGGCAGCTACAAGGTGGCTATCCAGCCTTGTCTTCACGCCACTGGAGAGGCATTCCTGACCACATCGATGCTGCGTATGAAGACAAATCTGGCAACATCTGGTTCTTCCAAGGTTGGTCATAATGCAGAATAAATACTGAAGACAATGTATGGAGTGTGCAGTTGAAACATTTCAAATAGTTGAAATATTGTAACAGTCATAGTTCAAATGGTATTCAGAATATAAGTAGTGTCAGTTTACACATTAAATGAGTTTTGATGTTTGAGTGTAATCACTAAAAGTAGACAAACTCTCAGTTAAACAATAAGAAAGCAGAGCTGTGAAGCAGTGAGTAAGAGGTAAAAACAGCTGATGTGAATGTGCTGAAGGCAGGTGTGTGTTAAAATTCAGCTTAGTAACAGTAACTCTGGGGGGGCAGGTCTATCAAGCTTTGGGGTTTCCCCGCATGTTGAAGTGGTGTGTATGGTGGTGAGAATGGAGTTGTAGTAGGAGCCAAATATAAACATGTTTGTCTGCTGTAACATAAGTTACATGCATCAGCAAGCCCTGCTAATTAGCTTTTTACCTACGATAGTAACCAAGCATTACATCCAAAGCCATGAAGCATATCATTAGCTGTTATGATAAGGGGTATTAGGTTATGTCACGAAAAGGCCAGTTCCGGACAGACACATCCCCCGAGCATGCTACTATACTATACTATACTATAACTTTAGAGGCTTTGTCCTAGTCTTTATTGAATTTGGGAAAGTTTACATTTCCCAATCATGTCGGTTAGTCATTCTCATCACAGCCTTGTTCTCTTGTACAAGTGAAATATATTATTTGTAAATACAAAAGTGGTGAGGTTGCTGACTATTTTCCTGGGACATGCAGCTGTTGCCTCAGATTTTTTGAACAATATCAAGTGTGTAGCCATTGAGTGCAGAGACTGCTATACAAGGTTCTGATTTGAAAAAGAATCTGCTGGAATCATTAAACAGTCAGCTGGAGACAGAGCTCCAAGCCAACTAGCTGAGTCAATGTTTTAGCTAGCTACAGCTGATACAATCTGCTAGTGACAGATGTCATTTCAGCCAACAAACCCTCCTCCTACAGACTCGATGAGGTTTTCAAATGTCAACATCAAAGTAAATATTGGAGAAAAGGAGGAAAAAGTAGAGAAGGTAAACACCAGCTACGATCCAGTCCACCTCTGTGTTCATCAATCTCAACAGCAGAAGAAGAAACACAGAAGAGGAAAATGTGGGGGACTGACAGCGACACAGTTCTCTGACAAGCAACCTAGCCAATGAACAGGCACTGGATAATAAACTGGACAACCTCTGTGCCCGTATCAGGTTCCAGCGGGATTTCAGGAACTGTAATGTCTTTTGTTTTACTGAAACCTGCCTAAATCCTGGAATACCAGACAGTGTCATTCAACCAGGCAACTCTTTTTCTGTATATAAATCTGACAGAACAGAGGGCACGAGAGGAAAGGAGGAGGTGTGCACTTTAGGGTGAAAAATGACAGGAGTATGAAAGTACTTTCCTCTTCCTGCTCACCTGATGGGAAGTTATTGGCTATCAAATATAGACCACACTTTCTGTCATCATCAAAGCGGTCTACATCCCACCTCAGCAGAGTACAGAAGCTACTCTGTAGGAACTTTACAAAACTTTGAATTACTGACAGACCAGTAACCTTAAGAAGGTTATGCCTGACCTCCGTCACTGCTAATTTCTGCTAAATTCGTGAAAAACGACTGTATGGCCATCTTGCTGAGGATGAGGATGATTTAAATGAAGTTTAAGTGATGCAAGAGATCAGGAAATGGACAGACCAGAGGTCGGCCTGCAATCTGCACTACATGTCCTGCAAACCCTGACTGGTACCAGAAGCTCAAAACAAGAGTCAACAGCAAAGAAAAGCAACCCACCTACTCAGCTCTGCTGCTCATTCCACAAATGCATTTATTGCCAAGAAGCATTGTTACAACAAAGAAATAATCTACCAAATACAAATGTCCTTACTTTTTGTGCATAATTTATTACTTAGTTTTATTAAGAATATATGAGCTCATAGAAATAGACGTCACTATAATTGTTCTTTTATTATTATATATGAAATATGAAATAGATCCATGACAAACAGTGTCCATGACATACAGTGTCCATGACAAACAGTGTCCATGACATACAGGGTCCATGAGAAACAGTGTCCATGACATACAGGGTCCATGACATACAGGGTCCATGACAAACAGTGTCCATGACATACAGGGTCCATGACATACAGGGTCCATGACAAACAGTGTCCATGACATACAGGGTCCATGACATACAGGGTCCATGACAAACAGTGTCCATGACAAACAGTGTCCATGACAAACAGTGTCCATGACATACAGGGTCCATGACAAACAGTGTCCATGACATACAGGGTCCATGACAAACAGTGTCCATGACATACAGGGTCCATGACAAACAGTGTCCATGACATACAGGGTCCATGACAAACAGTGTCCATGACATACAGGGTCCATGACAAACAGTGTCCATGACATACAGGGTCCATGACATACAGAGTCCAGGTAAATGAATTTGAATTTTCATATCTTTTTACTGTGACAGGTGACAGCTACTGGGTGTTTGATGCCGAGAGAAAGATTACAGGACCAGATTCTGTGCGGAAGCTTGGTCTTCCTGTAACAGATATCCAAGCTGCTTTGAAGTGGGAAGAGGACCGTGTTGAGAAAGTCTACCTCTTCAAGTCTGCATCTTACTGGCCCTTCAATCCTCAGGAGAATCGAGTTGACGATATCTATCCTCGTAGCATGTATGAGTGGGAAGGAGTGCCCAGTCATATTGATGCAGCCTTTCGGGACAGATATGGTGAGGAGGAAAAAGCTACATTTTTGTACATTTTCATATTACTTCTTTTGCCTCTGGCCGAGTGGCTGGGAAGAGTCCATAGTTGACTGTTGCTTTCTCTCGCCCTCTGACAGGCTACGCCAATTTCCTGAGTGGGCCACACTATTGGAAGTTTGACCCTGTGGCGTTGAAGGTGCTTGAAGGCTACCCCCGCAACATTGGCATGGATTTCTTTGGCTGCTCTGCCTTTCTGTCTAAATAAGTTCATACCCATATGTCTCATAAACTTGTGAAGAGCAGTGAGTTGATTTTTCAGCTTAATTCCCCGTACAAAACACTCAGCCTATTTTGGAAATATATACAATCAAGGCTGATGTATTTCAGTAAGATGACCCAAAACCCATAAATACAGCAACAAACGTCCCAAAGGCAGTGCCTGCTGCAGCCAAAGTGCTTTTTGAAAACAATGGATTTGCATTTGAAATTATATGTAAGTGGTTTCTAGATTTTCTTGTAAGTCTAAATTAACAGTCAGTCAGTATGTGCTTACTTTTGTAGGGTCAGGGATGATTTTGTTAATTTGAGATGAACATACAAATCTGGAGAAGATAGCTGGTTAAAACTCTGGATGGTGGTGACATTCAGTCCCAACAAAGCTTGAAGTGATATGTTTTATTGCAGTGGTTGTGTTGTGGAAAGAACAAGTAGCCACCACAAGTTGGCAGTGCAAGCAGGATTACAAGACTGGGTGCAAGTACCCTTTAATGTCTGTGGTGAAAAAAACAACAACACCCAAATCAAACAACACCTTGCTTACTAGTAAAGTCGGGGCATGTATTAAGGTATGCTTGATGGAACTAGGCCATATGACATGTCTGACCACGTCTAAAAGAAAACATGATTATATTTGTTGGATTGACCACACCTGAAGGCAGCACAGAAAGATTGCTTCATCCTGGCTGCATCTGAAAAATGAGGCTTTTCGTATTACATATTATTGTCAAAATTATTTACTTTACTAATTATGAAACAAAAAAGTAATTAGATACATTACTTATTACTTATAATACACTATATATATAGTTATTCAGCACAGCACCATCAAAGGTGTTACACCTCCTGTATTTAACATGTAGAGCTAGAAAACCACTATGTTCTCATTTTCCACTATTATTCTGAATATGACAATATTGCCAATTTGATACGGGTCATGTAAACAGCATACTCCACATTGATATCTGAATTATACCTTATTTCAAATGTAGCATTTTCTGATTAAGATGTGGGATATGTCAATATAATTCAGGTATCAGGAGCATTCACATTCGGAACATGCATCTCCATTTGGTTCTGTTGGGATGTTGCAAGGTGTCCCACGTGTAGTTGGCAGTATGTTATTTTTTCCACTTCAAAGATGGTTTACTTTTAGCATGAGTTATTGTTCTACCATATAAACTGGGTCATTTTAATACAATCCATTTTATGATCAATTATCTACAGTTCTGTGTTTAAAATCAAACTCCATTTATAGCGATTCATAGATTCAAAATCACAGGAAATCTCTCTACCTCCCTGCAAGAACTCTGTCTTTTGTGTCTTCGTAGTCTAGATTCAGTGAATCATACAAAGTGGGAAATTGGTGCACACTTTTGAGGCACTGGCACTAAATTACAAAAACAAAAGCCACAATGACAGGATGTATTCAAGTGCCTTGAAAAGGAATTTGTTTTGCTCTGCTCTGCTAGGAGACCACTTGTGGCAGTGCGATGCTGAAACGTACACCCAAACTGAAAGAGCAAATAGAAAAACCTTCCCAGCAGGATGTTTGATGAAGTCAGCTCGCATGACGCGCAGGCCGACATTGTTGTGATTTGTGAGATATGCGTGTTAGCTCATCTGTATCCTTTTACCCATCACTGAGTAGGTCCACAAAGATGTTTCTTTGCAGAAGCATAATTCCAGCTTCACTATTTTGGTTTACCATTTCAGTGGTATTACACATAGAAGAGCATCTCTGCAGTTTTGGAGGCATACACATCTGCTCTGCCTTACATATCTACAAATCTTGGCTTTTATTTTTATTTCCAAAACCCGTTTGCCTCAGTTGTGCTTTGACCACTTCCTCAGTTTCCTTTGATTTTAGTCATTAGGTTCTTGTGCTTGCAGGCTCCTGTAACCACCTCAACCGCAAACTCTACAGAAATTATCCAAGCAGACATAGAGGGAGACATGGCAAATGTTAGACAATCCAGACCGGCCAGGAAATGACTAGTTGTTGCAGATGCAGGGCAGCATTGTAATAATGCAATTAAAGCCTGTAAGTCTAGCATCGTCTAGCATGACGATTGATAAGCAGTTATCCTGGCACTGACTGTGGTAAATAGTTGCTTTTGCTTCTTTGTGCTGTAGTCAAATGACAGTCAGTATTGATAATCGACTTGAGGTCATTTAGGTCACCACTTATTTCTCTAAATTCACTGCAGCATGTCCAGATTGAATGAAGCAGAGTGGAGAATATGTAAGGTACTATTTAAGTTCCTGTAGGCAAGCTAAACCAGTACCTCAATTATTACACAAATTCAAAATATCTTTTTACAGTTTCATGTACTCCTTTGGTGCATTTTAATGGAGCCATTCAATAGTCCTCGTTATCTGTTGAAGAACTTTGTTTCAATTCTCTGATTGTTTCTGTGCCTCTTTCAGAAAATGTAAAACCATCTGGCTGCCAACATAATAACGTCTGACATTGATCCTGTGTTTCAGTCCTATAATCAGAGAAATGAAACAGAGCTTCACTGTGGTTTGACTTACTGTATATTTTATGGATATTATGTTCTGTTCATATGTATTCCATGTGTTACTGTTTCTAATCAGTGCAGGACACTGATTGTTGCATTGACTTGTAAAATGCACTGTAGTGTGTGCAGAAATAGTAGTCCAGTGTGGCTTGGCCACTGTCTTTCATTTTAAACAGTGTCATGTCCTGACAACAATGTTTTATCTATTTTGATGTACTTTGAACATTTATCTGTTTGCTTTTATATTCAAGTGTTTTAATCAGAATATGAAATTCTCTTGTGAATAAATCTGTTTACTATAAAATCTTTCCTATTTCTGTGAGTATTGTAGTTTATACTTTGAAGTTTTCTTTTAGCACAGGGGGCCCGGGGGGTGGACGGATGCACGTTAGTGTTCTAAAAACAACAGGAGGTTAGATATTGGGGAGGTAGATCGGGTCATCCACTAATCGGTGGTTCGATCCCTGGCTCCTCCAGTCTGCATGTTGACGTGTCCTTGGGCAAGATACTGAGCCCCAAATTGCTCCTGAAGGCCTCTCCATCGTATGAATGGTTAGCTCCTCAAACTGATGAGCAGTTGGCACCTTGCATGGCAGCCAATGCCATCAGTGTATGGGTGTATGGGTGAATGAGATATGTAGCGCTTTTACGCTTGGAAGACTAGAAAGGCGTTATAAAAGTACAGTCCATTTACCATATTATAGTTTAGATGCTGATTTGGGTGCTCACCAACAAAAGTTTTATTCCCTCTAAGTCATAACTCAGACAGATTTAAAGTGACTTACAAGCTTAGAAGTCAGAAACAAATAAGTTCCCTATGACTTCAGAACCCGCTTGAGATTCATCACATTTTTAAGCTTTCTTCAGTATCAAAGTAATCCACTGATAGTTTTCTGCTCATCAATGGGTACATTACAAACATGACCTGATAGTAACTAATTCGTCTTACTTTTAATGGTGCCAGAAAACCCTTAAAAGAAAGTGGCTGCACATTTGTGGTGAGAACACTTTTAGATAAATGTGCTGTCTGCATTTTGAGCATCAGGAACTCTCCCTGAGGGTCAGCATGCTTACACATGTTCACATAGAGTTGCATTTGCTTTAATATTTGTAAAGTCTCTGATATTTGGCCAGGGATATTTGGTACATACCTGCACCATTAAAAAAGGTCTGACCACACCATCCCCAGTGAAATGACCAGAGTATCAGTTTATCTGTTAGCATGCTGGTCATGAGTCACTCAGTAATCATCAGGTGTTTCTCAACAGTGAAACGGAAACCAGGAGAAACCAGAAAGATATTCCTGATCAGAGATAGAAAAAGAAGATTTATCTCCTAAGTGGTGCTGCTACTCGCCTACAATCACAGCTATAATAATTATTTCATGCAGAAAGATAGTCTTTCTCTCTTTGGAGAGAGCATTGCAATAATGTAGCTGATGTATAATAAAAGTCTGAATAAGCAGTTCAGCACTGAAGTGAAAAAAGATGAATTTGTAAAATTAAATGATAAATAAAATTCCCCTCTTAAATTTGTAACACTTTGACAGCTTCTGACATTCTACTTTTGATCTTACAAACAGAATTTCTGTTTTTGATAATTTAATAATAATAAAAATATCAGTGAGATAAGTAATAAGAGTACTAAAAGAACTGTATAACACTGGTATTTCACATTGTCTCCTGGAGGGATGCCTGGAGGCATGTATAAAGAAAATCAAATGAGGCCAAGAATACAGCCTTGAGGAACTCCATAATTAAAATCAAGTGACAATGATCACCTAAATTAATGAAAAACCTGACAAGTATGAAAGAAACCAGTCATACACAACAGCAGAGAGACCACTATTCAGACCGTCTATTCAGATCAACTGTGTCAAACAAAGCACTATGTTAGATAGTTAGTATTTTAAGGCTAATTTTAATTCCAATTGTTGCTGTTTTTAGATGCTACATTCCCTCAAATAATTCTGATAGGTTTGATCCAAAAGAGCAGATACAAACTGTGCCTACATTTCACCAAATCTCTTCAGCACATTATATTTCAGGATAGACATTTTGGTACTATCATTGACTGTGACCTAACTTTCAGGCCCACATAAGGAACATCATTCTGTTATTTAAGAAAAAAAGTTGTATCAGTCTTATTCAAATGTTGCTGCACTGACTTTCAGTTAGTTTAAGAAACCATTTTAAAATTCTTATTTTTGTCAATAAATGTCTGTGGACTTTACGTATGTATACGTATTAAACTAAACTTCTCTATTTAACTTATACTGAATTGCTCTTCATGACGACTGAACAAACTCTATCCGCTGATGAAGGCCATGTGATGCAGCAGAATGCTCTGGAAGAAAAAAAAAGTCCTATCTGCTCACAGCTTTTGTATAGTATGTCATTGTGTTTCCATACTGCTTAGAGGTAAGGTTAAATGTTACTTTTCCTTTTTTATCTGTTTCAATGTGCAGCTCCTCTTTTGTTTGTCATCATGTCAACACTGTACTTCATGTCTAGAAATCTAGCAGTCTACTTGAAATGCTGATTATTTGCATGTTTTTCTCTCCTATCTCGCGTGCATGAGTCATGGTTCAGTCATCCTGCTGTGGTTACATCGGTATGCAGCAGATGGTGGCTTTGGTAAAACATGTAAGAGCTCATTGTTTTCAGTATATAGTTCACAGTTGTCCTGTTACATTGTGTGGATGTACTGAAATATATAAACTGATCACATTAACAGGTAAATGACTCTGGTGTTTGGCTGACACTGACATCTTGAGTCTGTGAATGAACTAGTACACTACACTGAATATACAACCCCTGGCAAAAATTATGGACTCACCAGTCTTGGAGGATGTTCATTCAGTTGTTTAATTTTGTAGAAAAAAAGCAGATCACAGACATGACACAAAACTAAAGTCATTTCAAATGGCAACTTTCTGGCTTTAAGAAACACTAAAAGAAATCAAGAAAAAAAATTGTGGTAGTCAGTAACAGTTACTTTTTTAGACCAAGCAGAGGGGGAAAAAAAATTATGGAATCACTGAATTCCGAGGAAAAAATTATGGAATCATGAAAAACAAACAAACAAAAGAACACTTCAACACACCACTAGTACTTTGTTGCACCACCTCTGGCTTTTATAACAGCTTGCAGTCTCTGAGGCATGGACTTAATGAGTGACAAACAATACTCTTCATCAATCTGGCTCCAACTTTCTCTGATTGCTGTTGCCAGATCCTTTCAATTGATGGGATAAGAAAAGTGTCCAAAATGTCAACGTAAACTTGTGCATTTATTGAAGATGTAATGACAGCCATCTCCCCAGTGCCTTTGCCTGACATGCAGCCCCATATCATCAATGACTGTGGAAATTTGCCTGTTTTCTTCAGGCAGTCGTCTTCATAAATCTCATTGGAACAGCACCAAACAAAAGTTCCAGCATCATCACCTTGCCCAATGCAGATTCGCGATTCATCACTGAATATGACTTCCATCCAGTCATCCACAGTCCACGATTGCTTTTCCTTAGCCCATTGTAACCTTGTTTTTTTCTGTTTAGGTGTTAATGATGGCTTTTGTTTAGATTTCTTACAGTTCGGTCACAGACGTTGACTCCAGTTTCCTCCCATTTGTTCCTCATTTGTTTTGTTGTGCATTTTCTGTTTTCAAGACATATTGCCTTAAGTTTTCTGTCTTGACGCTTTGATGTCTTCCTTGGTCTACCAGTATGCTTGCCTTTAACAACCTTCCCATATTGTTTGTACTTGGTCCAGATTTTAGACACAGCTGACTGTGAACAACCAACATCTTTTGCAACATTGCGTGATGATTTACCCTCTTTAAGGAGTTCGATAATCCTCTCCTTTGTTTCAATTGACATCTCTCGTGTTGGAGCCATGATTCATGTCAATCCACTTGGCACAACAGTTCTCCAAGGTGTGACCACTCCTTTTTAACTGCAGACTAATGAGCAGATCTGATCTGATGCAGGTGTTAGTTTTGGGAAAGAAAATTTACAGGGTGATTCCATCATTTTTTCCTCGGAATTGAGTGATTCCATAATTTTTATTCCCTCTGCTTGGTCTAAAAAAGTAACTGTTACTGACTACCACAATTTTTTTTCTTGATTTCTTTTAGTGTTTCTTAAAGCCAGAAAGTTGCCATTTGAAATGACTTTAGTTTTGTGTCATGTCTGTGATCTGCTTTTTTTCTACAAAATTAAACAACTGAATGAACATCCTCCAAGACTGGTGATTCCATAATTTTTGCCAGGGGTTGTATTCAGAACAACACACACTTCTGCCTCCAGGTTCTGGAGAAAATACAAGAAAATAATTCACAAATACCATTTCATTACATGGATTCAATACAATAAATATAATGTGTAATGAGTGTAATTAAAAAGGTGGAGTTGATGTGGTGAAGACATTTTGGGAGAAATTGATTACAGAAACTGAAAATAACGATTATTAATGGGTAGAATTCTGACAACCAGTATGAGGATGATATACTGAATATTTACTGGAACATGCAGAGAGAAATTACCATAAAAGTCAAAGCATGGAGCAAATTACAATGAAGCTGAAACATATAATTAGAGAATTTGTTTGTAATTAGGCACAGAGACATATGGAACAGCTTTTCTGCTTCACTTTGCGGTCGCTCCTCGTTTCTGATTTTTAAAAAAGATCTTTAACAGATCGTCTTGACAGAGTACAGTAATATGTTAATGAAGTAAGATCCACAGTATGAATGCAGTGTAAATATATATTTTTATTGCATTTCTTGTTTTCTTCTTTGGTATTTCATGTTTGGAAACATGATGTGGTTCCTTTTACTAGTCCTCAGGGTTTTTATCATCCCATATTTCTTCTCTTCTGTTTTATTGTATCTATTATATGCACCAAGAAATAAAGGACAAAGGAATGGAGGAAATTGTTGAAAAACAAACATTCAATTCAATTTTATTTGTATAGTGCCAAATCATAACAAAAGTTATCTCATGACACTTTCCATACAGAACAGGTCTAGGGGAGGGGGGGGCACAGAGAGACACAGATACACAGCAGCAGCAAAACAATAACTAACTATAAACTGTAAATATATGCTTGAAATTGCTTCAACACACATTATTATGCATTAAGAAATAAATGTGTGTTGCTTTTGGCATCGTCTATACATTACAAATATAGTAAGATTTGTGTTTGTATTAAATGCTATCTTTGAACTCGCTTTCTTATTTTGTCATATACTGTTTGATGAGATGGCAATAAAAGGTATAAAACATGTTAAATGCAACACATTTAAGATATTACCATCTGTCAACATAACTTTTGATTTATTTTTTTAATGTTTCCTCACTATAAAATGATGATAGCATTTCTCAGTGTGTGTTGTTATATTGTGTGCAGCACCTTGTGTTACATTTTGTTTGTATAAAAAGTGCTATACAAATAAAGTCTGATGGATTCATTTGTGTACCATTGTATGAAGTATACAATTCTGTCTACCCACAATGCCCCACAGCTTCCTAAACAGAGTACTCACCATTCTTTGCATCAGACATAGTCAAGGTCTCAATGAAATGTTTCCTCCTACATCATTAGACATGATATGTTTTTCTTTATTCATAAAGATCTTACAGAAGGACATCTGAAGCTTTTTAGGTGAGAACCATCGGTGGAGCTGTGTGTAAAGTGTCCATCCATGTTTCAGTAAAACAGAAACATTTCTTTCAAATGTTCATACTGTCAGTCTTTATATTTAGAATAAGCTCTCTATGTTTCAATCGTCATCAATTATTAACCATACTGACCATAATTCTTCTATTTGCAGACGTGATGGAATCACACTGACATGAATTCATGCTGACTCCATCCTGTTAGAAACTGGAAGGTTTTAATCATATTCATACTGTGTAGGTATTTAGACAGACCTGCTATCTTTTTATCAACTTATACAGTCCCCTCCAAAAGTATTGGAACAGTGAGGCCAATTCCTTTATTGTTGCTGTAGACTGAAAACATTTGGGTTTGACATCAGAAGATGAATATGAGACAAAAGATCAACATCTCAGATTTTATGTCCAGGTATTTACATCTTGATCTGATACACAATGTAGAAGATAGCACCTTTTGTTTGAACCCACCCATTTTTCATGGGTGGGTTCATGGTTTGGAGGGGACTGTATAAATTTCAAAAATCTAGAAACTATGTAACACGGAACACTTTATTAATAAATGTCATCATTCTTAGAATTTTAACACATGTAAAAATGTCATATTTAGGGGCTCTATTCACAGAATATGACAGAAACAGAATATAATCTTCATAATGTATAATCACCTGAAAATAAGAATCGTTGTGTTTTTGTTACTTTAGAATGAGACTTTTATATCTACAGACACCTGAAGTCCTCTTCCACAGAATAAAGGTTATTCATCTGATGGTGTTGAGAGAAATCACACACGGGGTAACAAAACAACATATTTCCAACAAGTTTTCTTTATTGTTATTTTTCATATAAAAAACAAGTCCACTATAAAGGTAAAGCAATTTTACAAAAGAAGAGAACAAGAAACAACATTACATACGTTAACATCATTCTCTGGAGTATGTTCAAGTTGAAAATCATCACTTTAAAAGACACCATTGGTTCTTGTCAGCTTGTTTCCTGCCCCCATCTACTGCCCAACATCACTGCCAGTAAAACAGAGGCTCCAGTCTGCTGACACTGATGCAATGTGAGGCACAGTGCAGACAGAAGTAACAGTGGGAACAATCAGTCCCTCATGCACAGAGTACAGGATCAACTAACTATGTCTTAGCATGCAGATGAACACTGGTGCACATAACTGATCAGTTCTGGTAACCAAGATCAGAATGCAGAGTCTACATGCTAAAAATCAAACTTTCTGATTGGCTGCAAACACCCGACAGGTCAAAGCCACTGCCACTGCCTGAAGAGCTGTGTGGACAGCAGTGACAGGAGATGGTTGGAGTTTGATTTTATACATGCACACTGGTCATTTCAGTCAGGTAAAAACACAACAGCACCCAGAACACTTTACTGTGGCTCAGTGTGACATTTATTAAAGCCCCTATATGACGCTTTTTTAATCTGATTACTGCATCTATCAAATGACGTTTTGTTTGGAGACGTTTGTTTATTGATCCACACCATGCCAATAAGAACCGAGCTTCTACTTCATCTTTTTTTGGTCCTGTCACGATCAGCTATGTTCAAACTTGACACACAGAGGCATTATGATCCATGTATCATTCATTCTTTGATTTTTTTTGTTCCAAACCTAGATCAGAAAAACAAAACAGTGACACATTTTTTCTGTTTTTCAATTTGGTTTAAAAAAACAAAAACTTAAAGAATGAACGATACACAGATTCATCATGTACTATTTTGGGGTATCGTCTACCAACAAAGGTTTGATGTTCAAGGCCTGTTTGAATTGTGTAGTCTACAGAATATCAAAAAAATAGTGAACAAATGCCCATGACAACTCCCCAGAAAGCATGGTGACATCTTTAAAAGTCTGGTTTTGTCAGATCAACAGTCTGAAATATTTAGTTTACATGATACATTACGAAGACGAGCAGCAGATCCTCTCATTTGACAAGCTTGAACGGAAAAAAAATGTCAGTCAAGCAGCACAAAGCAGATCGCGCTGATTGGAAGTCAGGCACAGAAACAACAGAGAATCCGAATCTGAGAATCCCAATCGTAAAAACAATTTTACTACGTAGCTTACTTACTCATGGTAGATGCACATAAATCAAGAAAAATTGACCAAATCTGAGCAAGTTAAAGTCTGGCAGGCAAAACACTTCTGAAACGCTCCTGGTGGATTATGAAGCCGTGTAGACAATGGACCATAACAGCGTTGTGACCGGTGGAATTTAGGGGTACAAATCTAAATGAGCTTGCTCAATCATCGACAGATAAGAGTCATTTGCACTGCACAGTGTGCTGTGTCGAACAGACGTCAGATAAAGCTCCTTCGGGGATGAACGTGAGCTAACAGTGACGATGTGTTCCATCTGAACTGCTGCCATGACTGCTGTGCTGAAGGCAGAGGAGACATGATGACCGGTGTGCACAGGAATGCCTGGATGTGTGTGTGTTGTGTTCAGTCGGTGAGGTGCCCATGGAGACTGACCACATGTCTGTGAGTGCATTCATGCTTCATCCATGTTTTAAGGATGGCCTGTGTGTGTGTGTGCATGTGTGTAACACTGTGTGTGTTTACTTGATCATTTCAGAGTAACAGGAGTCTCCAGAGGACACATCATCTGATGCAGCTTCATGTCCATTCTACCAGGACGGAGCGGTGTTAGCCAGTCTTCTCATACGCCTGGAAAAACACATTTGATTCACATTACTTCAAGAGTTCTGCAAAGCTGTAGGAATGATCATGGTCCTCTAGTTAGACAAGACCAATGTTCTTGTCTTGGCCCCACTGTGTTGGGATCTGTTCCAAACTTTATTTGAACTTGTCTCACCTTGTGTTCCTGTCTTGGTCTCGGATCTTCTTCTCCATTTCAGCATCTGTGAGGGTCTCCAGCAGGGGGCACCACTGGTCTGCATCACCTGTGTTGCGGATGGCGATCTCTACAGTGGGGAGTGGGTTCTCACTGTGGGCAAATGAAAACACCAAAGATCAGAAAAGTCAAATATAGCCAACTCAGGATGAGACGACATATTCCAAAAGTTTTGTTCTATAAACTCTGACTGTCCTCAAAGTCAATGAAAGTTTGGTAGAACATATTAAGTCAAACCCCATTCATATATTCTATATAATACCAGTCAAAGGTTTGGACACACCTTCACATTCAATGTTTCATCTTTACTTTTTATCATTTTCTACACTGTAGTACATTGTGGATTAACACTGAAGACCTCAAAACTATGAAATAAACAAAGAAAAATATGGTTTGTATTCTTACAGAGCCTGGAGATGTGTTCGGGGTCATTGTCCTGTTAAAAAACAAATGACGGCCACACAAGCTCAAACCAGGTGGGCTGGCTTATTGTTGCAGAATGCTGTGGTAGCCATGTTGGTTCAATGTCAACAGCAAAGCAAGCCCACGCCATCACACCTCCTCCACCATGCTTCACGATGGGAACCACACATGCAGATACCATTTATTTACCTCCTCTGCGTCTCACAAAGACAGAGTTTGGAACCAAAATGTCAGATCTGGACTCATAAGACCAAAGTCCAGATTTACACTGGTCTAATGTCCATTCTTTGTGTTTTTTGGTCCAAACAGTTCTCTTCTTCTTCTTCTTGTCTCCCTCAGTCGTGGTTTCTTTGCAGTAATTTAGACCATGAAGGTGTGATTCACACAGTCTCCTCTGAACAGTTGATGTTGAGATGTGTCTGCTACTTGAGGTGTG
Organism: Argyrosomus regius; assembly: GCA_946959425.1. Classification (NCBI taxonomy): domain Eukaryota; kingdom Metazoa; phylum Chordata; class Actinopteri; family Sciaenidae; genus Argyrosomus; species Argyrosomus regius. The sequence goes on along the minus strand of OX336898.1, from coordinate 1,512,862 downwards.
CCCAAACTTTTAACTTTTACTGTATGACCAGTGTCTGAGTGTTTATACCATTGTACTTAGCGATTTGAATCACCCTGTTATAGAGAGTGAGTTACCTGAAGGCGTAGGTCCTCTGGTGCCAGCTGAGCTGACCGCGAATGCTGTAGGCAATAGTGGTGACAAACTCTCCTCCCAAACCGAGCTCAGAGCACAGCTTTAGGGCAAAAGACTCTGGTGAGTTCTCCCTCTCTGACATGTCCCACTCAAACTGGTCCACCAGAGAGATGTTCCCCACGTGGATGTTCAGCTGTGGAAGAAGGAAAACTTAATGTTCAACACCCAATTCATCACTTTGTAAATGAGGCACAGAAACAGAGGATAGTTTGGACAACATTACTAAGACCTGAAAAAATATAGAAACAAATAAACAGCAGTGCTCAGCACCCACCTTGATGATGACTCTCTGGTCTGCCTGCTCCTCTAGTATGCTGTCAGTTGGGTAGGACTCAATCTGCTGACGAATAGCTGAGGCAATGGCAGGGACAAAGGCCAGAGGATTCAGATCCAGGTCATCACATAAAATCTCTGCAAACATCTCTGGGGTCATCAGTTTCTCTGAGAAGAGGCAGAATGGTGAGGTTAAAACCTGACAGCAGAAAATTAAAAATGAAGACAGAAGACAATATTATATGTTTTGGATGTTAATGCAGATATTTACCATTCATGTTCCAAGTGAAGGCATCTCGCAGTTTCTGTCCGTCTATCTCCATGTCCAGACGAATAGGAACGAGCGCCTCTACCTGGGCTGCGTTCTCGTGGATCACTGCAGGGTCGTGGTCATCAAAGCTGAACAAGACACAAGACACAACCAAATTCAATGTGTGGATTATTATTGTTCTTTTAACGTGATCCGACCATTCACACATCAGCCCCACACTAGTACTGGGAGCACCAGCCGGGAGAGTTCACACTGTCCAGCTTTAACAGTCAAACTGCTAAAACGAAGCGAGTAAAACAAACACAACACACAGCTACGTTTACTCTGAAGCTGTAAAAACTCAAAATGCATTCAAATTGGTAACTTCACCATGGTATTATTATATTTGGCAGTCTGTGTGTGTGCAGACAGATTGAAAAAAGAACAGTATGTTAGAAACCGGACATTAAAATGTCTAAGAGAGCCGCACGATCCTCTCCTGTGGTAAAGATGCCTGGTGTGCGCTCCTCTTTTGCGCCATTAGTTAGTTACAATATTCCCCACTCATTGGTGTAAAGTGGAAGAGATGGTTATATTATGAACCCAAACCCTTTTTTCCGTCCTCATCCAGTAACACAACAACAGCTCATCATATTTGATGGCCTGCTTTCTGACACAGCCATGCCCAACAAATGTGCAACAGAAATAGTCTAAAAATTGCATCAATAATCATCTATAATCATTATTTATATTCTGAATTAATTTATATTAATTTATATTCTTAATGAATTCATATCAGATATCAGAAGCAGGCTGGCAGCATGTAGAGTTTGTGCCGTGCTGTTGGACTTTTTGCTTTTCTTGTAAAAACAGACAGCTGTCTCACCACAGGGGGAAGGTCCTCTTCTTGTCACGGCCCATTCGGTTGCGGTTGATGGTGGTGGAGCAAGGCACAGCGTCGAGATGGTGAGAGCTGTTGGGCAGTGTGGGGACCCACTGACTGCTCCTCTTTGCTTTCTGCTCCCTTCAGAGAAACAAAACAAACGAACACACAATGTTGAGGAGAGGATGCAAACTATTAAGTACTGCACTTCCTTAAAGTCGGCTGACTCACAAGAAACAGATTAAGATATGCTGAGTCAAGCTCTAAATCACCGGACCCTAAATTTCCCATAATGACTTCTAAAACAATTCCATACCACGCACGCACGCACACACACACTTTTCAGACCAAAGTTCAATGTTTGACCATCTGAGAGAAATAACCTGAGGTAAGCCGGGGGCTCTGTGCTGATGGACACCGCCTTGTATTTCTCATCATTCCCCTCAAAGATCTCTTCACATTCTGAAGCCTTCAGCAGAGTCACGCTCGTGGCTGCAGACGGACAAAGGGAGAGAAAACAGACATGTCAGCTGAACCCAGCTGGTCAGATTTTGATTTTTCTTTCAGACAAGTGGAAAGAAAACACCTAAAATCCATATTTAGACATTTATTTGACTTCTCTTTGTCGAGTTACATTTTGACCCTATTCACCTGTAGTGTCTCAAAATGTCTGAATTTTTATTAGAAATGGTACATTTTATATAAAAGTGCTTTTCTAAGTACTCAAAGACACTTAAACTAAAAACATCAAAACAATACACGAAAATCACAGAAAACTGAAGTTAAACATTAAAAGCAGTTTTAAAAGGTGCTTGTCTCAGTCACAGACATGTTTGGGGAGACAGTTCCAGAGCGAGAGGGCAGCTATGGAGAACGCTCCACGTTCAACATTTTACAATTTTACAATCCATATTTCCACATATAAGTTTTTTTAAAAAACCAAATGAGTTTTTTCTTAGACTCTAAGTTGAAAAACTTTTTCATCTTCCACAGAGGTTTGTTCATAGAACATTCATAGCACCACATCATCATGATTTGACAACGTTTCAGTCCTAAAAACATGGAGAAGATTCTGTTCTGGAAATTTGTGTAAATTAACACATTTTAATGAGATACTGCCTGTTTAAACTTGTAATACTGAAAATAATTCTCTTAATGTAAAGTTTCATGGTGATATCTGGGAGTTAAAATGTTTACCATATTCACCTCTGATGTGGTCAGTCTACAGTTCATTATGTCTACAGTTCATACTTGTTAATCACTACTGTGACATCATGCTTTTGGATCTTCTGCGTTGGTGCTCTTTACTTTGGTTAACCGTGGTGGCTTTGCTTGTTTCTCATGAAGTGAAAGTAATCTGTGCTTTTTGATTTTTCATGTATTCAGCATCATGTGACTCTGCGTCTGGAGTGTCTTTACGGTCTTATCATGGGCTGGGCATGTTGTGTCTTATTTTTTATGAATCATTATGGCAGCATAAACTATGGACCTTCTAGACCGGGACTAGTCAAAACTTATTTTAACAGACACACCACTCACCGTGGGATGATGCTACTATTTTCTTCCTCTCCTCCACCGAGGCCAGCCTCCTCCATAAAGATGGATATCTTTTATACAGAGAGCCTCTGAACATACGCAGATAGTTTCCAACCTGGAGAGCAGACGGCAGAACTTTAAGATGAAATCAAAGAAAAAACAACAAAGTCCTGCAGAGATGTACTGTGATTCAACTACAAAATGAACTTAATTTAAATTCAAATATGTAACAGTTCACATTAAGGTTAAGGTACGATCATTTCATAGTATCAAATGTGCCTAAGCCAGGCATGTCCAAAGTCTGGCCCGGGGGCCAATCACGGCCCGCCGTCAGATTTCATGCGGCCCGAAGCTTCATTTTTATAATATATTATTTATGGCCTGCTAGGATTGTCAGATACTGTATGGCTGGAAGATTTGGCTTTTTTGATTGACATAATGAAGCATTTGAACCTCTAAGGACATAACTGCTGCTGTTATATATCTGTAGATGTGACACAAAATATTACTTTCTGAATGACTTTGTGGAAGAGAAGAGTGATATTTTTTAAACTTAAATGTTAACAGACTTTGCATTACTCATGATAAGTCATGTTTAGAATGAACATGAGGTTCAGATTTGTATCAACTTCATGCAAGTTTAACATATTCCATACAATTTATTCTTTGTTATCTGACTCCAGATGTTGACTTCAGATGATTTGTTCACACCTGATTGGTTTAGATTTGGTTACATTGTCACTAAAAAAAAAAAGATAATTGTGACAATGAAAATAAAATTGTTACAGAACAGTGCATTTGTATGTTACTTTTATTGGTAATGTTTTGATTTTTAAATGTTAGTATTGGCCCCCAGACATCTTCACATTGTCAAATCTGTCCCTCTTTAAAAGAAGCTTGGACACCGCTGATCTGAGCAATAAAAAAAACAGATCATCAGATCTTTAACCTGGGGAAGAGAAACATTCTCAAAGATGACACTTTTTAACAAATGTGTACGTGTTAAGTGACGTTTTGCTGTTCTGTGTGCAGGATGTTCATTTAAATTCATTTGATTTTGTCCTGAGGAGACTTTTTTTGTTTTGCCATGGTATCCAAACTGTGCTGAGTATCATTTTATTCTAGTATTATATCGAAGTTTAAAATTCTGATTTTCTGAACTCCTCAGTTCATTTTTAGACATAAACATGAGCTGGTGCTTTGCTTTCACACACAGCCAGTTAGCACAACAGAGTATGAACTGTATGGGACTCGAGTACTCTTGTGCGCGTTACTTCATGTTGAAGTAACGTGGTGGTCCAGCACTCTGCAGAAGGCTGGAGTGAGAAGTTGATGTAAAACAGCAAACCCTGATGAGGCAGCTGTTATTTGTTCGTGTTGGAACAGCATATATTCACACAGTGTGTGTGTTCAGCCGCTCGTTGTCCCGTTCTTCGTGTTTAGCATCTCTTTGTTTTGAAGCCACTTTGGCTCGTTAGCATGCTAGCGTTAAGTAGCCAGAAGAACGGATAACTGAAAGTCAATAAACAGATAGTCACATACCTCCGACCCCACCATGTAAAAGTCTCCATCCTGCTCTAGCTGGAACTTGACTGGCTTCTGGCCAAACGTCTTACTCAGAGCCAGCTGCATGTTTACGCAGTGCTAACCAGCTAGCTAACAGCAGCCCTCTCTCTTCTTCACGTGTTTGAGTCCTCCGGAAAAGCTGGGAAATGTGAGTGCTCGCTATAAATACGCTTCACTTCAGCTTTCTGCGTTTAAAACACGTAAACAGGGAGCACGTCTGCTAAATAGGTATAAAACGACACACAAAGAAAATAAAACTAAGTGACAACTTAAACTACTGCTGTATACGTCCCGCTTTAGAGAGTATGTCAAGAGAACACATAAGCCGCGAGCCTTTTTACGCCTTTCGTGATTTTTCCGAAAAACTCAAACGCCACATTGGCCTTACTCTTCATTCATTTCAAGGCAGAGGAGCAAATTCCAAAGTGCACTACCGCCCCCTGCCGACACAAAGCGACACCAGCTGGAACCCCTGGAGCTTTTTTTAAAAATCTGGCTTCCTCTTTCATCGGGGATTTAATGACAATTTCAATTAATTTAATGTGCTGCTTTACAATAAAAACATAACATTTAGTCAGATCAAAACAAAACATGTGAAGAACAAACATGAGAATTATGAATTATTAATGTAAACATGACACTAAAATACAGTGTATTATGTTTATTATCACTAGGCCTGCATGGTATCCCTTCAAAAGGATGAGTGAAAGGTCAATTGTATCTGCAACAGTAAAACCCAACTCCATTTGTATAGCAGTTTACTTAAGAGAATTAAAAAATGTGAAATTAAACAGAAGAAGACAATCAGCTGTAATACAAAAAGTCTGACTTCATTACAGTCCACACCTCACCTCAGCCCACTAAACATTATTCACAGATTATTAGAAACTCAATTTAAGGCCCATTAAGGTTTTTTAAAAAAAATCTAATGCAAGCAGAAATCAACAAAGCTCTTCAGTCTTAATCTTAATTTAACATATGCGCCGCTACAACTCAGAACTTCTCTCATCCTTTCTCTAGAGCAACAAACACAGGCCAAACATTCTTGACCGATAATCCATTCAACACATGCTGCAGGATCACATGACAACATAAAAAAGTCAAACTCAGCTGATAGTATAAAAATAAGCAGGACTTGCCATTTTTGAAAGCAGATTGTGTATTACTGACTGACTGATGTGATTTAAGGCTGTTTGTATCGAGTGAAATAAAAAAAATGCAGTACAGCTGTGTGTGAAGATGAAAGAAAAGCTGTGACCTGCTGTGTAAAGAGAATGAAGCTACCAGATCCTGTCTACTGACCAGAATGTTATTTGTATGAATCTGTTATTTGTATTGAATGTACCTAATTTGTTGAGACGTCTTTGGTTTCATGCGATATCACTACAGTTCAAAGAGATGAAACCAAAGCATCATTTGCCACACACATTTATTTTTTAAAAAAGTGAAATGGAAAAAAAAATGCACTTGCCATCTGAATAAATTCATTCTGATAATATTTTACTGCTGTCATTTTTTCCCTTTCGTATGACAGTTGTTGTATATCAATATTTTTTTTCTTAGATGAGGACAAACATCACCCGAGCCCAAAGGCACACCGTTCCAAAGTTCCATCCGAAGCTTGTGTTCTCTCAAATAGTCTTAGAGCAACGATCTGGCATCAAGAAGAGTTTCTGAGGATGATTTAAGCCCATACACAAAGACAACAGACGGTTATCTTCAAACCAGTTCTGGTTGCTTGGCATTCTTCATCCATAACTAAATAAACATGTCAAAACAAAGGACATGTTTGTCCCCTTCGTCTCTCTGAGGGAGTGTCCTTGGTAGTGACCTGATCCGGGGGCATGTTTAACCTCCAAGGCGCTGTCCCTCTCCCCAGGCGAACCCTCCTGGGCGCTCCTCGGGCAGGGGGTTGTAGTTGGCGTCTTCTTCTGGAGTGTCAAACAGCATCTTTCTGTGGGAGACACACAAAGAGGGAGGATGAGAGGAGTAACACAGGAAGTGGCAGCTCTCAGAGGAACTGTTCTTAGTTGATGCAATGATTTTAACAGATCATCCACCTCCATGTGACTGTAAGTGTTTCTGACTAAGACTGCCAGTGTTAGTAAGTCTGTGTGTCTGACATGTCCTGACAACTACTTGCCAGATATAACACACATTAATGGTCCCAAAAGGATGATTTACCATTTGGTGACCCGGTGATCTTTCATTTAGTACTATCAGGTGTCTCCCCAGGAGGGTATGGAAGAGTTGACGGGGCAACTTGTGGAGACAGATGGGAGGCAAAGATCTGAAATGTCCGAAAGGGACAGGTGCATCTAAAAACAGTTATTATAGTTTGGCCTACTTAAAAACCTGACTGCTTTTCCTCATAACTCAGTCAAATCTGGACACAGGCATGATAGACAGTTTTAGATTGAGTGGAGCTGATGTTTTCCGAGGATATAATTATTTCTGATGTGCGATGTAAATTAACTTCATGAATCTTCTGAGAAATCATAAGAAAGACGCTCATTATAACTTATTTACGAAACTGTTAATCTGTTTATGAAACAGACCTGAGGCCTGTATATCAGCGACTCTGCAGACTTGACATGGTGAACACGTCACAGACCATACGACTAAGGTCCAGAAGGTGGACGTTTGGATTCAGCCTTTGATTCAAGCTCCCCAGAGGATGAACACAGTTCATTTGGGTCACTCTGTGAGCTCTAGAGCAACCATCAGGATATCTCACAATCTAATAGAAAGGCTGATGTGAAACTCACTGAACTGTGTTTTTTTTTTTTTTTAATTTTAGAAACTTTATTGATCAAGTTGAACGTGAAATTACTTCTCCGCATTTAACCCATCCAGGCTGGCACCTGTTTGAACACACATGCACAGGGTCACACACTCAAATTGATAGATGCCAGATTCACTGGAGCGGCATCAACTCACAGTGCTGGGTGGGGGTGCAGTGCCTTGCTCAAGGGCAAGTGGCAATCTTTTTGAGCAGCGATCGTACCGCCAACCTTGGGGTTATTGGACGACCCACTCTACCACTGAGCCGCCACGGTTCATGCTCCCTCCCCTCCAGGTACAGCTCATTCATTCATCCCTACACTGTCAGATTGTAGGGTGTATTGAACTTTGCATCTTTCACTCATTTTATTCACATGAACTCACATGATAGACGGGGTCCTCAGCCACCTTCCACCACCTGGCTGGTTGGGGAAAACATCCTCCAGAAAGTAGTACACGTGACCAACAGCGATACCTCAAAGAAGGTAACAAATATTTCAGCACAAGCACCATTCAGACTGTACACCACTTCCCTTTGTGCTCTTAGCATATCCCTCTAAACAGTGACTGCAGCTGACGGTGACAGGTACCTAAAAGATCCACGATGATCGAGTTGCCCAGCAGAAGTGAGAATCCCATCAGCACCCAAGGCAGGAAGGGTGCCTGGAAATTCAGCAGGCCGAAGAAATTCATGCGAACGTTAGGGTTTCGCCGACTCCACACGTACACCAGCATGATCGTGAAGGCTTGGCCCAGGAACACCAGACTCACAAAAGTGCCAAATATCTGAAAGCTTGTTAAGGAACACGGCAAATAAATGAACTCCACTGATGATTAACACAAGCAACAAACTGCTTATTGTGAGGACTGAACATGCTGGTGTCAGACCTAATGCTGTTTAATAGTTCTAACATACAAATGATGTTTCAGACTGCAGAAATTACACTAACAGCAGCACAGAGACTGAAAAGTGCTGATTCTGATTGGTGATCAGTGATCTTAGCATCACTCACTATCCAGCAGTGATGTATCCCACAAAGTCGCAGTTAGGAAAAAACAGTAGTTTCCGAAATAAAGTATTTCCTGCTCACAGTACAAGTGCAGAGTATTGTATATGGACCAGTACTAAGTAGCTAAGATGTTGGCAGCTCATAATGAAGAAGGAATTAATGGAAGACAAAGAGCACCATTAGCTCTACCAGAGAGCTAAAGAGAAATAAATATAATAAATGAGTTACCGGTCGTTTGAATTGTTCACTAAAGACCTTGTAATCGGCATAAGGTAACCAGCAACATGGAGGGAGTTTAATTAGAAGATCAAAATGAGATATTTTAACACTCCATCTATCAGCTCAAAGTACAATAATACTTCTGAAATGTGTTGGAGGGGTTGTTTGCTGGTGGGGGACTTTACACACATATTTAGTGATTTTAGATTTCTGGAAGAATATTTAAGGTCCAGTGTGTAGAATTTAGTTGCATCTAGTCGTCTAATTGCTTGATTGCAATCTCTCCCATGTTTCTGTAGAAACACTGTGTTTCAACATGACGGCCTCCATGAAAGAGGACCCGCTCCCACTGTAGATATAAAAGGATCATTTTTAAGTAACAAAAACAAAAAGATTCTTATTTTCAGGTGAAAAACATAACATAGTTATGAATATTATATTCCATGTCTGCTTTATTCTGAAAATAAAGGCCCCAAATCTTACACACTGCACCTTTAAAAATAAATTAAACATGTTTTCAGTATTGACTTTAGATCAGCACTGTACGTACTGGGTATAGCCCCTGATATTATCATAGATAGGAACCTGACTTCTTTAAAGAGAATTCTGCTTTTAATAGCAAAGAAGACAATTACAGCTTCCTGGTTGAAGCCACAACACCCCTATAATGGAGAAAATCACAGCGGGGTTACAGTTCAAATCAGACAGGTTTGCTGAAAGATGGTTACCAGTATCACAGGCAATGTCAGAACCTTAGTCACCTCATTTTCTTTTTTTTTCCTTTCTTTTTTCCGTTTTTGTTGTATTTTTACACTTACTGTAGTATAACTGACAATAAATGTATTTATTCTACTACATAACTGCGAGTATAGATGTGAGGACAGGATTATATGTTTGGAGTGAAACTGCAGAAGCGTCTCCTAGTGTGTGTTCCTAATGTTTATGTTACATGTATGTATGAATGTATGTTTGTCATTTCACGTGCAATAAAAAAGTACGTTAAAAAAAAGACCTCGTTATCTGGAAGTTAAAATGCTTTAAATGACACATGTGGTAGGATACAGTCATCAGAAGCCCTCCAAAAAGGAACATGAAGACGAAGTCAGCCGTACGTCCCCTGAAAGAGCCCTCCTCGAGCATACGACAGTATCTGTACCTGAAAGCAAAGCGTTAAGGAAATCTACACATACACACTTTAATTCAGTCCACCATCATTTCACCTGAACGTCTGCCAATTCATGTCAAGGCTTTGAATGATTGTGTATCTCACAGTGTGTATATCTACTTGTGTTTTAAAACGTTTCATCAGCACATCTCTGAAAGCTCACACAGCTTCCCCTCTGAAACAGAAAGTATGCAAATTCACTTGACATGCTGAGTGGAGTGAGACTTCAGACTGAGGAGGATACAGAAAAATCATATTGAACAGGAAATTGAAGCCAACTGGTCCAAAAAACAGGAAGTTGGTTATTAGTCGCCATACCTAGAACAAGAGAAACAGAGGAGGATGAACAAATCATCAGGATAAACAGGTCATTTCACTTCATTCACTGACTGAGGCTTTGTTTGACTGTTCAGTGTGAGGGAGGGCTCATCACATATAATTAGACAACACTGATAGTCCAGGTAAACCACATAATGGATTTATTTTTGGATGAGCTGGCTGCAGTTTGAGAGTGAACCACCCTGCGATGCAGCCTTCGTGTCATGTCGTGAGCAGACAGTGTGTTGTTTGTGGTATTTAAAAATGTTTGTTTGGTGACTCTTCAAGATGTTCAGGTCATGACGTGTGTTCATGTTTGTAACATAAGAAGCAGACAGGAAAGATAATGTGTGTTGTTGACTCAGTGTGACTGTCTGCACAACACTGACATTACTGTTTAATGCAAGATTTCATTGGCTGTGTTGAAATATGATCTACATCTCTGCAGACAGAAATCTGATCGTATTCCTACATATGAATGCAAAACTCTGGGGTGCCTTTATGAGACCAAAAATATAAAGAAAAAGTTTCTCACTTTTGCTGTCTGTTTCGGGAAATGATTCACAGAGCAGATATGTAAGCAAAAACACTATTTCATTTCAGTTGGACTTTAAAGGAGAAGTTTGTAGGACTCAGTAGCATCTATCGTGGTGGTGGTTGTTACTGCAACCACCACGCCTCACCCTCTCCTTCGTAGTATGAAGGAGAATCTTCAGTGCCCATGTAACTTGCAAAAAACCCGCATAGAGCTCTATGTAGAGCCAGTGTTTAGTTTGTCTTTAGTTTGTTTTAACGCATCTTAACACTACTTTTTGGTTAAGTCAGGTAGATGATTGCATTAAAGCTGTTAAGTATATAAAATGGTACGAAATATTGTGTTTTGTGAATCCACCTCCTGAGGATGAGGATGAAGATGAGCAGTGGGTCAGATCACTCACCTGGTAATTCCTCAGAATCAAATCTGGATTGAAGTATAGCTGAAATGGTGTGATGATCTCTAGTTGCTGTGAGAGAAGAAAAAAAACAAACAAAGGTGATAGAAGATTTTTTTTAAAGCAGCTTTCAGCTCAGATAAAGTGCCAGTGTCTCCATGTAGACTACTTCTGTATATTTCATATAAATCCATTAGCACATTCTGGTTATATGGTTCTGGATATGAACAGGTTCTGTCTGTCTGTCTGTTTACACAGAACTTTATTAACACAATATTTGAATGTGTGTATTAGAACTTGACCAATGGTAGAATTATTTTCCCTCAATTCAAGTCGAATTTTAATTATGTAGCTCAAAATCAAAAATCATTATTTGCTTTGCAATCTGTACAACTTTCAACACCCTCAGCCCTTAAACCCACAATAATATTTAGTGACCAGCCAACCCTACAAAGGAACCGTGTCTACACTACAAGGTCTGTTAACAACCACTAACAGCCAGGTATTTCAAAAGGCACCAGCAGACAACAAGAAGCACAAAACAAGAAGTCCACCCCAGTGTATTATACAAAACCCACAGGTCACCTAACGGTGAATGACTCCTTATCTCAACAAAAAACAAGGAAGCAAACTAAAATGTAAGTGTGAGACTTGACACAACTGTTGTCCAAAGTGACACCTGAACTTTAGTGATTCTCTGCTTCTTCTCCACAGTTTTACCTCCTGTAGTTCGGCCACCTTGCTGCTGTCGGCTCCAGGGAGTGACCAGCCTGGGAGCCAGACGCTTTGAGGTGGCTCCACGGAGTAATTAGGTTAGAGGATGGAGTTGGAGAATAATCTGACTCTGTGGAACAGGTGAACTATGAAACACTGACTTTTTGGCCTGTCGCCACAAGGGGTTGGCAAGCTAATTGTCCATTCAATCATTCTCAGGACAGATTGGTCCAGAGAGGACTTTTGTTTGTGATGCAAGCAGACGTGTGTGTGCTCAAAGGTGCCGATCACTACAGTACTGTACAGTGAACTCCATCCATTAAAACCTGTAAATGAATGTGTCTGTTAACTGAGGGATCTTTCATTCTCACATATGCACACATCATGACAAGTTACATTTTTCATTGTCATTAATGAGAGAAGAGTCCCGGCCTGCAGCGTGTGTTTTCAGTCATGTGTGGCTGAAATGAAACTGTGAAAACACCTCGCAGGAATACAGAATGTGGTTTAGGCAGCTGTTTTTCAAATCACTCAGTGTGCTCGAGTACAGTTTCATTTGTACATCTCAAACCGAGGGTGGCACAACTAACACGTTATCCCCTGTTTGACACGTCAGTCTGTGCACACTGAGAACAAGCATGAAACAAACTGTTTCACTGACGTCTTTCAGATGGTCTGTGCTATTAAAGATCTCCCCAACAAGTTTACCACAGACCAAACAAGCTGACAGAACAACTCACTGAATTAATTATTAGCTGAAAGTGTTTAATATTAAAGAAATTATCAATAATAATATAAATTCTAATTCATGTTCAAAAAATATTTCATCTTGCTGCTTTTCTGGACAGCAGGACGTAAACATGGCATCACTTTTCATAATATCACAGTTCATGACAGTAGCACCGTCACTACGTCAACGTCACCACCCTACGTCACCTTTCAAACTTGATAACTGTTTAAACCTGTGACCAAATATTCCTTCAGCCAGCACACAAGGGTGTGGCAAGTTTGACTGTGCAGCTACACTCACAGGTTCATCTGACACCGCCCGCTGCCCCTGGCCTGAACACTGCGCTGACCTGTACTGTGCTCCCTTTGTGATACTGTGTGTAATAAGTGTGATTTCTGGCTGTGCACTACATGAATCAACGACACAATGCGGGGAAAGAGTCGCAGAGTTTATGGGATACCAAATAATTCAGAGAAGATCTCCTCTGAGACATTTTCTCATCATTGGTCATATCCACAAACAAAAACGCAGGAAGTTAATGATATGTCCACTAAGAACAAATATTGTCTACTACACTAAGTACCCAATTTTATTTGAGGGCAGATGGTTACCATTTACTATTGGTCACAGCCCTTCAAACTGTACTGACTGGACAGCAAGCATTAACACACACCATCACTATGACTACAACACCTCTACTAAAGATTCAGTGGTAGCAGAACTTTATTTACAATCTGCACAATTCTGTAGTAATGACACTGTAATGCAAACATTCTAATTATGTTTCTAAATCACTCTTAACCTTAACCCAGCTTTACAAAACTAATTAACATTACAGCACAAGTTTCTTTTAAACTGTGCCTGTCACTAGTGTCATCAGTGTATTCTTCCTCCTGCAGAGCCCTGCTGTCCAGGCTGTGCACAAACCATGCAACTTGTGATGTTTCGGGTCAGTATGCTTTCTATTGTCCCTCTGTGTCTCTATATACACATATACTGTATTCATATCTATATAAATACATCATTACTATAACCTCAATAGACACTAATATTACTCAGGGGCTGAAAGGAAAAGTACATTTTACTAAGAACAGTTATTAGGTAGCTGTGCTTAACACGAGTACTACTACTCCAATACACATCAGTGGGAAATGTTTAACTACGCTACATTTATCTGACATCTGGCTGGAATGACTTTGCAGATTCAGATTTACTAAATAAATGACTGGACTGACTTTTAACATATGATGCAATGTAACAGCAATAATAATTAAACTAATAAACAATATAACATAGTTAGTAGAATAAGCTCAACCATAACAGCTCATATATACACAAGCATCAACAGTAATAATAAAGTAATATAAGATACACGGCTCTAACAGAGAGGCTTCTGCATAATTTCCATATTGAGCTGAGTATTTTTACACTGCAGGCTCACTATTTTTACTTTGAGGATCCAAGTATGAGAGACAGATAACGTGTGTGTAATGACAGATAATATTAGGCTAATGAAAACTAGTTAGAATAAATGAGACACATAAAGTGTATTAGGTTATTATATTTTGTGAAGTACAAACACTCGGACAGGTGAAGGAGTCCAGTGTGTCTCCTCTCCAGAGGACAGCAGGACGTTACCTGGCAGCATAACACACACCAGCTGTCGCTCGCGAGTCCTCCGTAAACTGACTGCTACGCTACGGACACGCAGCTTAGCACGCGCGTTTAATGTCGGTTGACCGGTTTAAAATGAAGCGGAAGCTCCGGACACAGGGAGCTCCGCTCTGAGCTTCTTTGTGAGCTGAAATATAAACCCTGACGTCCCGGATAACCGGACAGAGACACGTATCACTATCAGGGGTGCTACCGCTAAAGCACCGAGCTAACAGCAAAGTAACGACGTGACGTTAGCAGCGTTAAACGGCACCTAGCCGGACACCGCGGTGACTCTGTGTGTTTGTCTTACCACAGCAGCGGTGGTGAGGACGCAGGCGGTTGTGTATGCCCGGGTAACGACAGGAATCTGTAAGTACTCCTGCTGTAGCGTCTGGTAAGCCATTTTGGACACACTGAGAGCTTCCGGCACTTTCTTGACACGTCATTGCACAAAGTGAAAGATGTTACGTTCGTCAGTCACGTGGTACAAATATGCAAAATATTAACCAGTACTACCGTAAATACATAAACAGGCGTGCTTCATTACATAATTATTGTTCATTATTTGAATGTAGTCTCAAACATTTGACTTAATTATCTCAGGTAGGACTTCAGACATAAGAAAGATGTCGAAAAGTGGATAACAATAAATTTGAATTTTTTTTTTTCAAAATTACCAAGCCTGCAAATGAAAACACACGCTGGGCTTTTGCATAAAAAAAAAAATATTATAATAATTATACATATATTATAATTTATTTATTTATTGTAAGTCTTAGCTGATGGCTTTATCATGAATAGTTATATATATATATATATATATATATATATATATATATATATAAAGTTAAATAAGTCAGATAATAAATAAATAAGTCAGCAGAATAAGAGAAGGTGCTACATTAAGATATTGCACATATTGAAAAAATGAACTAAACTGTCTGAGATAGATAGATAGATAGATAGATAGATAGATAGATAGATAGATAGATAGATAGATAGATAGATAGATAGACAGATAGATAGATAGAAACCAACTCTGAACGACTCCAGAGTCAGGAAACATGACTGCAGACCAGCTGCAGAACCATCTTTATACTGTCACTGATCACATCATGGACACAACCTGTTCCAATTCTCTCCTCTGGTGGGCGCTACAGAGCTCTGTACTCCAAAACAACCAGACACAAGAACAGATTATTTCCACAGGTCATCACTGTGATGAACACTTCAGTCAGTCATATAGTGTCAATATAAATTATAAATTTACCGTTTAAAGTACCAACTATCTTTAACACTATATAAATCCTGCATGCTGCGCACACACTGTATGTATACTGTAGGTCAGTGCTTCTCAGTGTTTTTTCCTTAAAGTCTCCCTCCTTGTATCTAAAGCTGACCCCTGATGATGATGATGATGATGATGATGATGATGATTTTAGTTCAAATGATGTACAAATCTAACTTTTGACAACCAGAGCACCCCTTTGGCGCCCCCCAGAGTGGGACCCAGACCTCAGGTTGGGTACCACAGCTGTAGATAACCACCCACTTCATGTGTATACCCATTTAATATTTCTTTCTTTCCACTATTTGTAATGTTTCCATATTTTTTCACAACTTGATTTAAGTTTAGCACTGACATAATTATATTGTCACATGTACAAACATACTGATCTTACCCAGCATTACAAATCTATCTATCTATCTATCTATCTATCTATCTATCTATCTATCTATCTATCTATCTATCTATCTATCTATCTATCTATCTATCTTGTCCACTTGTCTGTATATAATAGTTCTATATTTATTTGTACTTATTTTTGTTCTGCTTTGCTGTCCTTGTGTTCAGCCATATGTTTATTTCTGTATCGCCTGTAAATGTGTGGAACACTGAGGGCTGCAGTCTGTGTATGTGTTGCTGATTCTGATTCACATTTTTAGGTCAACTGACCCTCTAATGGACCGCTTTCCCAAAAAACTGTTTTTTTTCTCACTAAAGCCTGCGCTGGTGGACTGATGGACTCCACTATTTTGGCTTTAAGGACAGAGCGATAGAGTGAATGTTGCTTTTAAGATGACACTTCATAAGAACAAGGCCATATTGATTTCTGACCTCTTCCGAAGTTAAAACATTAGTGTTGTGTTGTTTAAAAATGAATGTGAACTTTTTCTTTGCATTATTCAAGGTCTGAAAACCTGTTGTCATTTTCTAAATGTTCAAAATGACATTTTTATGTGGAATGTGGCAGAAATGTTATCCGGAGTTTATAGAAACAAACAAAATATTCAGTTTACCCAAACACATTCGTATTAATAGTAAAATCAGAGAAAGTGATAATTTTGCAGTGATTTCTATTTTTTCCAGAGCTGTAAATATTCTAAATGAACGTATTTTATAGAGTTAACCTTCTAATCTTTCCGGCTCAAATCATAACTGTGTAAGTAAAATGAACATTTCCTTTTTGTTTGTGTGTAGTGTGTCTTCATGTAGAGCTGCATTGACACGTTATCCTTCAGGGGAAGTCCTCAGTGGCAGAGTGATGATGAAGATGAGGCACAGGGGATGATGATGATGATGTAGATTCTCGCGATAGTATCACGCGCTCCGTCCACTCAGTGCGGCTTCTGTAATGGCGGTTAGCAGCATCCGAGGCCGCCCGTTACGGAGCAGTCGGATGCGAGGTGAGACAAATTTCCTCTTCCACGACTTGACCGCTCTCTGTGCCACACTTGAGACACTGAATTACCGCCAGCAGCGAGGCCGTGTCGAGCCGGTCACCGGACGGCGGAGCTCATTCATAACTTTGTGTTTGTGCTGACAGGTCGGAATGACAGCGGGGAGGAGAACGTGCCGCTGGATCTGTCCAGAGGTAGGTCTGAACTCTGGGAGCGGCTGAGAGCGCACACATTTCGGACTCGTAGCATCCGCACCGAGCATCTCTGCTGGCGGGCGGACCCTGCGCTCACCTCGGCGGTGTTACAGTGTGCTTTCTCTGGGTTTTGTGGGTGATGTCAAGCTCAAACTAAGTGTAAAACGGGTTGACTTTTACTGTCTGTGCATGTTTTGCCTGCGTGTTTACCCAACTCAGTCATCACAGTCAAGAGACAGAGACTTAGACACAGCTATTTCCGGTCCGCTCCAAACTTTTGATTATAATCGCAGGAACAGTCATTTAAAGAATAAACTCAGATCATGACTTTGATCTTTGTAAAACAATGATTTTTTTCAAGGAAGGAAGTCTGGAAATGTCTATATTTTTCTTATTCACATGTGCAGAGCAAAACATAGAACTGCACTTAAAGGTTATGCTGCTTTCTTTTGCACAAAGTTTCTTCATTGGGTCACAACATGTCTATTTGATAGATATTTAATATTGCAGTGTGAAGTAGTACTCCCAAGATATTGATATCGGCTAAGAATTTATGGTATTATATGATATCTTCAGAAAACTTGAACAGAAAGTGTATAGCGAGGTGGAGACAGTCTGTAACCGTAACAGAAGAGTACAAAAAGAATAGTTACACTGAGTGGGAACCACAAAGAGAGAAATAGAAATGATTTAATATGAGCTAGATGATTTACATGATATTATCATGTGTATATTAATAAATGAACAATGTTTCATTCTTCAATAGCATTGTTATCGACAATACCAGCACAACACCCAGAGTGTAATACAGCTAATACAGACTTAGATTTACATCAGCTGAAAAGATGTTTCAGCTTGTCTGCAACAATATAGTGTGTCACAAAAGAGGAAAAAGTGCGTCATCAGTCTCTTTCAAAGTGCACAAACAGACTGAACCTGCACCCTAAAATAAAGATAATTACATATAATTATTTCCTTTACTCCAAAACTGCTCATAGTATGCTTTTATTTTGAAAGCACAATTGCTAATAAGAAAGCTTATGTGATCATAAAAGTGTGGTCCAGTGCTAGCCTGTTCATGGACCTGTGTGTGTGTGTGTGTGTGTGTGTGGAGCTGAATATCATGAATCCTTTTAATGCTGAATGAAAAAAAATTATTGACAGCTGCTCCCTCTGATGGCACCGATGCTGCACAACATCAGATTACTATTATTGTTCAGGGTGACAGTTGTGATTGATTTTGTCACTAAATCATAAAAGATGAGTCTCATGAGGTCTTCAGCTGTTACTTACTTGCTTACTGTCTTCAACAAAATAGAAAAACTTTAAAGCAGTGTGAGCAGAAACAGATGTGACAGTGGCCTCATTACACAGAGATGGTGTCCCTGTTAAATCACAGTAATCTGCTCAGGAACACTTCACTCAGGCCCAGAATAGAACGCCCAAAATGGAAAGAGAAATGACGAAGGGTTCAAGGCACCAGAGTGCCTTACTTTATATCTTCTAGTATCATGTTATTATTATTATTATATTATTATTATTATTATTGTCACAGGTGTATTGCAGTAGACTGACTGAAATTCAGACAGAGAAATGTTCTACAGTTCTCACTTTTCTTTGTCTTATGTGATGATAAACTGAATGTGTTGGTGAAGGGTGTTTCTCACTATTTTGTAGACCAAACGATTAACTGATTGATCGATGATAAAAATAATCATACTTTGCATCCGTAGCTTATTACTTTTTAATAGATTATTACAGTGATGGATTCTTTCTAAGCAGAGAGGAAGCATGGACAAAAGGAAATAGTTCCTCTGGCGTGGATACCAGTATTTACCCCCCGCTGTGTTTAATGTGATCATTGTTTGTGTGTGACACTGGTGTGAAAGGAATATTTTCCGTTCACGTTAAGATGTAGTGTTACTTTGGTTTACATGTAAAGACTATGTCCTCCCTTCACTGATTTCAGATCCTGCAGAGAATCTTCGTGACATCCTTCAAAATGTTACAAAGCAGCAAGGAGTCTCCAACATGCGCAAGCTCGGTCACTTAAACAACTTTGTAAAGGTTTGTGAACACAACACAGACACAATAAAACAATCCTGAGTGTGCTGCTAATGTCAATGTCACAAGGTCATTACATTTAGATTGAATATGATCAGTAAATCACGCCTACCTGCCGGTTTACATGACATGATATCTTTTATCTTAGCTTGATAGCTTGGGGAATGCTCATGTACTACAGGGTCAGGGTCATCCCGTGGCTGGTAGGAATGTACATTTTGTGGAAATCCTTTGGTTTACAATATCTTGTCGCTGAGCACTTATAAATGAAACTTTTGAACTCTCAGTGGCTTCATCGAAACATTTCATACCATCCTCTGGACACCATGTCCACAACATAATCCAATCTGCACAGTGGTATTAGTATTAAGATGCTTTACTGAAAGGAAGTGCCAACCAGCCCAGAAACTGTGAAATAAGATGTCCCAGTCAGGGTTTTGGCGGCTGGGCATGACAGAAAACATGGCTTTCAACAAGCTGTTTAGATTTTGCTCCCCTTCCTACATAAAGAGCCAGCTTGTGACAGTCTGACCATCTCCACCTGAATCTCCACCCAACGGCTTGAGAACAGACTTTATGAAGGTCGCCATTTTCCCCCTGTAAGCACCAGACCTCTAATGTTAGCATTTTGTTGAAGCTAAGCACAGCAACTGCTCCTGCCATCATCCGATGAACTTACAGTGACTTCTGTAGACCATGCTGGTGGGTCAGATAATCAGTGACCATGCTGGGTAAATACACATGGCCTGTATTGAAGCTGTGACCACTTTCTCTGGATTTCTTTCGCCCACAGCTCCTCTGCAGTGTCGGCCACTCAGAGGAGAAGCTTGGCTTTACGTATGAGGAGATGATTATTTGGTGAGTGTTTGGACACATTGGCTTATTGCACTTTTCTTCTGCTGCTGTGTTCTTAATCATGAGTTTTCTCTGATTTTCCTCTTTCAAGTCTTCGGTTAGCATTGTTGAATGAAGCCAAGGAAGTACGTGCAGCTGGATTGCGAGCTCTACGTTATCTGATCAGAGACAGCAGTGTACTGGAGAAGGTACTTCGGCTGCAGGTGGACTATTTGATTTCGAGGTGAATGGAAAGAGGCTGTGATTTTAATAATTTAGTTGTGTTTATTTAATGTAATACAGAGTTACCAAGTGGGAGGGAAGTGTTTTTGTCCATCTGTATTCCCATTTCATTTTTTTTCTTTCAATTAAGACTTCAATGTTACTAAATATAGAAACATGGAACATGTTGATAGCACCAGTTTTAGTTATGAAACCTTTGTTTCTGAGATTTGCACTGGCTATGGTTAAGTACATCACACAACCCCACATCAATGAATCCTAACTAACCAAGAAGTAGATATTTATTTGTGATATCTAACACACACTTCTGTGCTGATGATTCAGCCTGGAGAGTTTCATGCCGATCCCAGTTGTACAAATTCTCTGTTCGCTGTGAGGCACGTAATGTTCTGGTACTGGAACTACTGGGTAATAACAGCTGGCATTCTTCTTTAATAAACCTGTCCCCATGATTCTATCCCAGGTGTATAGATATCCAGCAAAGTAATGAGGTTGAAAGAACACAGGCTCTCAGGCTGGCACGAAAGGTGAGCAAATACTCTTTCCATCCAAAGCGTGCTCACATAGTCACACAGCTACTGCTTATCATCAGAATTTAAGCAGATGCATGAACACCATACACTTAGGTTGACTGATAATTCATTCATCACTTCATGAAAGTCAAGATTAGAGATCATCATGCTGAAGACAATCTAGGATGAGCAACTGACTGCACTGTGTGTTTGTGTTGCTGCCTCATACAGATGATCACTGTGAATGCACTGATCTTCCCCTCCTCTGTCATCAACTCTCTCATTGCTGTGGGCAACGATGGGCTGCATGAACGAGATCGTATGGTGCGGGCCTGCATCGCCATAATCTGTGAGCTCTGTGAGTAAAAACAAACTGCACACAGACACACACACACACACACACACACACACACACACACACACACACACACACCTAAACACACACACACACACACACACACCTAAACACACACACACACACACACACACACACACGTATACACTCACACACTGACGTCAGCAGTGTCACAGTGTTGGCAGAGCTCTGTGTGGCCCCTTTATTCTGCAGCTTTGAAGAACCCTGTTGTGGTGGCACAGCGGGGCGGTCTCAGCACCATTCTGAAGAGCGTGACCGACTGTCAGCTGAGTCGCATCAATGAAGCTCTCATCACCACCATCCTGCACCTCCTCAACCACCCTCACACCAGGCAGTACGTCCGGCCTGACGTTGAACTCGAGGTACTGACACATCTCGAATGAAAGATGTTGCGTGTGCAACAACTCTTAAAGCATATGTGATGTTCTTTTTAAATCATATTTATCTTCCTCAGCAAATCCTGGCCCCATACACAGACTTCCACTACAGACACACCCCTGACATAGCAGAGGGGCAGCTCAAGTGAGTTCCACAAAGTCTTTTGAAGCATGTAGCATAAGTTGTAGGATTGTTTTTGTCATTGTTAAATATTTTTTATTTGTTGTCTTCAGGGAGGATAGGGAGGCTCGATTCATGGCCAGTAAAATGTCTATAGTTGCCTCATTTCGTTCCTGGTCAGGTAAATGGTGTAATTTATAGTCATTTTTGTTTAGCCAAACACAACAAAGTCTCCTTGAATCCTGTGGCACTTAGAAAAACATTGTTCCTGCTGTACATCGTGTTCACCTCTGAATGCCTCATTAACCTTCACATTAACCGGCTGTTTATAGCATGACTTTCTGTAAATCACACTCAGTTTGTTGAGCTAGCACAAACATGTGCTGTGTTTCTCTGGCTAACTCTGGCCCCTTCACCTTGCAGGCATCATTAACCTTTGCAAGTCAGGCAACTCTGGAATCCAGTCTCTTATTGGCTTACTGTGTATACCAAATATGGAAGTACGGGTAGGTAATCAGTAGAATGTAACAGTCACATTTCTGTGTTTTGTGAAAGGACACAACCTTCAGCCACCAGCTAAAGGCTTTATACTTATTGTAAGATAAAAAATAAAAAATAATTGCATCAGTCTAAATGTGAAATATGAAATGCTTCTTATTTCCTCTGAAAGTCTTGATTGAAATCACCATTTTAACCGTGCAGTTTGAACTTCAGGGCTGTCAGGCTTCCCAAAGATGTCCGATGTGCTTTTGAGCACATTTTCAATACTATGCAGTCAGAATTTGTCAAAATGTGCAGATCTAGTTCTGGATCTTCTCTGTATGGTGACCAAGATATGGATGTATCTTAGTCCCCACATTATGTGTTAAATATTTTAGAAGGACAGGTAACTCTGTGAGGCAGACCAGGGGCCTGTATCATGAAGCAAGTTCAGCTGAGTCCATCTTTCTCTGGGTTACCTTTCTTCAGATTTAGCGCCACAGTGGTAAATATGGACAGCTGTACACGTGTGCGTACTCCCCGCCAGGCCCCACCCCGACCTGTAAACCTCCCCTTCCAGGTGGTCCAAAACACCTGTGATACAAACACTAACACTCCCCCAGTGCTCTGAGCTCACAGTCCAGGCAGCACCGCTAACAATCTGAGTTAACAGCAGCTACAGTTGTCAGCAGTTTACTTCACTGTCCATCAGGAAAGTATGTAAATCACAGAGAGTTGAGGCGGAGCAGCCGGAGGACATCAGAGGGAAAACCAGAAAACATTTTCTCCATAAAATATGATCCAGTTTCACCAAAATCAGTGAAATAGTTGGTGGTGTGTGACTTAGTGCCGTGTTCTTAGCATGTGAAGCATCTGTTACCATGGTAATCTACCTCTGATTAAAGATGAGTTGGCTTCATGATGTAGTTAAGAGAAGCGCAAAGACGATTAGATAACTCACGTGTTGAACTTTGTGATACAGGTCTCTGCATCACTATGAATATAAAACATGCTCCCTTTATCAGCATTTATCCAGAACCTGCACACACCGCACACACCTGCACACACTGCACACACCTGCACACACTGCACACACTTCACAAACTGCACACACCTGCACACACCGTACACACTGCACACACTGCACACACCTGCACACACTGCACATACCTGCACACACTGCACACACTGCACACACCTGCCTCATGTTTGACATCCTGCAATGACGTCTGTCCCCCACAGAAAGCTTTGTTGGAGGTGCTGTATGACATCTTCCAGCTCGTCATACCTGTAGCGACTGCAGACTTCAATGAAGCACTGAGTAGTGTAGGTGGGTACAGTGGCATCACTTTATCATCATCATCATCATGACATCATTTTAAGCTCAGCTGAAACTCTTCTCTGTTTAGAACCCAGCAGATTTCAGGACAGCTGGAGGTTGTCTGATGGATTTGTAGCGTCTGAGGCGAAAACAATTCTCCCAAATCGATCATGCTCAAGGTAAATACTGTATGTAGGCACTAATGTAATCTCATCATGTGCACTGAAAGGTCAGATTTTATTTAAATTTGTGTTGGATTTGTTGTTCTGTTCTAGACCGGACCTGATGGACAATTATCTGGCTCTGGTGCTTTCTGCCTTCATTAAGAGTGGACTACTAGAGGTACAATCATCTGCCATCCAGACTTAGAATTAGTTTGTGGGTTTACTTTCCTGTCAGTGTTTGTATCACAGAGTATTTTACCTCCATAGGGTCTGGTCACAGTGATCACCAGCAGCGATGACGCCATGTCCATACGGGCTACCATCTTGGTTGGCGAACTTCTCCATATGGTGCGTCCATCCTGCGCTCCCATTCGTTTGATCTGATGAGGAGATTCCTTCCATTACTTTTATGTGTAAATCTGATTTTCTTCACACAGGCCAACACCATCCTCCCTCACAGCCACAGCCACCACCTACACTGCTTACCCGCCCTCATAAACATGGCGGCTTCCTTTGATATCATTCCCGAGAAGAGACTGTGAGTACCTCACCCCGGCCGTGCTACAGATAGGACGGGTTTAGCAAAGATGAGATTTATGTAAAACTAGTGTCCAATTCTAACATTAAACAATTCATGCCCAGAGAATTGACAGTGAAATTGATGCTTTTTGCAGACGAGCGAGCGCTGCAGTCAACTACCTGAAGTGTTTTCACGAGAAGAAGAGGCGAGGAGCTAAACCTTACAGTCTCTACTTGGACCACATCCTGCGCACATCAGGAGCATCACACGACTGTCGAGAGCAGCACTTCAGACCTCACAGAGACATTTTCATTGTCAAGGTACATACATGACATCACATATTCCTGCAGAGTACCAACATGGGAAAGAGGTGCGTGTGTGTGTGTGTGTCCTGACCAAGTTCACGTCATGTTATCTGTTTTGCTATATACAAGTGCTGTCAAACTGACCATGACCAGTCATGAGCGGTGCATTGTGTGAGAGGCTATCAGCATGTGTGTGTGGGAGGGAGGGAATAGGGAGTTTCATCTGTTGCGTTTAAATAGAAAGTGGCTCTGCATTGCAACTTTAGAAAACAAATGAATATAAAGAGTATACAAGCAGAAGAAGAAAACATCTGCACAAATCTTTACTGATTTGAGGGTACCAGCTATATGACAGTAGAACATAGAGAAATACAGAAACCCAACCAACTACAAAAAAAGCTAGTCACGCTCTGTTTTTCACTTTGTCTTTCGCAGCACTTTCTGTATTCGGTTGTGTTTTCTGTATTTGCAACATGTTCACTGTGCTGTGCTGTATGTGTTGACGTTGTGCTGTAGGTGGTAGAACCTAATCCCCATTTGAAAGCATGTCACATTATTCACATTAGCCTGGTCCAAAAGTTCAGGTCTAAACCCTCAAAAAAAAAAAAAAGGAAAATGATCTCAGTTTGACCAAACACACGCTGTTGTACGGACCCTGAACAGGTTATCCCATCTATGTTTGAAGCAGAAACTCTTTAAACAAAAATGTGACGTCATCACAGGTTTCTGAAGCACTGTTGTGATGCTCAGAGTGTGGTGTCATTGGCCATCGCCATCTGAGGCAGGCTGAATGAAGCCAGGTTGCTCAAACAAGCCACCGGTGATGGCACTCTCCTGTCAGTCAAAGCATCCACGCTCGTAATCCTGCATAACTTTAAGCCTTAATATCATTTGAACAGGTGAGTTGTATATAAATTCACCCTCAGTACAGTTGTCATGAACGGGGAAATTAGCTATAGAGACCAAAACTGTTTTTTGTACCAGGCTGTAAACATGTTTATTTCTGCTGTGAAGTTGGACATTTTAACATGGGGACTTATGGAGCCAGCCTCAAGTGGACGTTTGAGGTACTGCAGTTTATGGTATTTCACAGCAAGAGGTTGCCGCTTGGTTTGAAGGTGGTATGTGATTTGTATTGTGGCCCTGTGTCTGTTATTTAATCATTATTTATTGTGTATGAGTGACGATGTTGAAGAAATTCTGCTGTATGTAGACACATTTTTCCCATCAAAGTGAATTGAAATAGTATGGTCCCATTGGCCATGAAATAACAATGTGCAAAGCATCCAAACATACTTGTTTGAAGAACGAACATTGACTAACATAAAATATGTATTATTGCATCTAAACTTAAAAATGAGCCTGAGATTTGGGGTAGGTGGAAGCTGAATTCTATAAAACTAAGTGAAGTTAAGCCAGCTGTGTTTGTTCTGTAGGAAACTGAGGATGCTCTGATGACCAACATGAGAGACAGCCACATCCTCAACCACAAGGAGAACCTAGACTGGAAATGGTGTCTCATTGGAACCATTCTTAAGGTAAAGGAATACATTTCCCTGCTTTCATCATGTACCTCTACCACAAACAAGCCTGTAATGCATTTTTGGTGTTGTAGGTAGGATGGATGATCATTTCATTACTGTTGTCCAGCTAGTATTTCTGTGCAGTGTGAGCTATTTTTAATGATTTTATCCTTTTAATTTGTGCTTTACTCTTTACTCTAGTGGCCAAATATTAGTTTACGTAGCAATAAGGATGAACAAATGCACAAGTAAGTATTTCTCTCCTTATGTGTTTCTCTTAGTTCTTATTTCATTTTCAGCAGACTGGTAAACATTCAGTCACAATTCTTGTTTGTGTGCGGTTTTGTCTGTACAGATTTGTGCGAAGGCTGCTCTTCTTTTATAAGCCTAGCAGTAAGTTGTACGGCAGCCTGGAGCTGGAGCATCCCAAGGCCAGACAGCTCACTGTGGTCGGCTGTCAGTTTGTAGAGTTCTTGCTGGCATCTGAAGAGGTGAGGGGAAACAGCCTGCTGTAGCTGGTCGCTCTTCTTAATTTAAAAAAAATTGTATAGGTTGTTTCTCTAGTTTTGCAAACATGTGTGCTGGATTAGCTCAGGTTGGGCTTGGACATTCTTGATCTATACTTAGCTGAGGGCAGCAGGGGGGATGTTAAAGTAAAGTTGGTCACCCTGTAACCTGCCCCTCTGACCCCTGTCTCCTGATCCACGTGTCTTGTTCTGTTAGGAAGGTCAGGCCTACCTGGAAGACCTGGTGAGGGACATTGTCCACTGTCTGTTCTCTTCTCCTGGACTCAAACCTGACCACAGTCTGCAGGCCAGTGGGCTGCTAACCACACTCAGCCAGCACTACTTCCTCTTCCTGGGCACCCTGTCAGCCCACCCACATGGTGTCAAGATGCTGGAGAAGTGCAACGTCTTCCAGTAGTGAGCAGCTCATCATCAATAACTTTTAGACAGGTTGCCATAACATTCAGTACAGACATTCATGGTACCAAGAGATTAAATCCTACTGACTTTAATCCCTTAGCTCTACCAGCAGGTTCTCTCATCAAACTAGATGGACTGACACCAAGTTTGTCACAGACACACATGGTTCCCAAACAATGTATCTTACTCCTTTGATGACCCCATGACCTTCCATTCTTGCGATCATGAGGTCAACATTTGTTTTGTGTGAAATAACAGCTGTGAGATGGGCTGCCTTGAAATTTGCTGCATAAATTTGTCCAAAGAAAAGTTAAAACAACCAAAGCGCTCAAAGAACAATGAGAAGATGATTAAGTATGTATGATTGTTAAAAATTTAAAAATACACAAACAACTAAGAATATATAAAAATGTTCTAAAATTTTAGGAAAACTCACGTCTGATGCATCATTCACTGGAAATAATCTCCTCAAAATTCACATAAACCACTTCCTGCAGTTACTGCATTCACTTAATCAATTGTTCTGTTATTGTTATGCACTGGATATAATATGAAATATCCATAAAATATGTCATTTAGTCAGAGGCCATCGTTTTACACGACACTCTATCATCAGCATAGAATGATCTTTAGTCGCCCACTTTGGTTTGTGAGCAAATATCTGCAAAACTAGTGTCGTTCCCATCAGGCTCAGCTGTTTTTGTGTTTTGTGTTAACAAATGTTAGCATGCTAAAGCGCTATACTAAGCATAGCACATTGTAAACATTATACCAGGTTAACATGAGCGTGTTAGCACGCCAGCTTTAGCTTTAGACTCTTATTTTGAAACATTTGAAGCAGACACATTCCTCCTGCATCAGTTATACAGAGATCACTGTTCTGTTATTTTGTCTTTAATCAGCTGTTTGCTCTGTCAGTTTGTTGAACACGTGCAGTCTGAAGAATCAAGAGCACCTGCTGAAGCTGACCGTCTCCACACTGGATTACAGTCGAGACGGTTTGGCTCGAGTCATTCTGTCCAAAATCCTCACTGCTGCCACCGATGTAAGAGTCCACACAGCTCTCTGACAGCGTCACCACAGCACCCTCTGTTGCATGTTGCAGTCACACATAGTTTGTGTTTCCTGGTTATAAAAGTACTGAAATGTTAATAACTGAATATCCATAGCAGCTAAGTAGACGATGCCTTAAATACTGAATACAAACATCTTGAGCACCCAGTGATTTAATTTGTTCATGATCAATAATACAAATGTCCAGATAAATGATTCACTCTTGCTTTATAAAAAGAAAACTCTTCCACTTCCATTTTACTTAATACACTAATGTGAGGAGACACACTTGACTCACTTTCTATGAAATATCATGCATGGCTGCTTGAACTTTAGGAATAAATCTGCACACTGTGACCTATGCAGAAAACTTCACAGACATTTTGTGCTGAGTCCTTCCTCTGTATGCCACCCGTGTGTGATCTAATGTCTAACTATTAGCACACCGCACAAGGTGTTGTTGTGGTTTATTTTCTTCCTTTGATCAATCATTTTTTAATTAAATACCCACCAGCTGGCCACTAGGACACAGATGAACTAAACTCTCTAAGTCATGTAGTGCAAAGTAGTTTGTTCTTCAGACTGTAATACGAAGGGTTTTTCCCATCAACATCTTTTAAACCTCACAGTCTCGTTCTATGCTCTGTCAATGCTGTCAATAATCAAATTCAAAGCTCTCTGATTGGTGCATGATTAGAGGCATTAAACTGTTTACCAGATAAAAAACCGCCTGTCTGTAGCTGTCTCATCTCCTTATGAGAAACTCTCTACTATTCACTCGTGAAAACACTCCATACTATAACAACCAAAGTTCACACCTGTTAGCCTGACTCCTGCAGGACAGCACTATCTGAACACATAGATACAGCTCATGTCTCTCCCCTGAGACAAAAAGTGCTAATCTCCAAACTTACCATGCTTTGCACGCTAAATAACATTTTATGCATCAACATAGCATCAACAGAACAGGCAACTCTTGTGAAGATGGTTAAGTGTCAGTAACTTTTCATCTGTATCTAATCATTTCCTGTCTTGTGTGGGTTGAATGTAGTCCTGCAGGCTGTACGCCACAAAGCACCTGCGGGTCCTACTGCGTGCCAGTGTGGAGTTCTTCAGTAACTGGGGCATCGAGCTTCTGGTCACTCAACTTCACGACCGCAATAAGACCATTTCCATGGAGGCACTGGACATCCTGGATGAAGCCTGTGAAGACAAGGTGAAGGAGCACACCACACAAACTGAATGAAGCATGACGTTTGGGTTTTAAATCACTGGCACTTATTCCCCCAACTCCATGTGTTACTGTTCAGGCCAACCTTCATGCACTTATAGAAATGAAACCTGCTCTCACACACCTGGGGGACAAAGGTGTGCTACTGCTGCTAAGGTAAGCTCCATTTGGACTGGATTTATTTCTCTGGTGGAGGTGAAGGGATGTTAACATTACCTGCACTGCTCAGTGATTTTAACCCTGTCTGCAGTGCACGTGGGAAAGGTTTGCCAAATTAGCTGTTCGTGTTTAAAATGTACCCATGGATGTGCAGACAACTTTCACTGAATGACTTTGATACTAAAGAACTTAAAAATCTGATGATTTCCAGGTATTTCTTTAATCTGTCATGATTAAGATTTATGGACATCTGTTCACAGTGGACATCAGAGATAATGATATCCTCAGGAAATGCAAGTCACATGACATCAATATGTCCATTGAAAGTCGTCATAGGCAGCTGGACTTCCTTAGTTCCTTGTAGACGGTTCACCTCTCATCCAAGAGGCTTCTTTAGTTCTAAATGACTGGTGGAGGATCCCAGTTATTTACCTCTGTAGGGTCATTACTGTCTTGAGAGGCATGTGACCCACAGACACATCCCTCACTTCAGAGGGCTGGTGAGCGCTTGGATTAGAGGCAAAACGTCTTCAAGTCCGGCTGCAGCTCAGCAGGACAGACGGAGTAGACCTTTGCTAACAGTAAATCTGCAGTGGACTTTGGCTCAGTGTAATGATTAGAAAGCCAGTTACCCATATACATGGCATAGAAAGCAGACTTCTCAAAGAAAAATCTACTGTGTGCCACTCAATCAAATTTACTTCAATTCAATTTTATTTATATAACACCAAATCTTGACAAAAGTTATCTCATGACTCTTATCATACAGAGCAGGTCTAGACCGTACTCTTTATGATATTATTTACAGAGACCCAACAATTCCCACCATGAGCAACATTGGCAAGGAAAAACATCCTTTAAGATGTCTTATATGAATTGTTGTTATACAAATAAACATTCCTTGTTTCTGTTGTCACCAGGTTTTTATCTATTCCAAAGGGTTTCTCCTATCTCAGTGAGAGAGGATATATCACGAAACAGATGGAGAAATGGCAGAAGGTACTTCACACATCATTCTGTTTGTTTTCTGACATTAACAGTACCTTTAATATTTGCTCTGTGCTGCTGTGTGTCCCCTGCAGGAGTATAACTTGAAGTATGTTGACATGATAGAAGAGCAGCTCAATGAGGCCCTCACCACATACCGCAAGCCTGTTAATGGAGACAACTACGTACGCCGCAGCAACCAAAGGTGACTCACCCTGTACTGTTTAACACAAACACAAATGTAATGGAGGCACTTCATTTAAATACAGTATGCCTTGATGTTTCAGCAGCTCCAGTCCTGATATTTCTTTAAGAATTAAGAGATACTTTATTAATCCCTCTTTTTTTCACTCAGTTTATTTTACATGCATTTTAACCCCGAACACACATACAAGGGCTCATAGACATGCAATGTGGAGAGAGATGGTGGATTGGACATACAAGGGCTCATAGACATGCAATGTGGAGAGAGATGGTGGATTGGAGATGGTCAGCGAGCAGTTGGGGGGGGTTCGGTGCCTTGCTCAAGGGCACCTCAGCAGTGCCCAGGAGGTGAACTGGCACCTCTCCAGCTACCAGTCCACCTTCCATATTTTGGTCCATGCTGGACTTGAACCGGCCACCCTCCGGTTCCCAAGCCAAGTCTCTATGGACTGAGCTACTGCCGCCCCCCTATTTCACTCCCTTGATAGTCATTTATTTTTAGCTATGCCATATAATGGCAGTATCAGTCTGTCGGTTGCTCTGTTTTATGACTTTAGTGATCCCCTGACTGCTCATCTAGCACCATCAGCTGGTCAAGATGTTAAAAACAAAACAACCTTGCACATGGAGTGAGTAGTTGTAATTGTAACTTAAAAAAAGGTGTTACACCTTTGTCTTTGTTTGTTATGGCAGGTTACAGAGGCCAAATGTTTACCTTCCTGTGCATCTGTACGGTCAACTGGTTCACGATAAGACTGGCTGTGAGCTACTTCAAGCTCAGGTAAGTTCGACTGTTTGTTACAGCTGATCACAAACACATAAAGCATTTGACTCATTAGCTCATTCTGGGGCTTTTATGCCTTTATTTTGGAAGAGAGAGAGGGAGGACAACATGCAGGGGAAGGCGACACTACGGAACTGTATAAACTGTAATACCAAAATACTCTTGGACAAAAAACATATTTAAACTGTAAAAATCAATGAAAGCATTCTAATTTTTATCAAATCAAACAGTCAGACTTGTTAAGCTAAAGAGGTTTAGGTTTATTTACAGCAGCAGCCTCCACTTAGTTAGCTCAAATCTGCTTGACATTGTTACTGTTGTTGTTGCTAACTGGAGCTAACTGGCTAAATCTGGCAGCCTAGTCTTGAATAGATATTTAATCAAATTAAATATATGTCCAATAAAACCCTGTTATCTACAATTAGAATAATAAAATAATAATGACTTAAGTTTTAATTATTTCTTCAGTTATTCACTTCATTTGATTTATAACAGCTGTTTTATTTATTGAATATTGAATATTCAGGGTTCCACATAAACTCCTGTCACTCCTGTGAAGACGAGGTTATTTTTAATTCTAGCATGGATCATTTAAAATAAGAACAACATGCTCTCGTCAGCTCACAGTCAGGATGGTCAGGGAAGGAACGATCACAGATGTCATGTCTGCTTTGATTCGGTGTGTGTTAGTTCTTCTTTCCTCTTCCTTCTGCAGAATGTGGTTCCTGATTTAAGTTACAGTGTTCGATCTCCAGTCCTGGACAAATGGGAGGGCATCAAGCAGCTGAAGGCAGCACTTTGGGCTTTGGTCCGTATTTGTAATTCTAATATTATTTAGATAGTATGTTTGAAAAATATGTGATATTAAAAAAAAAAGAAAAACTATTTTTTTTTACCAGGGAAACATAGGCTCATCAAACTGGGGTCTGAACCTGCTGCTGGAGGAGGGGGTGATCACTGATATAGTGGCTCTGGCCCACGACTGTGAGGTTCTGTCCATCAGAGGGTAGGACTTTGTTTTGAACTGGTCAAAATAAAGACGCCCTCATGAACTTGTTGTAGCTACATTCTGAGCTTAAAATGTTGTTATTATGGTCAGCTTGCAGCTTACAGACCAGAAGTTAGAAGTGCTATGTGCATTTTAACGTCATCACCTCTAACTTCATTGATCATTTAAATATCCTGACATGGTGACAATATAAATCAGTAATTAACTGTTCACTGTTCAACCAGACGTCTAAACTGAGTTCATACAGTGAAATCATTTGTAACATAGCCGTTATCCTCAGGATGAGTCATGAGCTCCATCAGAGCGGTGCAGACTTTTATTTTCCCACCTAAAATTTTTTTTGTTGTGCTACATTGTCTCCCACATAAACAAAAATACCAGAATAGCAGGTTCTAACCAACTGGTCTGATGTGTGCAGAGGTGTGTGTGTGTGTGTGTGTGTGTGTGTGTGTGTGTGTGTGTGTGTGTGTGTGTGTGTGTGTGTGTTTGCATGATTAAATCAGGGTAAACACAGTGAAGCTGCTGGTTTATGTGACCTGCTGCCTTCAGCCTTTTCTCAGTATAAAGCAGCTGTGACACAAATACACACAGATTGAACCACATTGTTACTTTTTGAAGCTTATTTAAACTCATCTACTGGTTGGAAAGTTCCAGTAAAATAGTTTAGAAAAGATTTTAAGCATCATTCTATTATTGCATTTACTGCATTTACTAGTCTGGTCTGTGGCTGTGACACTAAAATACAAGACAGAGAGGTCAATTTCAGGGTCATAAAAATATCAGCAGTGCTTGTGCTGGTCCTTGCCCCACCACAGAAATTGGGCCTAGAAAGAGACTGGTGTTTAGTTTCTTTTCCGGTTTGTCTTTTTAACTTTTTAACATTTCTATTGCTGTCTATGTTAAAGTAAAATGAAGAAATAAGTAAACACACAACATGATACAGGAAGCTTAAAGACAAATTTACAGAGTCAAAGCATTATTGTGTCATGTTCCTGAGAAGTAGTCATTTCAGAATCACAGGAAAAGCTTCAGGTCTGGCAGGAAAGTCGTGAGATGTCATCTGCCTCTGATTTTCAGGGAGTGTGTCTGTGGGTTCTGTGCAGGGCCTGTCTGTATGTGCTTGGCCTCATCAGTAAGACAAGGCAGGGCTGTGACACGTTAAAGCAGCAGGGCTGGGACGCAGTGAGACATAGCCGTAGTATGCTGTGGCCCGTAGTACCGGAAGAGCTGGAGCCGCAGCCCAGACCCTACAACCTGCTGTCCTCTGTCCCCAGTACGCTCAGGCGAGACAGCGAGAGTGACTCCGTACAACCCAGTAAGCCTAAAGAATGAGTTGATTGCTTTATTTGAACTTGTATTTATTAAAGCTTTGTTGAACTGCTGTTTTGTTCTTTGCAGGTGTGTGTATGCTCGATGATGAGAGGCTCGAAGGCTGTGACTTCTCAGAGGACTCTTCTTTGTACATGTGCCCCAAAGTGATGAAGGACCGAAGCCCCTTCACCATGCTGGCCTCTTCCCGTTTCCGTAACCGCCTTCTCCACTCGCTGTCTCTTCCTGGGAAGAAGCCTCGCCCCACCCCTTACTCTAAAGGCACCAGCCAAGTAGGGGGGCCGGATGGAAAAAAGGGGCTCAAGCACACTATTGCAGAACCTCCCAGCTACTCATTTGTAGCAGCAGATGTTTTCCCTATTTACAACGGCAACAAAGCCATAGAAAATGGTGGGAGCACTCCCAGCATCGGGGAGGAGGAAATGGACGGGTCAGGGGTTAGGACAGCTGAGAACCAGCGGGAGCAGTGCAGCTATGAGCGTTTGGCTGAAGATGGGCCCTCAGGAGGAGGCAGTGGAGCCCAGTATAAGAGCCGCAGCCAGAGCTTTAACACAGACACCACCACAAGCGGCATCAGCTCCATGAGCTCCAGCCCCTCCAAGGAGACCCTGCCCTCCACCATAGACACAGACTGTGTCAGCCTAAACACTGTGATAAGCACCCAGACCATCCAGAACGCGCACTCACTCACACCCCAGCCCTGCTTCACACCACTCTCAATTCCCAAGTCCTGTTCTACCTCACTCGTACCACCTGGCTCCTCCCACACCTTGCCCCGTCGAGCCCAGTCCCTCAAGTCCCCCTCAGTGACCACCCTGAGCAGCTTAGCTGACTACAGCCTGTACTCTAGCTCCAGAGATGTTTTGGGATATGCCACGCTGAAGTACTCGAGCTCCCACAATGGCTGCACAAGTCCTCGTGACGCTCTGGGCTATGCCACCCTGAGGAGGCTGCAACATCAGCGCATCCAGCCGTCTCTGTCGCACAGCGAGGCCCTGGCCTCCCCAGCCAAAGACATCCTCTTCACTGATGCCATCACCATGAATACAGGCAGTCTGGACTCCAGACTCACTTCACAGAGGTACCTCTAATATTTAAGATTTGTATCTTATTTTCTTTATTGTCTATAAATACAGAATTAAAGGACCAGTGTGTAGGATTTAGTGGCATCTAGAAGTGTAGTTGCTGATTGCCACCCCCTCGGATCCACAGTGTCTGTAGATATGAAAGGCTCATTGTTGTTTTACCACACAATAAATAGGATTAATTCTTTGAAACATGATAATAAGGTTTGCCACATTTTGGCAAAATAAGGCATAGACAGGAGGAATGAAGACATACTGAATCCACCTTTGTCATGTCCTCTGTCCATCTGTCTTTAGATTTCTAAAAGCTCTGAGCTTTGCATCTCTGGATAAAGAAGACCTGCTGAGTCCAATCAGCCAAACTACACTGCAGCGCTCCTCCTCTGTCCGCTCCATAGTGTCCAGCGCCACCTATGGCTCCTCTGATGACTACATCGGCTTAGCATTGCCTGTGGATATCAACAACATGTTCCAGGTGAGGCTTATGATCTGTAAGAATACTTTTTGTTAAGCAAACACCACATCACTGTTTAACTGTCTGAGATGTTGTTCTTGGACTCCCTCAGATTAAAGAAACACCATACTTCAAGAAGAGGCTGAGTCCGCCTTCTGACGACCGCTCGGCTAAGTTCTTCTCTGGAGATTCTGATGGTGAGAATTCAGAAGAATCAGGACATTTTGAACACAGTAAGATGCATACTGGACCATGATCTACATGTATCTTTGTTTCAGTGTGCTTCCATTTTGTACGCACATGCATCCTGTTGACCACGTGTCGCCCCATGTAGGAAGGCTCAGCAGCGCCCAGGGTTCAAATCCGACCTGCAGCCCTTTGCTGCATGTCATTCCCCATCTCTCTCTCTCCACATTCCTGTCACTCTTCAGCTGTCTCTATCAAAAATAAAAAGGCCCAAAAAAAAAAAATCCTAATAAAAAAAAAAACAAACAAACCAATATTAGCCAAGATGACATGGTAGCCAAGCTACAGGCTGTTGCCACTTTTTCAATGCACTGTTGCACATTTACATTTCTGTGGCTATCAGAAAAGGTAGACCTTTGGACATTAAACAGACAAATCATGACAATGTTTGAATAGATTGAAGAAAAATAAGAGTGTATGGATCAGCATTAATGTGGAATTGTGAAAGCTTCTTCTTAGCGTCTGGTGTGTGTGGCCTCAGGTCCCAGTGAGGGATGTCGCTCATCAAGGCTCTGCTCTCAGCTCAGTATCACCGAGCTGATGGCGGTGAGCCGGGCAGAACAGAAACAGATGTTGGACTCAGAGGAGACGGGTCTCCAAGAGCACAACGATAACAACTGCCTATACTGCGCTGGGTTGACTGTACTTGGTTTCAACTCTCAACACAGCACCCCAGGTGAGATCCTGTTAGTGGTTAAATTGATTGCTACAAATGAGTTATTCAATGAGCTGCTTTATGTCACGTATCAGGTATTTTGTAATTTGCTTTCATCTTCATCCTCCTCTTCAGATCTTACCGAGGTGCCCCCGTTCTCAGAGTGGTGCAGTTCACCTCCGGCAAACCACGTGGAGGTCGTGGTC
Source organism: Argyrosomus regius (assembly GCA_946959425.1). Taxonomy (NCBI): domain Eukaryota; kingdom Metazoa; phylum Chordata; class Actinopteri; family Sciaenidae; genus Argyrosomus; species Argyrosomus regius. The sequence goes on along the minus strand of OX336898.1, from coordinate 1,476,629 downwards.
CAAGCCAAGCTGTCGGGGGCGTCTGGATGCAGTGACACCGTGTCCCAGGGATCTGGAGGTAGTGGCCGCAGCACAGAACTTGTTCTGGGTGAGTTTTAAATGTATTTCACATTTGAAGAGCAGTTTGTAGCTGATACTGTATATTATAAAAGATAAAACGGACTCGAGACACCACACAGTTCCACCTCTTTTGATGCACATCTTCAATTTGCACATTATAAGTGGAAAAATTGTAAAAAAGATTTTATGCTTGTCTGAGGTGGAAAGGCTGCTGTATCAGAAGGCAGTTTAAGGTTTACTGATCAGAAGAGTCCCCAACTTCACCAGTACAGTACCCAGTCAGTACAAGTTCTGTTTCTTCAGACATGATTCAAATCTGTGTGATTTCATTCTGCTTATAATATAATAATAATTGATAATAATTATAAATTATAATTTAAGCAAGCAATGCAAATATGACCAGAACTATAATAATAGATAGATATAAACAAGATCCAAATTCAAAAAGTCAAACCAGTGAAGGGAAGCATAGATTGGTGTGATGTAGTCGCTTCTTATAGAACGTGTTTTCTATGTGGTTGGATGTTACGAGGAATAAAGTGCACTGCATCGTCCAGTCTGGAAGAGACGCTGTGAAAGCATGGATGACCTTCTTTAAGTCTGCAGAGAAAAGTAATGAGGAATGATCTTGGTTAGCTGCCTCAGGACGTCGGGCAGGGTCGTGCTCAGGAAAGCATTCATTAATTATTAAGGCTAAAATTACAAATCCGTTTTTCTGTTCCTTTCCTGTTAGAATGCAACACATCATATTTAAACAGACCCCACTTGGTCCACACTAACTCCAGTTCATAATGCAGCTTAAAGGATTGTCTGACGGTATAGTCTGCATAGTACTAACAGCTAAAAAGGTATTTGGTTAGAAAAATAAACATCATTTTTGCTTTTGTGAGATTATTAATATCAGTTGGTATCAGTTATCATCATTTCCACATCAGTACATCTCTAGTTTCAGATTGTTTCATTCTCTTTGCACCTTGACAGGAGTGAAGTCCATAGAAGATGCCCCGGCTGGCAGGGTCCTGCTGAGGAAGGAGGTGCTTCGTCTGATCATCAATCTCAGCTCGTCTGTGGGGACCAAAAACCACGAGACCAGCCTGTTAACGTGAGGCTGACCCTGTCTTTAAACTAACAAACAGTTACAGCACATTGTTTACATCTGTCCGCTGTGTTCTGATGTGTGCAAATGTGTTTTCTCCTAGGATCAAGGAGAAGTTCCCCTGTGCGTTCGATGACATCTGTCTGTATTCAGAGGTGTCCTACCTGCTGGCTCACTGCATGTTCCGCCTGCCCTCACGCCGCTTCATTCAGGAGCTCTTCCAAGATGTGCCATTTATACCAGTAAGGACAAAAGTACTTCAGCTAGTCATGGCCCCAATTAGTGAGCAGAGATCAGGAGAGAGATCACTTCTGAAGCGCTTCTGGTGGGGTTTGAACCTATGAGCACAGCTGTAGCTGCTGTGCCGGGTGAAGCTGTGGGTGTGGTTAAAGCTCAGACTGTGACTGTGGCTTTGTGGCTACAGTAGCTGTGATGCACTGTGATGAATACTTCCTGCTCATGTTAGCATTAACAATATGAAAGAATCTTTAAACCACACTGATTTGAACCCACAGTGCTGATATCAGATATGACAGCTGTGTTACTAATACAACAGGTTCAGGAATACAATGCTCAAGCAGCACAACCACATCAACTCACTCCACACATGCATGTAGTTGGTGTGTCACAGTCAGCATCAGATCCAAAGCACAGCCACAAACACTACTACACACCGAGCTCTGTCATCTGAAGTAATCATAATAATAATAATCATAATCACAGCTAAGGTCTCCAAATGCAGCAGCAGCAGCTGGTCTCCTCTCCTCGCTGCAGCTGCAGGTTATTTCAAGTTTTGTAATCTTAAAAAAAATGTAGTTTTAAAGTTTGTTTTTTTTAAAATTCAGAATATCAGATAGACTTGAGTGTACAATATTTATATACAATGTACAATATTCGATTTATATATATTCAAGTTTCTCAACATCAACTCAGTTTTGCATCTAAAACTTGAAATTTGATTGACAGTGTAATGTTTTAATGTTGGAACAGTGGAGTTCCTCTTTAAGCCAAATGATGATTTATTGTTTTGTTTCTCCCTCTAAGGAAGTGAATGATGCTAAAAGTTTCTTAAAAGCTGACAGAACATTTCAGCAGCTTGGAGTACAAACCTTTATACTTAAACAGATTAGTCTGTGTATCCACTCTGCTTGAAAAGAAGTACGGTACTGTTAAAGTACCCACGTGTGTTGACCGACTGCCTGTGTGTTCTTCAGATTTATGAAGAGGCTGAGAGCATCCTGTCCATGTCGTCACAGAAGCCACCGTCTCCACACTCTGATACTTGATTCACCCTTTCACTTCTCTGAAGTTTGACTCGCCCTGAATTCAGCTGTGTGTGTCACATCCCGGCCCGTCCGTGAACAGTCACAGATGTCTTACGCACACTCCTCACTGCAAACCTACATCACATCCAGCCTCACCAACAACTCAGCACACGAGAGGGGAAGCAGCGACTTTGAGACGATTATCATCACACAGAACGATCCAGTGGCATGTGGTGATGCCAGCTAAGGTTGGTTTTCCTCATACACATGGTCCTCTCAACCTCGTGCCCCCCCTGCTGGTACTCAACATACAAAAAAAACAAAAAAAACCCTAAGCTTTTCCCAAAGTGGATCTTTGACTTGATACTAAAGATGATGTGCCAACACACTTCCTGTACTTTTGATATAACACTGAACACCTCCTCACTCTGAGAAAGGACTCATTTGTTGTGGATGGTGATTGGTCTTTGCACATGGTTGGAGGATATAAATCAGATGGAGTGAAGTCAGACAATCATCAGAGTTCTCCTTCTAATCTTCTTTAATCGAGTTATTTTAGCAACATTTAGCACTTACATTGATACAAGATCAGTGAAAACACTGTGTGAAGGCAGAGAAGGTAGCTCTTGCTGTATTTACTAGAGTTTGGCTTTGCCTGTTAAATATTTGAATGAACATTCAAAGGTTTATGAACAGCACTGAAATATGTAGCAGGGTTCTGTTGTGTAAGGCCATTAGGTACTTTTATTCACTAGATTATCTGATCAATGCTAAATTTATTTTATTGCTATAAAGCAATTTTCAGCCACAGTTAGGTTGTTTTTTCCTGAGATTTGCACAAAGAACTCCATCATATCAAAGTGAAAATTATATTCCTGAGAAGTATATGAAGATTTTGAAAATAGAAAAGGTTCCTATACCTGCTGTTTAATACCAGCAGAGTCCTTCCTGCCATATTATGTTTTGGTATTGCCCAGCTCAGGTTCTGGCATGACACTGGCTCCGCTCCCCGTCAGCATTCCCCCACACCCGGGGCCTGAAATCCTCCTCTTCTTCTTCACGGTGGTCCATAACATCTGTGGTACAAACACTAACACTCCCCCAGTGCACTGAGCTCACAGTCCGGGCAGCCCTGCTAACAAACTGAGCTAACATTAGCTAACAGCAGCTACAGTCGGCAGCAGTTTACTTCACTGTCCATCAGGAAACTCTGTAAATCACAGAGAGTCGAGGCGGAGCAGCCGGAGGACATCAGAGGGAAAACCAGAAAACATTTTCTCCATAAAATATGATCCAGTTTCACCAAAATCAGTCAAATAGTTGGTGGTGTGTGACTTAGTGCCGTAAAGTATAGTGCAATAACAGACGTACGAATGACAGAGACACCACTCACCAGTCAGTGTAGAATCTAAATGATTTTATGGTAGAAGCTTGCACAGTGGGACTTTAAAGATAAATTCAAAAGAAACTGGACTGCCTTGGACTATGCAGTGCAAATCAAGGAGGATAGAATGATTGATATTTAGATTGACTTAGTACACTAGAACACAAGCTAAAAGCTAAGGGTCATTATAACTTCACCTTTGGGCAGAGAATGTGCTGAAAAAGTCCAAAGACGAGGAGTGCATTCATAAAATAATTACTGGGTTTGTTTATTTAAGTAGATTTTTAGATACACGGAATCTGACTTGCGCTTTATTGGTAAATAACAATAAACATAGTACAAGAAGATACAAAGATGAAAGCAAGTGCAGAAAGTCAAGAAGCATGAAAATAAATCCATAAAAGATTGTAAAAATTGAAATATGACAGTTTTGTGCAGGAATGTCCGTATAGTATATACGAAGATAGCTCGTGTACAGCTCATATTCTCAAAATCTCTTTAGGTGAGGGGTGAAGAGATTCCTGAAAAGTTTTGGTGGTAGATTGCTAACGTTAGCTAGCTATGTTTTTTTTTTTTTTTAAAGATATTTTTTGGCCTTTTAATTTTTGATAGAGACAGCTGAAGAGTGACAGGAATGTGGGGAGAGAGAGATGGGGAATGACATGCAGCAAAGGGCCACAGGTCAGATTCGAACCCTGGGCCGCTGCTGAGCCTTCGTACATGGGGCAGATGCTCTACCAACTGAGCTAATCGACACCCTGTTAGCTAGCTATGTTGAGTGACCTTCACTTACTCTCCAATAAAAGTTTGACAGCGGCAGAGAAGACTATCAAAGTGCAACAACCATCTTTGCAACACCACTTATCAGCTGCTGAGAATGCCCTCCTGACGTCCCTTACCACCCTAAGATGATCATTTGAGATGATTCAGGTTTACAGGAGTCTTCATCAGTCAGTAGAACTGATGAAGCTCAGAGAAACTTTAAGGCTTCAAGGTTAAAACAGCGAGTCCAGTTGTGTTTAAATGAATAATTCAGATGAAATGGAGTTTTGAAGATTTACAGTGGATTAATTTATTTGTTACATGTTGAATCATAGTTTTCTCTGTAACCTGAAACTACTGCTTTATGGAGCCCCAAAGTGTTCAATATTAAACAAGATATTATGAACATTATGAATAAATAATATTTATTCATCTGGTGAGATTTGTACATGTTGTTTCCACTTCAAAATAGTCTCACTGAGTTTGAAGCACATCCTCAGTCATTTGAGGAGAAACACGAGACTGAATTTGTTTGGAGCTTTGGTTTCTCATGGGACGCGAACAGCAGCATTCTGGTAACACGCTCTGAAAATAAACAGCAAAAACAACAGGCACAGATCTGTCTGGACCTGACTTGATGTCATACTGGCTTTAAAACATCTCCTGGGAGCTTAGTAGAGAGCAGAGCCTCGTCTTCATTATTTGACAAATATTAGCAAAATAATTGATGAAAACTTGACTGTTCTACAGTGAGCACATTTTATAATGATTAGTTGAATTGGAATTTTTAAAGAAGTATTGAAGATAGGATTATCAAGATAGGACTAGGATAGAAGGATTGCTTCATTTATACACTATTCATATTGATGTGATTATTTCATAATCATTTATTTATTGAACAATTTGGGGCTCCAGCCATGTTCTCATTTAAAATATTTCAATAAGATCTGAGTGTTGTTATGACTATGCAATGTGCCTGATTCTGTATCTGATGTAAAGTTTGTTATGAGCTACGAAACAGACTGATCAGTGACAGTGTTTGTGTTTCTGTTCAGTTTCAGCAGTTGGAACTACCTTTCTTTATTCTTTACTATATTTGAAGAAACGTCATGAATTAGAGATGAAGTTTATTTGACTACCATGCACACACACAATGTATTCATGTATGTTTGTGAATGAAATTTGGGAAAGTCTTCACGGGAGAGGAATAGCAAAGGTTATTGTGTAATTAGTGCCACTACTAATCAAACCCCAGTTTGCACTTCCCACAGAGAACTGTTTCTTGACATGTAATCCATCTTTTGCACTTTTCAGCTTCCTCTTCTGTTTGACTTTCCTCTGGTTAACTGACCACTGATGGAACTATTTTAAGAACATATTTAAGTGACAGACAGACAAATGTTTTGACTTTGATATTTAACTTATATGTACATTTAAAAAAACATCATGAGCATTTGTTCCTTGAGTTGTACATGTTTAACCTCTTTAAGGATCACAGAACTCTGTATTATAAAACATTTAAGAAAAGAATGATAAGTGTTGCTTTTATTTTCCTTAACAGAAGTTGTACATGAGAAATCATAAAGAATAAAGAGGAATAAAAGGAATGTTGTTACTGTCTTGAAGAAGGCCCACCATACTGAAAGAATGAAACTAGTTTTACTTCTTCTACGATCATGTTTCATAAAGCCAACTCGGAGCAAAGAGATAGACACTTCAAGACAACACAGATGTTTGAGTAGCAAATGGTGAGGGAAATATTACAACAAACCCAAACAAGCAAAAGAGGTTCCCTGTGCATCTTGCAGCAGTATGCAGCTGAAGCAGGTTTTTCCAAGTCAAGTCCAAGGACAGCAAAAAAAAAAAATCTATTGGATAATGGGTCCAAGGGTTGGAGTTGCTGAATTCGTTGTCAAAGTGTCACACCCCATCACATCAGAAACAGAAAAACACAGGTATATCTTTAAGTTACAAAGATAAAAGTTCAGAAAGTAGTGCATATGTCAAGTGTAATGAATTAGAGGAAACATGACAAATTCAGTTCTTCATTCTAGCCCAAAGGATCCACCGCTCTGCAGAGCAGTGAGGACAGAAAGAACCAGCCAACAGTCATCACAAAACTTGTGTCCAGAGTGTGTCCCAATCCAACAGGTTAGCTGAAATTCAGAGTCAAGAGTCAGAACTGATGTTTTTCTCAACCTTCTAAATCTCAGGAACTTGCCCGGTGACAATAATCACCTGCACAGAAACTAATGTCCAGGCAAACACGAAGCACTCTGCCTGTCTCAAAGAAGCTGCTTGAACCACTTGTATGTAAGCTACAGGAAGTAAAAGGCTAGCATATCAATAAGTATTGTGCTACGACAGATCAAGCCGATCACTTCAGCCTTTAATGGTAGGAGAGGTTGTCAAGCTGTTGACCCCACAAGGTTACAACCGGTCAGTGTTTCCAGTGTGAGTCTGGAGATGTAACAGCTACAGACATGAACAGATGAACGCAGTTGGATCAGAGTCTGGGGTGTAATGTACTGTATGTATCAAGGCATCAGGTTTGTGTGTGTCTGGAGGAAGCACACACAAACAGACACAGACAAAACAAACCACACAAAGAGGAAGGGAAAACACAAAGGAAGGAAGAGGCAAAGCTTCAGTCCTAATATGGTGGTGGAAAACTCTACTTTGTGAACCTGAGTTTCCCTCTCCCCGTTACAGAGCCAGACATGCTGTTTTATTTCCTCATTGATTCAGTCTGTATCAAAGCACATTCATTACTGCAGGTTTACTGTCAGAATCAAAATCCTGGTTGGATGTTTGTACTGATGACTATCTAAAGTTAGCGCCGTCATGAGCTGTCAGTCATTTGTTTGAGCACTGTGTTTGTGTGCTCAGATATTACGCTGCATCAAGTCACCTCAGCTCAGAACAAAACCTCTGCATGTCCTTCTTGTGAGTGATAGTTCGTAAAAATTTAATGTAGATGTACATGACATGTAGAATCAATGAATAACTATTACTTATGTGATTGGTCACACTGATGGAACATAATTGCCGCAATTGAGACTTGTCAATATGTACATTTCTCTGAGTGAGCAGGATGTTTTATGAGCTGCAGAGTGGTGAGTTTTAAACCGATTGCAGCATGTAGTACTGCTGCCTTTAAATCACCTGACTGTTATCCTGGTGATCACTCTCTCTGGCAACTCTATGTGGACGTGCACGCTCATCTCTCGCTGTCCTCTTTCTTTGTCCATCACCAGTTTGTCACTCCATCAGAATGCTGTTTCAGCTCAGCCTTCAACATGATCCAGTTTTAGATTCCTGGAAAGAGTCCAGAAGTTTGTGCTAAGCCCTTGACCATGCATTTATTCTAAGGACCCGATACTGGACTCCAAAATTGGGCTGTTCACTTCAATGAAAATTGCTTGCTGGGCATATAAGCAGAAAACAGTTCCTTAGCTCTTGATGAGCTAATATAAAATCTATAAAATCTTGATGGATTGAAAATTCCTAATTCAATAATAGAGTATAATATAATAAAGAAACAAGTGACCTTTGCAGTTGAAGGTGTCCTGTCAACAGTTTTACAGACATTTCAAAAAATCTTTGTCATGAATCCTCAAACAAATGAAATACATAGAAACACATATTTTGACTTTAATTAAGTTATCACATGATAATTTCCATATAGAGCAGGTCTAGACCGTACTCTTTATATTATTATTATGTTATGTATTAATCTGCAGTGTCCTGTGACCTCTCTGCCAGTCACTGTGGACACTCCTGCTATTCACTCAAAGGCCACTAGACGGCACGCAGGAGTAGACATGAACCAGCACAGGGATACTGAAGAGCAGAGGGAACAGACCAGAGGATCCTGGTGTTTCTACTTGTACTGCTACTGTTGCCACTGAGGCAAAATCACCTGTGCCCAGTGTTGTGTAGAAGTGTAGAAAAAAAGGTATTTTGCTGTTTAGACATTTTAAAAGCTTAGCTCACATGATTTATTACACTACATGGTTTTGCCAAAATAAGTAAATAATAACACTGTTTGTGCAGAATAGCAATGAGTCATGTGGACAGGGAGTACTGTTGTTGCACAGTCCATTTGTGTAATTTACCATAATAATAATGAAGACAAAGGAGTCATTATCATGCTGCCATGTTGAGCTACATCCCTGAAATGAACATAATTGTTACACTGTATGAATGCTGGTACTGCAGGACAAGAGGCATGGACGTGTTGTGTGTACAAAACCAAAATAACTGACTGACTCTAGATGTGATTCACAGAAATCCGTCAGTATTATTTCATTTCATATTTTCTTTCTTTGCAGGATCTTTAGTATAACTTCAAGCTAATATTCCCATTTTAGTAATTAAGACCATCATTAATATTTTCTATCAAATAATTCCAGTAATATTTCAGCAGGAACAGAAACTATGTCCCAGATGCTCGTTGTTTTGAACCAGTCCAGCCCTCTTGTTTGACGAAATTTTAGGAATGTCCTACGTCCGCCTGTGATGTACGAGCCTACGGGCAGCTCGTAAAGGCATCACAGATGCACCTGCGTCTGAAGGACGCTGGCTTAGAGCCGCGCTCTGATTGGCTTGCTGTTATTAGAGGCGGGCGCTCTCTGTGGAGCGGAGCGGATGATTAGGCGGTACACCTGGCTGTCAAGATAAGTGCGCCTACCTGTCACTTCCTGCTGTCGGTATTTATTCATTTTCACTTTTTTTCCCGACTCCAGCTAAATTGGCACGTCACTGCCATGTTTGTATGATTTCGTCTAATGTATCCCGCACGGTTTGCGGACCCTGCGGACCAAACGTTACGACCTTGGCTTCATGTTCGACTTAAAGGAGGAGTAACCCCCCCCCCCCCCACCCACCCCTGGACTCTGCTGGGAAAACACCGCTTAGGTTTAATTAACCACCGCGACTGGACACGTTTTAATGTGAACTCAGACTGTCGTCTTTATTAATACAGCAGCAGCAGCAGCAGCAGCAGCAGCAGCAGGACGGACTCTGCCTGGTGGAAAGGTAAGCGCCACAGAGGCGTTAGCATGCTTCAACTTAGCGGGGAGATGAGGTTGTGCAGCGCTGATACACACACACACACACACACACACACACACACACACACGCACACACACACACACACACACACACACACACAGCGGCAGCAGCAGGCCTGGCTGGGGGATTCATATGGGCTATAAACGCCGTGTCATACGTAGCTTCAGTCGTGACAGGACACTGAATGCGGACAGACACACCGTCAGTAATGGACGTGGCTGCTGTGTTTACGTGTGTTGTCCAGGCGCGCAGATGTGTCTGTCTGCGACACTTGACGTGTATGTCACGGCTGTCAAAACATGTTTGTGTGTATGGTGCAGGGCCGGCTCTAGAATTTATTGGGCCCTGAAGCAGAATGTGACCCTCCCACCCTCTAACCGAGCCGTCACTGAAAGCCCACCCCCTCCCTCCCCCCTGCGGTGTCACAAAATGTAAGCTTCAGTGCAAAATATTATCACACTGTGTTCTACATACAACCACATCAGTGATGTTAAGAATGTGGCTGTGCTGAAGGGAAGCCAACCAAAAACAAAACAAACAAGCAAACAAAAAAGGCTCATTTCTGTATTAGTAGACATAGAATGGTTATCATGCTGCAATAAGAGTAGTGATCCGACAAAAGAATTCTAACTGCTCTATGAACCTGACTTAAAGATCGTCTTTACTGTAACTAACAGTTATGTTCATCATGGTTAATATCTAATTATGGCAGTAGTAGCTCAGTCTGTAGGGATTTGGTTTGGGAACCAGTTCACCTCCTGGGCACTGCTGAGGTGCCCTTGAGCAAAGCACTGAATCCCTAACTGCTCCCAGGGCCCCCCGCTACATCGCAGCCCGTCACTCCATCTCTCTACATTTGCATATCTATGAGCTCTTTGTGTGTGTGTGTGTGCGTGTTTGTTGTATTTCAGGCCTGTGTGTGTAAAACTTGAGTAAATTGTGGGATTAATACAAATTATATATATATATATATATATATATATATTATAAAAATATTTCACATTTTAAGCATGGCCTATAATAATTTTTGTATTTTCTTTATTTAACTTTTATTTCACCTTATTAACCTATTTATATACTGGGTTATTAGCCTATATGTGTTTATGATTGATAAAAAGTTCATGCAGAATTATTATTGGTTATTAAATGCCAAGAGCTGTGCATCTTTGGACATGTCCACTGATTCATCTGATTGGAGTGCAAATGCCTCCACTGTTCTCCACTCCACAGGTTCTCAACTATCTGCGTCCTCACATTCACCATTATTTTGGTGAGAATTATCAATTATTATGACAAAAATTGGCAGACCCCCTGCAGTACCTCTGCGGACCCCTGGTTGAAGACCCCTGATTTAGTCCATCCAATGACCAAGAATATCCATCACATTTTTCTAGAGGTTATGAATTTAAATTTCTTATTTTGTCTCACAACCCAACAATATTCAAGAGAAAAACAGTGAACCTTCAGAGTGTTTGCTGTTTTTGCTGGATGAATAACAATCATCACTCAGTACTGCTAGGTTGTAGCATCTGTGACATATGTCCATCACTTCAAGTCTCGGCTGATATAAACATGATGTCAGACTGAATAATGAGCTGAAGATGAAACGATCACCAGGAGAAACAGAATACTTCACATTTGACGTGTGCTCATTTGGGGCCCTTCTGGTGACCCTCAACAACCTTGTGGCTACTGTCTGTCTGCATCACACATGATGCCACAGTGCAAATACATCAGCCATTTTTCTTTTTTAATTCTTCTGCTGAACTAAATGTCAGTGTTTGACTCTCACACTGATGTAAACACATGACATGAATACACACCGGCCCTGTCCCAAACCTGTCCTCCTCAGCAGCACTGAGTGTCACTGTGCAGTAGCTGTGTGTGGGGGTGGGGTGGTGGCGGAGGGGTGGCACTGTATTAAAAAATAGAGGGTATAAATAAACAGGCACACTGTGGGACATACTTTATGTTTCCCACTACAAGCAGGAAGCAGCCGTCACCATGGATACTGATGGGTGCATTGCTGCCTGTGCTCTAAATGCACAACATTCTCCACCCAAAAAGACGAGATTTTATTTGATAGCACAACGGCTGTGTATTATAAAATAATGAAATGGATGGTAGGCCTTTTTCTACAACATGGCTGCAAGTTTGTGCACAAGACAAAAAATGTATTTAGTGATTGTTTTTAAATTTTAACATCACAGTGCAGTGCCCGTTCAAAACGTACATGTTCAGAACAGGATGAATACTCAGCCTTGTTGCTTGTCGAGTCTTCTAATTATCATGGACCTGCAGAGCTGGAGAGCCAACACAGTCCTGGACACAGCAGGTCCAGACCCACCATTTTAGACGTACACATCCACCACCAGATTTTCAGATCTTTTTTTCTGGCAGTGACAGCTGTAGAGATGGATAGTGAATTCAGGGGGAGAGAGAGGGGATGACATGCAGCAAAGGACCCGGATCTGGGAATTGAACCTGGGTCGCTGTGGTCAGGACTTGAGCCTTGATACACGGGGTGCACTCTCTCCACCAGGTGAGCTGCTGGGGTGCCCTGACCACCGCTTTAAAACTGGTGATGTACCTAAACTACTGTTGTTAATTATTATTTATGATGACGATTGCTCCTTTGTTAAAGGACATTTAATTGACTAAAAGAAATCAAAATTAAAAAATCAAATAAAATTGACTAACTTAATGAGCATTTGCTGGAGACGATGGAAGAAATGTCCTGTCATTAAAATAATAATTATATTTATGAAATAATGCTGAAGTTTGCCAGCTAAACAAAGTTCTGGCTTTTTCAGGGCCATACAAAGGATAGCCTGACACTACCCATTGAAGGTAGCTAGCTAATGTTAACTTAATAACATTTTGTTAGCCATTGTGTAGGTTTATCAAAAAGTTCAAATTAGCTGCTACCTCTAAGGTACATTCAGCACTAGTGCATAGAGAAGGTTAAACCTGAATGCCCCACTTACAGTTGAAACCAGAAGTTTACATACACTATATAAAAAGACACATATGCTTTTTTTTCTCACTGTCTGACATGAAATCAGACAATCACCTTTCCTGTTTTAGGTCCGTTAGGATTACCAAAATTATTTCTTTTGCTAAATGCCAGAATATTGAGAGTAGGATTTTTTTAGACAATTTTTTATGACTTTCTTCAAAGTCAGAAGTTTACATACACTAAGATTACTATGCCTTTAAACAATTTGGGAAAGCCCAGATGACGATGTCATGTCTTTGGGAGCTTCTGATAGGTTTATTGACAACATTTGAGTTAATTAGAGACACACCTGTGGATGTATTTTAAGGCACACCTGAAACACACTGCTTCTTTGTGTAACATCATGGGAAAGTCAAAAGAAATCAGCCAAGATATGAGGAAGAGAATTGTGGACTTGCACAAGTCTGGTTCATCCTTGGGTGCAATTTCCAGATGCCTGAAGGTGCCACGTTCATCTCTTCAAACAATTATACGCAAGTATAAACACCATGGGAATGTCCAGCCATCATACCGCTCAGGAAGGAGACGGGTTCTGTGTCCCAGAGATGAATGTGCTTTGGTCCGAAATGTGCATATCAACTCAAGAACAAAAGCAAAAGACCTTGTGAAGATGCTGGCTGAAGCTGGTAAGAGTGTGTCATTATCCACAGTGAAACGAGTACTGTACCGACATGGGCTGAAAGGCCACTGTGCCAGGAAGAAGCCATTACTCCAAGAGAAACATAAAAAAGCCAAATTACAGTTTGCAAATGCACACAGGGACAAAGACCTTCATTTTTGGAGACATGTCCTGTGGTCTGACGAAACTAAAATCGAACTGTTTGGCCATAATGACCATCGTTACGTTTTGAGGAAAAAGGGGGAAGCTTGCAAGCCTGAGAACACCATCCCAACTGTGAAATACAGGGGTGGCAGCATCATGTTGTGGGGTTGTTTTGCTGCAGGAGGGACTGGTGCACTTCACAAAATAGATGGCATCATGAGGAAAGAACATTATATGGAAATGCTGAAGCAGCATCTCAAGACATCAGCCAGGAAGTTAAAGCTTGGGCGCAAATGGGTCTTCCATATGGACAATGACCCGAAGCATACTGCCAAACTGGTTACAAAGTGGCTTAAGGATAACAAAGTCAATGTTTTGCAGTGGCCATCACAAAGCCCTGATCTCAATCCTATTGAAAATGTATGGGCAGAGCTGAAAAGGCATGTGCGAGCAAGGCGGCCTACAAACTTGGCTCAGTTACACCAGTTCTGTCAGGAGGAATGGGCCAAAATTCCTGCCAACTATTGTGAGAAGCTTGTGGAAGGATATCCAAAACGTTTGACCCAAGTCATACAGTTTAAAGGCAATGGTACCAAATACTAATGAAATGTATGTAAACTTCTGACTTTGAAGAAAGTAATAAAAAATTGTCTAAAAAAATTCTCTCATTATTCTGGCATTTAGCAAATAGAAATAATTTTGGTAATCCTAACGGACCTAAAACAGGAAAAGTGAGAAAAAAAAGCATATGTGTCTTTTTATATAGTGTATGTAAACTTCTGGTTTCAACTGTATCTTTACAATAACCTCATGAATTCATAGAGTAAGGCTGTTTATGTCTTCCTGGATAAGTGGGGCGTCGCTTCTTCTGCAACTCCCTGTAAGTTAAAAGGACCAACGCCTGGTGTGATCTGCAGTGTGCGAGTGTCTCTGAGTGTGTGCAAACAGCAGTCAAACTGTTTGTAATAAATCTAGTTGGTGGGCAGATTTTGATATTTCATCGTCAGCTGTCCTTGAAGCTGTGTGGACACTCCCTTCTCATACACTCCTATCTGCAGTCAGTAAAATTCTGCTGTTCCTCTGTAGCATATTCTTGAAAGGGCTGAGTACTGTAAATTCTCAAAGAGTACTTACCTCTGTGACAGAGAGACTGTGTGAGAGAGACCATCGCTTTCTATTTTGGGGCAGGTATATAAAAGAGATATGCCTTTCAAATTCCACCTTTTCCCAGTGCATCCAAACTACAAAGTGTCCACTAATCAGAGGATCGGTGGTTTGATCCCCGGCTCCTTGGGCAAGATACTGAACTGAACCCCAAATTGCTCCTGAAGGGAGCCTTGCCATCGTACTAATGGTTAGCTCCTCAAACTGATGAGCAGTTGGCACCTTGCATGGCAGCTAATGCCATCAGTGTATGAATGTGTGTGAATGGGTGAATGAGATATGTAGTGTAACAGAGCTTTGAGTGGTCGGAAGACTAGAAAGGAGATATATAAGTACAGTCGGTTTACCAGTTACCATTAAAAGGGTTGAAGCTTTTCTTTATAGGTTGACCTCTTTATAGGTGTGGAAAAAGGTTGGGAAGAGTTACAGCCTTTGTAAATGTGGCTTGAAATAGTAAAAATTGCATGTATGATATTAAAGTTGAGTGTCTCCTTAAGCATCCATGAAAATAAACAGTCATAAGAAAACTGAAAAAAACAACAACTCATTTTACTGTTCAGACCACAGATCACATTTTGAGTGACAGCTCCCTCAGGAGTACTAGCAAAGAAGCTAAGCAGCGTACTGGACGAGGTAGAAAGCCATCAGGCTTTCTGACTGACACTGACATCTACACATCTTCAAAGTTCCCACAGCAGACTCCAGAGCCTAACTTAAAAAACTGAACTGTGTTGTTGACAGTAGTAACATCAATCAGGGGTACCACAAAGAAGAAACAACTATAATTATTAAGTATGCAAATATATTCAAATGAAAAACAAGGAAAGCAGAGTGTGGCATGACTCTGTGGTTGTACAGATAGTTAGTGCTGTCTAAATGGACATTTGTACTGAATTTACCATGTGAGCTGTTATAGCAGGCTACAGGTAGTTTGAACCCACTCTGTGTTTTTTTTGTTTTTACCTGGCGTTTATTAGTGACTGACTTTCATTTGTACATGCTGACACCTCACAAAACAGAAATGTATTTGATAGAACAAACCTCACCAGTTGCAAGACTGAAAATGTTCAGCTCACAGAGTACGAGTTTGTAATGCTGAATTTGCATAAAAAAATGTCACTGCATTCTGTTTGTCTGACTTTGATTGTTGAAAGTCCTGCATGGAGCTCTTCACACAGCTGCTGAGAGAGACTGATACTGAAGAACTGAGAGAACTCCTAAGCCAAGAGAAGGTGTGGGATTGACCTCCTTTGCTATAGATGACATCTACAGTGACAGGTTGACAGGCGTGTTATAAAGACATTGAAATAGATAGATGGAATGATGGATAGATGTCTTTGAAATATTCTAGATGTTTTGTTGGTTGTCATAGATTTACTTCTGTCATTGTCTTTCTGGGAATCCACATCAGAAGTGAGATGTTAGTGGTGTGTGAGCACTATTGGGCACTATTAAACTTGGGTCCCTGAATGACATACAGTCTGTGTGGATCCATATCACTGATTGTGGTGAAACTGGATCATATTTTAAAGATGTTTTCTGGTTTTCCCTCTGATATTGTCTGTCTTTTCTGCCTCGACTCTCTGTAATTTACAGGAAACTTTAGTTGATGCTGAAGTAAGTTATCTGATAACTGCTGTCAACTAGTTAACTGCCAGGACTGGCAACGTAGAGGATGGCGTTACCATGCAATCACAAGGAGCTTTGGACTGCTGTGAAAAGGAGGTTTTAATGCCCAGCGTGAGGCCTCAATGCTGTCAGGAATCAGAGCCAGGCGAGCTGCCAAGGGAACGGGGATCAGCAGCTTCTATGGACGTAATGACAGAGGAGAAGAGACTGAAGAGGACGCTGACGGAGGAAGCTAAAAGAAAAGAAGAGAGTGACTGAGGAAGAGGCCTGTGGACAAGAGTAAATCTGGGACTGACTTTTAGTCGTTGGTGAAAAGGCTGAAAGACAGACGCCGAGCTGGGCTGACTGCTGTTGGACTAGCAATCTCACTAGGGGTTGAACTAGCAGCTTGTGAACACTACAACCTCATCATAGTTTGAAAAAAACACACCCAAGATGCACGCTGGCTAAATGCTAAATGCTAAAATGGTAGATCCTCCAGTGGTCATTGTGTGTGTGCTGCAGCATCCACCTCAGTGTCCAAAGCTCCTTTTTATTGTTGGTCATATGCCATTATGGCCCCATTACCAGTACTTTGAGTAAAATTTTGAGTAAAAGTGTTGGATTACCACAGAGCTTTCTGTGGGAGAAACTCCTTTACTCTTGGAAACGTGAGTAGCTGAGCCGCCTGCAGCACCCACAATGACTTGGAATCTCCAAGGAACTCCTACATGTGGTGTAGGCTGCTATGTGGGCTGGTAGTATCAGGATGCTAAAAGTAGAATGTGATTGGAAGTGGTTGGAATGGTTTAAATGATCCTTCTTAATTCAAAGGCTCCATGTTAATGCAGTTCATCTCTCCATTTTGTCTACACTGATGTGAGGCACATGTAAGCCTGCTGTTTCTTTTACATCCAATCAGGCGACATGAGTAACACCACTTCTGGCTTTGGGAGTTCATGTTTCCTGTGATTAAATCTTTTTTTTTTTTTTTTTTTAAAGATGTTTTTTTTTTGCCCTTTTTGCCCTTTATTTGACAGAGACAGCTTGAAGAGTGACAGGAATGTGGGGAGAGAGAGATGGGGAACGACATGCAGCAAAGGGCCACAGGTCGGATTTGAACCCTGGGCCGCTGTGGCAAGGACTGAGCCTTTGTACATGGGGCGGATGCTCTACCAACTGAGCTAATCGACACCCCATTAAATCATTTTTAATAAGACACAGACACCCTCTTAGTGAGCATTCAGACTGACAACATCCCTGCATTTAAATTCCTTATGAAGTCAAACTTGATGTCTTTAGTGTTTCTGTTTATACAGAATATATCTGCTGGGTTTCCTTCTGATGTCTTGCAGCTGCTCAGCTTCAGCTCTCTGTGATGATGATGGACAGTAGCTAACCGCTAAGTAGCTATCAGCTAATTAATTGCTGCTAACTGAATCAGCTGTCAACAGGCAACAGAACTGAGCTCAGCAGCTGGACTGGACCAGGTTCAAGCACAGCCTCTTAAACCACCATGGTTTAAGAGGCTGTGCTTGAACCTGGCAACAGAACAGAACAGAACTGTCTCAGTAACAGTCAGTAATAGTCAGTAACAGTCAGTGTCAGACAGTCAGTAACAGTCAGTGTCAGACAGTCAGTAACAGTCAGTGTCAGTCAGTAACAGTCAGTAACAGTCAGTGTCAGTCAGTAACAGTCAGTAACAGTCGGTGTCAGACAGTCAGTCAGTCAGTAACAGTCAGTAACAGTCAGTGTCAGTCAGTCAGTCAGTAACAGTCAGTAACAGTCAGTGTCAGACAGTCAGTCAGTAACAGTCAGTAACGGCTTAGCGTTAGCATGTTTGATTGTTTGTAGTATGTTAGCATGCAGTTCATGTCCATTCTACACTCATAACTCTTCATAATGGTAAATATAAGTCCAGCTCTGGCTTCTCATTTTTGTTTGCCATCATAACAATGCTCAATATATGAGCTACAAATCCATTAGTGAAGTCAGTTGTGACTGGTGATTACTTACCTGGGTAGTGAGGGCTTCTCCTCATCATGGATGTTTTCTAGAACTGGATGCGAAAGTCAGAAAAGAGAGTTATTATTGACCTTGTTTGGAGTTTGAGGTGTCCTCACTGGACATACATTTATATATTTAAATCCAACATAGACAGCAAAACATTCATACCTGTTTTTTTTCATAAACATAGAAGTTAGTGTTTTATTGGTTTAGTCTTCTGTGACATTTCTACAACCATGTAATGGAGGATCAGGAGGCAACTTGTAGAGAAAGAAAGAATTGCCATGTATCACGTCTCCCATTAGGGAAGACAATACAAAATAAATGCTGTATAACTTCACTGAAGTAATGTCAAAATGCTTAAGCACAGTGTGCTAAGACATAGACCTAATTAGTAGCTTAATGTGGCAGTAATTATTGGGATCACTGGGGGTACTGAAGTGAAACAAACTGTCTTCTTACTATTTAAAAAAAGGAGGAAGAGTTCTTTCTCTGAGGACAGCTGTTATGAGAGTAGTTCAACAGTAATGTTGATGTGTGCCGCCAGCTAAAGCAGCGCTCTCGATCCAAGACCATAAAGGCACGGCTCTAAAAGGAGCTGCTCTGAAAGCTGAAGATACTCATCTGAGATAATTTCAACCCAACCCTCCTGAACAGTGATCTTAGCTCAACGCGATGAGATTACAGCAATAAATACATGACTCATCCCCATCAATTGTATGTAAGGGACTGCTGCCAAGAACATGAAGTTCAGCCTGGTGGAGCAAGAGTAAACTTCAGGATAATGGCAACAGACTTACTGCTGCAGCCAACTCAGAGGTGCTAAAAGCCAAGGCACCTACTTACTAAGTACTAAGTTATTAAGTTTGACTGGTTTGAGTCTATGTTTCATATCCAAAACAGGGAAAGCTATTTAATCAACTTCTCATCAGTGTAAATAATGTAAAGGTGGAGTTTTCTTGTAAGCTATCACTTTAAATCCCACGTTGTAGACGTGTCTTAACTTTTTTACTACCTTTCCTGGAGTATTGATACTGAAACCTGCTGCAGGACTGTGGAACCATGTGCTTGCAGGTGTGAGCCCTTGAATTTGTGTGGTACAAACAAACTAATACTAGTGTTCAAAATCTACACAGGGTAGCTTTTTTAATTTTAAATGAATTTTGATGTTCTCTATAGCGATTGGAAATTGATAAGATTTTATTGATACCAATGCCATTATTGATTCTCTATTTTCAGTACAATCCCTTATTGATTCCTGATCAATGATACTACAAAATGGTACGAGTGGCTGAATGGATACTTTTAAAAGAATGAAGCAAAAGACAACAGTGGTGACATTTAAATAATTAATAAATAAATAAAGTCTTTCTTTACTGCTAAAGCAAATTGGAACTTGAAATTGAACAATATATTAACTGTTTACAGTTGAAAGTATACTTAAATATATTAATATAAATAAAATAAACAAATATACACAATAAGTATAACTAACTTAATCTAACCTAACTCCCACTATAATAATTTAAGTAAGGGATAATGTACAAAGAGCTAGTCATTTTTGTGACATAAACCCTGGGGCAGGTCTATCCCAGGCATCACCCTAAAGAGGTTATTTCAAGCTTATTACACTACTACAAGGAATCAATAATTTGACACAAAATATGGATATAAAAATGATTTTATTTAATAATGATTTTACTGTGTCCTCTGTGGTCCTCCAGAGTCTGTAATCAGAACTGCATCGATGGCAACAGTATTTGACCAATTTGAATCAAAAATTCAACAGATCTGTCTAATATAAAACTAAATAACTGTTACAATACTAATAACAGCAAAATACATTTTTGTGTTGGTGGGGGAGAAAAATCGATTCAACTTATTCTTTATTTTATGATTTAAAAAAAAACAAAAAAAATTCAAGCTGCATTAAAAAGATGACACTATGTGAAGGTAAACTGAAGGCACATTTATGTTTGACAATCAGATTAACACGAGTCTCGCCGTAGATATCCACTGTGCAGGATTGTGAGTTCAGTTGGTTCTGTAGCCACGCTGCAACCGACCTTAATGTTCAAATGTAAATGACCCTTAACTCATACTTGTAGAAAACTTTGACTTAAAGTGTTCCTCAGTGATTTGCATAGTGGTGTACTTCCATAAAGTTGGGGACTTGCAAGAGCAAAGAATGATCAACATCAAAGCCGCAAAGGCTGTGGAAATATGGATCAGGCTCCATGTTCCACTTTAATATGCCAACTTTCTGAAATATTCTGAGGGTTTTTGTCTTTCCTGATTCTTCCATGTATTTAAATTGACATCCACTTGTGAGCAGCAATGTCCACAGATAGAAGCGAGATGTTTGAGGAAGGATGAAACACATAGATACTAGCTGAAAGCTAGTACCCATTACTGTTAGCTCTTACAGTCTCTTTCATCCCGCCCTCCATCCCCCACCGTACAGGATGGCTCCTTAAACTTTGATTACCACGCTGCTACAGAGATAATTTAGCCCTTTTTTCAGAGCTCTCAGGGACTCTCATGAAAAGTTGTTTGTTCAGTGAGAGGGCTTAATTGTAAGCAGAGAGGAGTGTGTTGGTAATGTGAGAGTAATGTCACATAAGCACACTACAGAGGGTTTCCAACCCTGCTGCAACATATCTACTGTTGTGTTTTAGACAGAGACATACAAGAAGATAGAATTGTAAAAATAGTATAATTAAAACAAACAAACAAAATCCAAAAATGGATGGTGAACGTGTGGCAGTAGCTCAACTGGAAAGTCAGGTTGTACATTAATTGTGAGGTGAGGAGAAAAACTGTGACAGGCCATCATTGTAAATAAGAAATCATTCTTATGTCTTGTCGGTTGCAGCAGATGTCCAAGTGCTTGGTCATGTTGGGAATTGTTTCTCTGTCTCTGTAAATAATATCATAAAGAGTATGGTTTAGATCTGCT
This sequence comes from Argyrosomus regius, assembly GCA_946959425.1. Classification (NCBI taxonomy): domain Eukaryota; kingdom Metazoa; phylum Chordata; class Actinopteri; family Sciaenidae; genus Argyrosomus; species Argyrosomus regius. The sequence goes on along the minus strand of OX336898.1, from coordinate 1,455,466 downwards.
CTATATCAAGTGTCATGACATAACTCCTGTTTCTATATGGTTAAAGTGTCATCCAAATGAATGGATAGTAGAAATGATGGTGATGAAATATATTTTTTAGATATATTTTTAACATTACAGGTAGTGTAGACATTTTATTTTCTCTTTTGCCTGATAATTCTTTAATCTTACTGTAAATTTAGAGGAGGCTGGCTAACCTTTGGCCAGAATGCCAAAGATGTTGACTAGGCTGCATTGTGATTGGCTGACATGTTGCTCAGGATTTATATTGACACAATTGGGGCATAACCCATAACTGAAGTGGGGAAGGGTTTTTTTTTTTTTTTTTTTTTGGCTTTCCAATTCACAACAGTAAATTAGACAAAAAGTAAAAAGTACTGTGGTAGTTTGTTATCATGACACATAAACACTGTTTGTGACAGATATAGTATCAGTTTGCTGCTCACATCCAGACAAGACCAACTGTTAACATGCATGATGGATGACTGCTGCTGGTTTGACTGACCCCTCAGAGTAACACTAACCTCTGACTGCAAAACCTGCAGTAGATCCCTCATCCAGTGAGTATAGGTAAGCAGCATTTCATCTTTCCACTTGAGAAGCAGCTTCTGGCATTTAGAAACCCAAAGGTCATGCAGGAGTAATTTTGTAAGTTTATTTAACAACATAAAATTGTACTGCCAGACTGATTTATCGCTTGATGTTTATTTATTTATATCCTTAACTGATGATTTGGCTAAAAATTTGGAATGGACATTCATCGTTCCCTGATACTGAATCCTTGACATTTCAGTGATGAAGGTAACATTTGTGGGTTTTAATTTTTCAATTCAGTTTTATTTACTTACTTAAATCATGACACTTTCCATATATGGCAGGTCTAGACCATACCCAATTCCCACCATTAGCAAGGCTTTGGTGACGGTGGTTAGGAAAAACGTCCTTTAAGAGGCAGAAACACACAGCAGCAGGCTTGACCAATCAACGATCTAGGCAAGCCCTTTATATCTACAGACCCTGTGGGTCATCAGTCTATGTTGACCTGCTCTGTTTCTACAGTAGCCTAGAACAGACTAAACACTGGCCCTAGATACACATTTTATGTGTGTTTCCTAGCCACTGTAGTCTCCTTCAGGCTATAAAGGAGAGGGTGATATGAGGGCATTGCAATAAGCAACTACACCAGATGCCACAAAATCCTACACACTGCTCTGTAAATCTGCAGAATGTGTTGGCTATAGGTCTTTGTATTTATATGATGTCACTGGGCCGTCCTCTTTGTTTCTTTCTCATTCTATTCCTCTCTCCATAATACAGTAAGCACACCCTGCTCACCAAAACACCACATAAATCTTCCTGTCAATATTTAATGAACATATCTTTGATGCCAGCGTGCCCATTATGTAGAGAGTAGTATGTCTGAAGCTGGTCCATATGTGAAATACTATGGAATACACACTTAATTCTTAAAAGGAAATTGTGACCAAAATACATACCGAATAGGACATTTTACATTGTAAAAATGGAGCTCCATGCTCTCTGGTGGACAAACTATGTAATTGTGACATTGTTTCTACATGACCAAAACCTAGACAATTTATCAGTGTAGCTCTGAACAGGACCTCACAAGAACTATCGACAGATTTATGAACTGAGATAGCAGCGCTCCAAAAACACACAAAAAAACTCTCCTGTTGGGGTGTTGTGGTTAGCTCAGTTGGTAGAGCATCCGCCCCATGTACGAAGGCTCAGTCCTTGCCACAGCGGCCCAGGGTTCGAATCTGACCTGTGGCCCTTTGCTGCATGTCATTCCCCATCTCTCTCTCTCCACATTCCTGTCACTCTTCAGCTGTCTCTGTCAAAAATAAAGCTCGAAAAGGCCAAAAAACATGTATTTAAAAAAACAAACAAAAAAAACAAAACAACTCTCCTGTTAAATATCATGATATTGTCTTAGGTAGATGTGGATCTAGATGTTTATGTGGTAATGAAAACACATTATTCAAAGTAGGGCATTTCAGGATGTTGTATATTGATGTTGCAGTAGATACAAAGCAATAGGTATGAGTCTCCAGAGGTAGAAGGGCAAAATATAATGTACACACAAGTTAGTTACAAACGTGTCCCAGTTCCATACTAATTATACAAAATGTACTGTATGCTGTGTTTGCGTCTACCAAACAAAAAGAATCTGTCCTGTTTTATACAGACAGGAAGTCACGTGTGATTTCTTATTCTCAACTCTTTGTTTATTTTTTTAAGATCTTCTTCATCTTCCTCATACGCTCTCACATCTGTGAGTGTGTCTTCCATCTCCTGAGAACGGTATCCATCAAAGCTCGAGTGTTTTTAAGTGTACATGCTGGCTGTTCCTGAGGATACTTACTTAAATATATGCATAGTGCTTGAGTTGTTGTGTAAATGATGGAACTCAGTATACAGATCCACATGCACAATTGTTTTGTACAAACATGAAATGATACAATACTCACAACTGTGCATGTCAGTCAAACTGTGGACTAAAAATCTGGACGTAAATACCTCTCTGTCAATTCAGCCTGGCAAATGGAAATCAAAATGTTTTTCCAAGGATTAAATTCCCATTTTCAGACTTGTGATGAGTTTCTGGATCTTTTACCAACATCCACAATTTAGTTTAAATTTGTTCCAGCTGTGAGCAGCTCCTCCACTTCTTTCATACATTACATTGTGGAAAACTGTGTCCTTCAACAGCCCACTCCAGATTCAAATGTTTGTCAGTATGCTGATGATTGTTTTAAGTAGACTTGCTCTCTTCTGTGGTGTGAGCACACTATAGACTGAAAACCTGATTATAATAAATGTACTGGACAGAGTGTAAGTCTCCTGCAGTGTGCAGTTTATTGTTGGTATATCCTGCCATCTGTTGGTCACATGTGTGCATTCGTGTTCAGGGACCTCAGCTTGCCTAATGTGTCTGTGTTCTGCCTGTGAAATATTTGCACACAGTGGCTGGTAATACTGCTATTACTGCTGCTACTGTTCTATTTGAAGTACTGGAAAACAGACATTTTCTCAAATGTAGATTTTTTTTTTTAGAGTAAAAAGCTGTACACGATGCTGTGATGTTATGATGCATTATGTACTACATTTGATTTTGTATTTTCCTATTGTAGGATAAGTACAGGGGAACCAGAGTTCGGTGCGGACAGAGAGGGGAAATAAATGCAGGAACACAATCTACAGCCCTCGCTTTGTGTAAACTTCCATTCTAAAGTTCAGAAGTTCAGTTAAAGCTAGTGTGTCTGTCTTTTTTCAGCCTGGTGAAACTGACTTAACTGACTTAAGATAAACTTAAAAATTAATTAATTCATATCTCATAAAGTTCTCGCAACTACATAATTCATTTAGAATAATTGAGACCCACTGTATAGCTTTTAGCTCTGTTGTAAACACAGTGCTCACAGTGTAGCATCAGGGAAGAAATGACAGTGAAACACACATGCAGTGGTTAGTTAGGTCTATATTAAAAATGAATCTGCAGTCAGACACTGGAGGTTTACAGTGGCACTGTATGGTGTCAGATCAATGTTTGGAATTTAACGGAATAACACATTTGTCTGATGTGGTATTGTGTTTACACGTCACACACAGGTGAACAGTTTGACTTCCAGACGGAAAAGTCAAATAGTCAGGTTTGAATTTGGATGTCTGCTCTGTTTTTTGCTCTCTTCTGTTTCTTGCTTTATCCTTTCATTCACTCCCCACTTGTCTACTTTTCTTGGAAATAGCCCTCTACCAAACATCTCAAACATGAACTTACTAAGTATTACTTTACTTTACGTTACTTTACTTTACTGGTCAAAATTGAAGCAGCACTGGCTGGAATTACCTGATGTTTAGTCCTGAGTATGAACAAACTTGAAAAACACTGGGTTTGTGCAATGTGCAATGTGCAGTCAAAGCTGGGATGACATCATGACTGTTATTTGATAAAGCTCCTCCAGAAACACTGAAGACATCACACAACTGTTTTCACAGGCTAATGGAACGCCCTGTGACCAGTAAACTGATCTCAAGTGTAAGATCAGTGGAGTGCCCCTTTAACACATTACCTCACTTGGTACAGAGACCGACTGGCCATCTGGCAAGTTTGGCAAATGGCAGAAGGGCTGCCTGAGCTATGTGCTGCCTTGATTACTCAAAAATAAAAAATATGATGTACTATTACATAAAAAAACATGAATAATTTCAGTTTTTGAAAAAACTTATACTGGCTCAAAACACATGATGTCAGCCCTTTTCTGTGATTATTAAATCTTTTCTCATGATGTCTTTGTTGCTAACGTTAGACTGTCAAATGCCACTTCACACCAAGGTGATCTTTTTCCAGTATTTAAGACTGTCATTATACAATACATGTTTTTTCATTGCTGTGTAGTGTGTGTGTTTTCAGTTTTGATGAGGTTTGTCAGAAATGTGTGTTACTGTTTTGCTTTGGAAATCAGCCTTGCTGTATGTCATAAATACCAGGGTGGTTTTTTGATCTGAGTCTGTCACTGCTCTGTACTCATCAGTGACCACTGCAACAGTAAAGGGCACGGACAGCTTGCATGGCACACACTATCTGCTGTCTGTCACTTTGACTTGATTAACATCAGTTCTGTGAGTGAGTAAATAAGCCTAATAACTCTGCTGTATGCATAAGATCATGTCATTCAGTTTGTTTTTCTTGGTGTTGGACTGTGCCATATGTGACTGTGTAGTGATCACACACACATGCAGCCATTTAGTTGTACATTAGAGGGCATCAGAGCACAAACAACAGCCACTCAATGTGCAGAACCTGGACGTATAAGACAGAGATGATAAGAACAGTGTTAACAACAGTCTGCATGCATGTGTGGCTTCTTGTGGTTGGTTTACTGATTAGTCGTACTAGTGCAGTGCCCGATCAAAATAACTACCAATAACTTATTGTGACAGTGTTCATCTGAAGTCATCATTCATGTCCTGTAACCATAGTCTTATAAGGGTCACGATGGGCTGGAACTGATCCCAGCTGACAGTGGGTGAGAGGTACATCCTTACAAGTCGCCACTTCATCACAGGGCACAGAGAGACAATGCCCATCACACCCACGGGCAGTTTAGAGTCACCAATTAACATGCATGTGTTTGGACTGTGGGAGGAAGTCAGAGTACCCGGAGAGAACATGAGCCCTCATCTAAAGTTTATTGACCAGATGTGGATGAATTTCAATTTGTGCCCTTATGTGTGTAGTTGAAACAAAATTCCAAATCAGATTTGTCGGTTACTTTCTCAATGCAATGCTGTCATTATTTTGTACTGTCCCTGCGTTAGTGTCCTGTTTCCAAAGGTATTAGTCATGCTAGATTTTGTGCATATGTGTAAAGAACAATCCACATCTGAAATATTTGTAATTGATGGAATGTTGAAGCACATATGGATAAATTGTGATCCAAAATAACTGTCAAAAACATGTTTTTCTACCCTTTTTAAAGCAAATTATATGATAATATAACAAAAAAATCAGGAGTGAAGAGGCTAAATATTTGTGTGTTCTCTGTCTCCAGGCATGGATGAGAGGTTATGTGTGCCCCCCAGCTAAAGGCCTCTGTCGCCCTGACCTGTGCATCCCACCAGTCCCTCTGTGAGCATGTATCGCAGGAACGGACTCTCGGATGGCACCAGCATCAATTCGGTCACCTCAGAGGTAAGAACGAGCTCATGCTCGTGCTAGTTTGTAGTCAAGTCACATCTGTTTGTGATAATATGCAAAGTCCTGTTAGCAGCTCATGTTAATGGAAAGTCCTGCTGCTCATTTTGACCCCACCTGTTACTATGTAAAGCAGTAGATCTGCATATATCAGTTATTATTATCAAGTTATTATTATCAATGCTGTCATACACTATATGACTAAAGCTCAGTGGACATCCCCACTAATTATTAAGTTCAGGTGTTTCAGACACACCCATCGCTAAATTTCAGCACATAGTCATAAAATCTATGGCTTCATGTACGTCTGTGGTAGGGCTTAGCGCTCTTCTAGTCTTCTAGTTATTGGAGGGTTTGTTTCAAAAACATCATGATGATACTATATTGCTCCTGATGAGCAGTTTGCAGCATCTGCCATCAGTATATGACTGTATGTGTGAACGGGTGAATGTGACCAGTGCTGTAAAAGCACTTTGGTGGTCAGTAGACCAGAAAAGAGCTTTATGAATACAAGTTAATTTACCAAATCTCCATTGACAACAATCTATACCTTGTACCTTGGCACTGTCCTAGGATGCCACCTTTGATACAAGTCAGTTGGGTTAAATTTCTTCCCTTCTGGATCTGCCCCGGGTGAGTGTAAGTGCTACCTCCGTGTAGGGGATGTGCCTAGAAGCAACAACAGCTCAGTGAGTGTGAGGCATGATAGACCACACAAGAGTGAGCCTTCTCAGAGTGAGGCCAGCGAATTCTGAAGCTCAGAGCACGTAAAATCACCTGTGGGATGCATCGGGGTGCATTTTTAGGGTTAGGGTGCAGCCTCTTAGTTGCAGTGAAGGGTCTTCTTAATGCATCAGGTCCCATCCCGCCAGCGGCGCACCTCCAGGCAGCCCGTGGATCAGCGCACTCCCTCCGTGCTGGTTGTCGGAACCTCGATGGTCAGGCACGTGGCGGTGCACGGCGGCCGGACCTTCTGCCGCCCTGGAGCCTGCGCAAAGAGGTTGAGTCCTCCGCCCTCCAACTGTATGCACAGCACAGCTCGGCCTCTACGCTGGTCCTGGAGGCCGGTATTAATGATCTTAAAAAACAACAGTCGGAGGCTCTCAAGCAGGACTTCAGGTCCATGGTGGACCGGGTGTTGGACACGGGGAAGCGACTGGTTATTTCCGGCCCGCTTCCCCCGCCGCGCTATGGTGACGTCACCACCAGTCGCCTCCGCCAGCTGCACCTGTGGCTGAAAGGCTACTGCCTGGGGAAAAGCATCCCTTTTGTGGACAATTTTATGGCGTTTTTAAACAGACCCCACCTTTTAAACGAGACGGCCTACACCCAAACCAGGAGGGGTCTAGGCTTTTATCAGCCAACATTGACTTGACTGTCCGGTCCTGCACTACAAACACCTCCTGACTATCTACACCCACACATAGGCCCTCGCACCTCACTCTCACTCACCCTCACCCCCATACCTACATCATACGCCCCTCCCTCAGTGTCCCCAGTGGCACAGGTCAATACTCATGCAATCCAAACCATAATCTCACACAGACAACTAAGACCCAGGACTGTTTTTAGATCAAACTGTGTTTTTAACATCCCATTGAAGAGTCGTGATGAGCGCACGTTTAGCACAGACGTTAAAATGGCTGTGCTGAACGTGCGCTCCCTTTTTAACAAATCTTTTATCATAAATGACATAATTTTAGACAATAACCTGGATGGCATTCTCCTTACAGAGACATGGCTTGGCACTGATGCACCTGTTGTTCTCACTGAGGCTTCCCCACCAAATTTTAACTTTTTATTTTCAACTAGGGGTGCAGAAGAGGGGGCGGTACTGCGTCAATTACAAAGAACACCATTCGCAGAACGAAGTATTTTTTAACAGCTACTCATCATTTGAGTATCATGCCTTCGTTTTTAGCAGCCCACCTATCCTCTGTATGACAGTCTACCGACCACCCCAGTATTCCACTTCTTTTATTAGTGAATTCTCTGAACTTTTATCACTTATTCATACCACTTTTAACAGAATTTTAATAACCGGTGATTTTAATCTACAGTGGACACCTCCACTGATTCAGTGTCCAGAGAATTTTTAAACCTTTTACACTGCCTTGATTTTAAGCAACATGTCACGCAGCCGACCCACAGCAGAGGGCACACCTTGGACCTGGTGATATCTTATGGCCTGTCCATTGGTGCGCCCTCTGTTGTGGACCTGGCTGTATCTGATCACTTTTGCGTGTTTTTTACTATCACCAGTTTTAATCAGCGGGAGGCCCCTGTGAGAACAGTGAGGAAACGCTACCTAACTTCTGAAGTGGCTGCAAATTTTATCCAGATTTTACAGAGCACTCCTGCCGAAATTTTACCAGCACCCTGCGATTTTATCACTGACAACCTGAACAATAAAATAAGGGCAACGCTGGACTCAGTAGCTCCATTTTCTTTTAAAACAGTTAAAACAAGACCTACACCCCCATGGAGAACAGAGGAAATTAAAAAACTCAAAGGGAATGCAGGAGTGCTGAAAGGAGATGGAGGAAGTCTAAACTAACAGTTCACTATGAAATATTACATCAACACCTCAAAATTTACAATAACACAGTCAAACAAGCAAGAATCTTCCATTATCAAAAACTAATCCATGACCATAAAAATAATCCCAAATTCCTATTCTCCACAATTGACCGCTTAACAAACACAAATTTTAAAAGATCCTCCAGGACACCAGATAAAGCCCTCTGCGAGGACTTTGCAGACCACTTCAGAAATAAAATCAATGATATCAGATCCAGTCTTTTATCCCAACAGCTTTTAACACCTGGATCATTGCTTTTACCTGAGGAAACACTGGAGAGTTTTGCCCTGGTTGATGCGAGGACACTTGGTCGAGTTTTCTCCCAGGTAAAGCCCACAACCTGCCTTTTAGATCCAATTCCCACACCGTTTTTTAAAACACTCTATGCATTCTTTGAGGAACAGCTGCTGTATATGGTGAATTGCTCTCTTCAGACGGGTGTCTTCCCCACCGCCTTTAAAACAGCGGTGGTGAAGCCCCTTCTGAAGAAAGAGTGATTTAGACCCCAATGTCTTAAATAACTACCGGCCTGTATCCAACTTACCATTTTTTAGTAAAATTTTAGAAAAACTTGTTTTTAAACAAGTAAATGTTTTCTTAAACTCAAAGCAAATTTTAGAGACCCATCAGTCTGGTTTTAGGATGAACCACAGTACTGAGACAGCACTTTTAAAGATTTTAAATGATACCAGGTGTAATTTAGATAATCATAAACTCACAGTCTTGGTACTACTGGATCTAACCGCCGCCTTCGATACAGTAGACCATCACATTTTATTAAACAGACTGAGGAACCTGGTTGGCTTCTCTGGTACTGTTCTTAACTGGTTCACGTCCCACCTCACTGATCGAAGGTTCTTTGTACGTATGGATACATGTTCCTCAGGAATCCATGAGATAAAGTGTGGGGTTCCCCAAGGGTCAATTTTAGGTCCACTTCTTTTTAATCTCTACATGCTTCCTCTTGGGGACGTCATCAGGAGACACGGCATCAGCTTTCATAGTTACGCTGACGATACGCAACTGTACATCGCCGTGTCTCCTGATGACATAGGGCCAATTGATGCCCTTTTTAACTGCATCGAAGACATCAAGTCATGGATGGCAGCAAACTTCCTTCAGCTCAACCGGGACAAAACAGAGGTTTTAGTTATTGGTCCTGAAGGCCAGAGAGAAAACTTCTACCAAAATTACAGGATTTTAAACCCTCAAAATTTGTAAAAAATCTGGGCGTGATTTTTGACTCTGAGCTCACTTTTATTCCACACATCAAAAATATAACAAAAATAGGTTTTTACCACCTTAAGAATATAGCCAGAGTCCGCCCGTTTCTCTCTCAGGCCAGCACGGAGGTGCTGATGCATGCTTTTATCTCTTGTCGTTTAGATTATTGTAATGCCCTGCTCTCTGGTCTTCCCAAAAAGAACATGCACAATCTACAATTATTACAGAACTCAGCCGCACGCGTGCTGACGAGGACCAGAGGGCGGGAGCACATTACACCTGTTTTAAAATCGCTGCATTGGCTCCCCGTGCGCTTCAGGATCGATTTTAAGGTTCTTTTACTAGTTTTTAAATGTCTTAACGGTCTTGGGCCTTCTTATTTATCTACATTACTTTTACCTTATCACCCCTCGCGGACCCTGAGGTCCTCCGGCGCTGGCCTTTTAACAATACCTCAAGTAAGAACTAAAACACACGGGGAGGCGGCTTTCAGTTATTTTGGCCCCCGATTATGGAACAGCCTGCCGGAGAACCTCAGGGCTGCAGAGAATGTTGATGTTTTTAAAAAGCGGCTCAAGACCCACCTTTTTAATCAGGCTTTTAACTGACTTGTTTAACTCCTTTTAAATTCCTTATATGCTCACCCCCATGTTTTAGTCGGATTATATAACTATTCAATTGTATCTATTTATTTATGTATTTATTTATTTTATGCCTTTTATCTTATTTTACTGTTTTAACTTCTATATCTTTTATCTTATTTTACTGTTTTAGCTTTTATACCTTTTAGCTTATTTTACTGTTTTAGCTTTTATACCTTTTATCTTATTTTATGGTTCCTAGCTTTTATACCTTTTATCCTATTTTACTGTTTTAACTTCTATACCTTTTATCTTATTTCACTGTTTTAGCTTTTATACCTTTTATCTTATTTTATGGTTTCTAGCTTTTATACCTTTTATCTTATTTTACTGTTTTAGCCCCTCAGTTTTCCAGTGTTTCCTCCTGGGGGCCTACCACACCGGGAGTTGTCTCTGGCCCACTGATGGGGTGCGGTCCCGTGGGCGGTCCTGGCCCGGGGGCTAGTGTGCTCCACACCTTGGTGTGGGGCCTCCTGTCTGCCTGGGCTGGGGTGGCCCCTGTGGCGGCGCCCCCGCAGTCATGGACCATGGCTCCTCTCGGTGTGAGCGGCCCCAAACGGTAGGTTCTTCCTCATCTCAGGTTTCGGTGCCCAGCCATGTCTCCTCACTAAAAATATATGTGTGTGGATGTGTGTATGTTTGTGTGTGTGGGTGGCTATGGCATTGTATGTGTGTGAGTGTGTATGTAGTTGTGTATATCTGTGTGGGGGAGGGAGGTTTGGGTTTTCAGGGTGTTTCTTTGTTGTTCATGTTTTACTTTGCTTGTCTTTTATTTTTTGTTTGTTTTATCCCTGTAAGGCACTTTGAGTTACCTTGGTAGGAAAGGTGCCATATAAATAAAGTTGAATTTGAATTTTGAATTTGAATTTGAATACAGACACAAAGACAGTTTAGCCAAATGGCCACATCCAACTAAGTAATGTCAACAGTGCAGAAGGGCCTTTGCTGTATCTGTGCACAAAGTGAGGTCCATGAAGACGAGTTTGACGAGTTTGGTGAGGAGGAATGGATTGGCCTGCCCCATTGAACGCCTTTGGGAGGAATTAGAACACTGAATGTGAGCCAGGCCTTCTCGTCCAGCATCACTGCCTGACCTCACAAACTCTCTTTTGGCTGAATGGGCACAAATTCCCACAAACACACAAGAGTGACAAAAGTTATTGCAGCAAAAGCGGTCCAACTCCATCTTGATGTCCAATGGTGTTGGAGTGGGATGTCCCAACAAACTCATATTGTGTGATAGCCAGATGTCCACTGACTTCATATCTTCATCAGATATTAAAATGATTGGCTGATCATGTCCTTCCTCTTTTGATCCTGTCTCATAGCATATTTTAACTCCTCCAGCGCCCTGTAGTACCCCCGCAGTACCCCACCCTCCAGCACCCAGTAGTACCCCTGCAGTACCCCACCCTCCAGCACCCTGTAGTACTGTCAACACATCACGCACATAAAACTTGAGTTCACAAGAGTTCAAGCTGGAATCCTGCCTGCATGTATGCAACTGTGCACAGAGGTCGCTCAGCATGACTCTTTCTTTTCTATTTGTCTGTTTATGTTGTTTTCATCTCTGCTTTGAACCTCCACTTGTTACCAGTTAATTGCTGGTCAAATACCAGTAGTTGTCCTGTAGTAAGTAGTTATTTTTGTCATTGGAGATGAGGGGTTAAATGTGCTACCAATTTCTACAAGTAGGCACCGATGTTAAAACTGCCAGCAACATGACACTTGACTAGGTTTTGTCCCTAATCCCTGATTTTGTCATATAAATTTCATCATTACTAAGAAATTCAATTGAGGAGCTACTATGATTTTAATAATAATGACTTTTTCCCCACTTTTTGCCACTTCTCCAAATTTGTTTTAATTTTTTGCTACACAGGGTTAAAGTTTAACCAATGCATCTCTCCTAGGTAGTTCCTGATTTTGAATGACGTTTTGGGCCACTAGTCAGATTATTAATAGACCGTTTTGTAAATTTCAGTGGAATCATCATTACGTCTATTAAATGACTGAATGGTCAATTAATCATTAATGAAGGTTGGATGATGGATCAGATTTTCTGCCCAGTCACGGCAAAAACCTGTATTTTTCCACCTGTGGACCATTTAGTCTCTTTCCAAAACATCTAAAAATGACTTGTACACGTGTCTTCTTGTAAATAACAAGACACACACACACACACACACACACACACACTCAAATGGCCATGGATAGAGCTGCAATGCAAGGCGCTGGCTTGTCCATCAGGAACAACTCAGGGTTCAGTGTCCCGGCCAAGGACACTTCTGCATGTGGACAGAAGGATCCGGGGATCAAACAGCCAATCCAGAGATTAGTGGACAGCCCGCTTCATGTCCCGAGCCTCTCTTTTTCCGAATAATATTTTCTTCCATTTGGTTTTGTTGATTAAAATGACAGACTTGAGCCTTGTTAACCCAGGACGGATAAAAAGTCAACATTCAGAGCAAAATGAATCGATGCCAACAAACAGGCTTGGGGAAACATCAGAGATATTAAAGTTATATTATGATAATTTGAAACGGGGAACATGCCAGGAACAAAGGATCTGTTTTTACTTGGTGGAATCCATGATTCATTTTAATAACCAAGTGAATGACATTATGAAAGTTATTTTAAATTTTTAAGTGGCTGCTATTGTGGTATACGACTACATTTAACATGCTCTCAGTATTCTGAACCATTCTGTGTGTGTGTGTGCCTCTTCAGAGTGTCCAGTGTCTTTGTTCCTGTCATTGTCCTCTCCTGTCTGTACACCGATGTGACTCATTAATGTCTCCTTGAGGTGAAACAAATGTGCTGAATGCATCTTTTCCTCATAAAACCTTTTCAGTGCTTTGCAAAGCTAGCTCTGAATAGAGTGTGTTTCTTTCTCACCCCCAAAATCCACCGGGCCCATCCGCGGCGCGTTGCCTGAGCGTCGCGTCATCACGATTAATACGCGGCCATTCTAGTCAATGTATCAAACCCCACCGGCTCCGTTGTGGTCCGTTTCAGACGCGTCCCAGAAGCGTCTCAACGCTCGACTACGCGTGAATTACGTGTCTGTTCTATTTTTGACGCTTGACGCGAGCAGCACACGTCAATTCACACAGACCACCTCGAGCGGGCGGAAGCCAGACACAGAAAGAGCATAGAGAATCCGGTGGATTTTCAAAATAAAATACCCTGTGCAAACTGCCGGTCGTAAAAACAGACAAAAGCGAAACTAATTAACTATGTAACATATTTACACATGTAGAAGCATGTTTAGAAGAACATACACTGGGAAAATGTCCAAATCTGAGCAAGTAAACAAAGTCTGGCGGGCTAAACGCTCACTTCTGAAAGGCTCCCGATTAGTATTGGGAAGCTCTTTTTACTGACTCGGATCTCTTACTCTCGGACAGTAAATTGAACAAATCTTTTTTTGAGTCATTTTGTTAATTTTTACAGCGGGTGGCACTGTAGCCCTCTTGTGGGCGTTGTAAAAAAGACCGCGGTTTTCAAACACTTAACACTGAAGGCAACATGGTTTGCTTCAGCTGACAAAGCATAATAAACAAAATGCCACAAGCAATTCAAACCATATGAAAACCTAGGAAAGCAAATACACACCACAATAAAGCGACTTGTGTCCTGTATCCTCCCTGCCATTGTTGTTTAACAGCACGACAGTGACTAGGTAGCTGTCACGTGACAAATGAACGAGAGACCCATCCAAGAACAAACATACTGCTCGTCACACAGCCTGAGCTGCCAGTCACGTGACAAATGAACGATCCAAACAAACGAGAACGAACGAACGAGAACAAACCGTTCAGCGTGAGCTGCCTGTCACGTGACAAATGAACGAGGACCTGAGGACAGACGCACAGTTGAGTGAGTCGTGAACTAATCATTTCTGTTTCCTGTCCTCCTGACTGAGCTTATGTAGCTGCCATGTGGCGAGGGAAGGTACTGCATGAAAATTAACGAATCACTCACTAAGACGACTCATTACTCCCGAGTCATATAAAAGATTAGTTCGTATTGAACGAATCGTTCACAACCGACACATCACTACTCCCGGTGGGGTTTGAAGTCGCGTGCAGGACGGACCAAATACGTGACACTCACGCAATTCGCCGCGGATGGGCCCGGTGGATTTTCCCAGTCACTCCAACAGTGTGAAACCACTGGCTGGAAAGTTTATTGCATCACCCAAATGCACATGTGCTTGTGTGTCTCTGTGCGCGTGTTTGAGAACAAACAAACAAAACAGTGTCACACAAATGAAATCATTACTCTGTAGCATTAATAGATTAATAAAATCTCCAATAAAAACTCCACAGGGAACCTTTAGCCTAGTTTATTGTGTGTGTGATCATGTGTATTGTTCTGAACGCCGGGGAGTGAATATGAATAGAAAAAAATATCAGAAACGGAAGAATTCATCATCTTGGGACAAAAATACAAAAAATTCTGTGAATACCCAAATCAAGTTTTAGGACAATCTGTAATTGTTGATTTTACTCTGGACCAAAGACCTGAGCAGATGGACAGACAAACAATAATTGATGAAATGAAGATGATTTGGGACTCAATACATTTTGCCATTCTCTTTTAAGACAGTACACAGTTAAATGTGGTCCTGACAGCTGGTTATGTACTGTTGGTATAAAGGAGTTACATCAATAGTTTAATGTGTGTGTGTGTGTGTGTGTGTGTCTCAGGCCAGCAGCAGCTCTGAATCTCTGGATGGACCCTGTGTAGACTACGCCAAGAGCTACGATGCAGTCGTCTTTGACGTTCTGAAGGTGACGCCTGAGGAGTTTGCTGTGAGTACGTTCGCACGACAAAAAGTTGGCTCTCTGAGCTGGCAGCATCCTGTCTGTTCTGTTGTCGGTCAGTAACTGGAAGATCCTTCCTTATTTACTACAGCACTGCAGGAAAACACGCAGCTCATTTCTGACTCCCACTATAGATGTCTGACGGAACTTTTTAGAAGGTTTACTGTTCACAGCCTTCCACAGTCACAGCACAACACAGAAGAAGAAGAATGAAAACTACCATACCATGTAAACAGACTTGTTTCAGCCTGTTTACATATGGTTCAAGAAACTATCAAGAAAACAATAATAAAGCACACACTGAGAATCTGAGGTACCCCAAATTTACACCTGGAATCACTGATGTTTGATTTAGACAGTGGTATGATAATAGAAGCTTTGGATTGAAAAACAAAGATTTCTACAGTACATACAAAGAGATTGTTATGAAAAAGAAGTTAGAACCATAAAATATGAAGCTGTGATTTAAGTTTATTTAAGTCTTTTTTGTCACCACCACCTGCTATGAGCTGAGGACAGCAGATACTAGAAGAAGCACTCTCCTTCATTTAGAGACAAATACAGACTGATTTACAGACAACTGGAGTTAGTGATAATCTACCTGTACCATATACTGTCACTTAACCTCCTGCATATTGACAGACAATGTGGACTTCTTTCTTATTATTTCAGAGCCAGATCACCCTGATGGACGCCCCGGTCTTCAAAGCGATACAGCCAGAGGTGAGAGAGGCCCAGGTCTCCTGAGCATCATTTCCACAGGATAACAGCTGTGGTGGAACCTTTTTAAACGGCTCTTTGAGAGGTTCTGGTAGTTCATACAATGGTTCTTACAATGTAACAGGAGTTCTTAAGAAAAAACTTAAGAGAACACCAATGATCTGTTCTTTTAAGTTATTAGTTATTATTGACCTATCACAAACGGTTTCTGATTAATTTGTTAGATCTAGTTAGAAGGGTCTGGTTAGAAGGGTCCCAAAGAAAGTCAGGAGTGTTTTGCAGGGAACCCCTCAGAGATGTACCCCTTCCCCCATGATGATCTTCACAGCTGTTGCCACACAGCTGAACCCAGACAAACCTTTAGTTGTTGAAATGTCCACTGGAAACCCGGCTTACTCTGCTAGTCAATGAAATTTCAGTCACTACTCTGCCCTGAAGGATTTCCTTCCTCCTGCGAAGACTGTATGCAAGGACGGGAAGCCGGCAGAGATGGTGGAGACATTAGTGACTGAAAATTTAGAAATTAACTCACGGTGCACGTTGCAGTTCACTCATCCAACATGCTTTTTTTCATTTTTCCAAATGTCTACAATTACAGCTGCGCAGCCATGAACTTTATTTTTCCTAGTCTGTGTCTAAGGATGGCCATGCCTGTCAGTGGTGTGCAGCATGCTGTTAAGTGTGTCCAACACTTTGTCCAGGTTATCTCAACACCTACTGACCAGGTGCTCAGTAGATAAAAGTTCAAGCCAGTTTCTTTCATTATTTCATTAAGGACTGGTTCCCAGATGACCGGTCTGTGTCAGAGAATTTTGATTATTTATTTAATTGAACCTTTATTTAACCAGGAAGGCTCCCATTAGGGAGTCCTGGCCAAGACAGGCAGCAGCACAAACTAAGAACAAGTCAAATTAAAACAGATACAAGACACACAGACAATACAATACAACACATAGCAATCTAGAAAAATAATAAAAGTACAATACAAGCCATGAATTCAACAACATCAGTTAAAACAACACCTCCAGTGTCTTGGTCTTTCGATATGGATTTAAAATCATTCAAAGAAATCAAATCTTTGAATCTTTCTTTTTTTTTTTTTTTTTGAACTCATATTCCATTCCATACATACAATACAATTTTAAGTTTTTACATTGCACTTCACATATTTACAGCTGCTTTGATATCCACTTAAATATCTACCTACACATATAAAATAAGACAAAATGCGCGAAAAGAAGAAAAAATAAATGAATAAACAAAATAAATAAAAAGTAATAATAAATAAGACAATAGTACACCTTTCTTATTGCATTAACAGACTCATTACAGGGCTCCATCTCTTTATAAATGTGGGTCTTTGTAGTCTTATTGCATATGTAATTTGTTCCATCTCATACAGTTCCCATACTTTTTTAAGCCATATATTATACGTTGGTGGTTCCGGTTTCAACCATCTTATTGTGATACACTTAATAGCAGCCCCCAAGAGTATTTGTAACAGATAGATTTTGGCCCTTCCCTCAAAACCTTCTGGGATTGAACCAAGGAGGACTACCCTCGGGTCATTAGGGATATTTTGGTAAAACTTACTTCCTTCCAAAAAGTACTCAACTTCGGACAAGACCAGAAAATATGAGTGTGGTTTCCACTTTGTGGCCCACAATTTCTCCAACATTTGTCTGAGGTGGTCAGGACCCACTTTGCTGTTATTTGTGGTGTCCGGAAATATCTCATTATAACTTTCCATCTGAACTCCCTCCAGATATTTGCATTAGTCATCTGATGTGCCTCTCTGCAAATCTCTGTCCAGGTATCTAATGAGGTATCTGCGTTCATTTCAACCTCCCATTTCTCCTTTGTTTCTATAGTGTTGTTCGGGTTCATTAACAAAAAAGTTGAATATAACTTAGAGATCACTTTTCCAACCTCATTTTCAGCTTGTAATTTAAAAAAAACTTCTTCGATTGGACTCGAATTTTTCACTTTTTCCCATTCCTTATGTGTTGTAAGAAAATGCCTCAATTGTAAATATCTAAAAAAGTCAGACCTTGGAAGGGTAAACTGTCTTAATTGTTCGAATGACTTAAGCTCCCCATTATGAATGAATTGATACACATAACACAGTCCATATTCAGACCACTTTTTGAAGCCTGCATCCATGTGTGCTGAGATTTGCTTTGGCAGGTTAAAGGCAGTCTGTATAGCTTTCCAAATTTTTAGGGTTGCTCTAGTCCACTCCCCCATTTGGGTATTTTTAAGACTAACATCTAGGAAGGGCAGTACTTTGAGGGGTATTGAGCTGAGGCCCTTTTCAATATCAAGCCATCGTGTATATGACAAATCCTTAATCCAAGAAATTAGGGGTCTCAGTTGTGCGGCCCAGAAGTAATATCTAAAGTTTGGAAGTCCCACACCCCCATTTGGTTTAGCTAACTGCAGTGTTTTTAATCTTACTCTTGGTCGTTTTCCTTGCCAAATAAATCTTGAAACCATTTTGTTTAATTTATCAAATGTTAATTTAGTTTTTAAATTTTTAAATTTAATTTCTATTGGCAGCATCTGGAATAGATACAACAACCTGGGCAAAACGTTCATCCGTATACTCTCTACTCGACCTATTAGGGATAGAGGAAGTGTCGACCATCTCTCTAGATCCTCACTGATGTGTTTTAATATTTTCTTATAACTAGCTTCATAAAGTTTTTCCGTAGATGGGGGGGATAAAAATACCCAAGTATTTGAAACCATCCCTAGTCCATTTAAACCCACTGTTAAGTTTAACCGATATTGGAATTTGGCCATTAACATCCATAGCTTCAGTCTTATCCATATTAACCTTGTATCCCGAATAATATCCGTATTGGAAAAGAAGATCTTTTAAACACTGTATTGTTGTTGCAGGTTCCGTTAAGAACATCATTACATCATCGGCGTACAATGATAATTTATGCTCTTCACCATTGATAGAGATGCCTTTTAATATTACAATCATCTCGGATGAGCTGGGCTAGGGGTTCAATACTGATGACAAATAACAAGGGTGAAAGAGGACATCCTTGTCTACAACCCCGCTCTAATGCAAAACTTGCTGATATATGACCGTTAACTTTGACTGAAGCCAGTGGACGTGAATAGAGTGTTTGTATCCATTTTATGAAGTCTGAACCAAATCTGAACCGTTTAAGGGTTTGGAGTAGGTACTGCCAAGACACCCGGTCAAATGCTTTATAAGCGTCCAGTGATAATAGTAACGCCTCCCCTCCTTTGGATTTTGAATAGCTCATTATATTCAATAATCTGCGAAGATTGTTACCATAATATCTCCCTGTGATAAAACCTGTTTGGTCTGGATTTATAATTTGTGCAATGATCTTATTCAATCTCTTTGCTAAAATGGCTGTTAAAATACGTATATCGCCATTCAATAGAGAGATAGGCCTGTATGACTGGCACTCAGTAGGGTCTTTACCTTCTTTGTGTATTACTACTACAGTTGCTTCTCCCCAAGACGGTGCCAGTGTGCCAGATTGTAGGGCATGGTGATATGCTTTTAGTAGAAGGGGGGACAATATTTCTTTAAAGCTTTTATAGAATTCATTAATGTAGCCATCGGGTCCTGGACTTTTATTATTTTTCAGGGATGTGATTGTCTCTTTAATCTCCCATTCCTCAATGGGTTAATCTAAGTCTTTTGCCATTGTCTCGGATAATTCAGTTAATTTTATGTTTTCCAAAAAGGATGTTAGGGTGTTAACATCAGAGCAGGTGTCAGTATTTTGATACAGTGATTTATAGAATCCAGCAAAACATTCAGCTATTTCATCCGGTTTTGTAATAGGGTTAGGTGAGTTATTACTTTTTAGCTTTTGTACTATGTTTGACGACCGCTGCTTTCTCAATCTGAATGCTAATAGTCGGCTAGCTCTATTACCATGCTCATAATACTTCTGATTGGTAAACCTTAGATTGCCTTCAATTTTCTCAGTGACCAGACTATCATATTCCCTTCGTGCATCTCTAAGATTTGTTAAGAGAGTGGGATTTGAGCTTTGCTTATGTTGTTGTTCCAATTTTATAATCGTTTGTTCTAGTTCCTGTTGTCTAGCATCCCTCTTTTTCTTTCTGGCACTTGCGAAAGAGATAATACGACCCCTTAGGTATGCTTTTGCACAGTCCCATAATATAAGTGGTGATATTTCTGGGGAGGTGTTGGTGTCCAAATAAAATTTAAGTTCTGTTGTGATAAGGTTGATGAACCCTTTATCATTAAGGAGAGATGCATTTAACCTCCATTGTTTAGGTGTTGACTTATGCCCTATGTTCCATGAGAGTTCAATAGGGGAATGGTCAGAAATTGTCATTGGTAAAATCTTCAAGTCAGCTATTCTGTATAGTTCAGCCTTGGGGGTGAAAAAATAATCAATCCTAGAATACGATGCATGCCTATGCGAATAAAATGTAGTCTCTACAATTGGGGTATTTGCTTCTCCACGCATCGACGAGTCCCAGTTCTGTAGATTGATATTTTAATGTTTTACTCATTCAAGAGGGTGGAGTAGTGGAGACTGGCTGTTTATCCATAAATTGTGACATAACACAATTGAAATCCCCACCCATTAGCAAGATCCCAGAGCTATGCTGTGTTATCATGTCGAAAACCTTTCTAATGAAATCTGGGTTGTCCTCATTTGGAGCGTATACATTCATAAAAGACACATCTATACCATCAATAGAACCATTTAACAAAATAAATCTCCCCTCTGTATCCTTATGGATTGTGACCAAACTGAAATTGACTTGTTTATGGATCAAAATGGATACACCTTTCTTTCTCCCCGACGGATGAGAAGAGAAGTACACTTTATCAGCCCATGATTTCTTTAATTTTTCATGCTCCACGTCCGATAAATGAGTTTCTTGTAGAAATGCTATCTGACACTGAGATTGCTTCAGCTGACGTAGGATCTTTTTCCTTTTAATAGGGCTGTTAAGTCCTTTAACATTATAACTTATTATCTTTAGTAACCCCATACAAAATATATAAACTAAGGGGAGTCAATGCAATTGAGATATATCCGTTACTTAAATGCATGAGGAGGTATGGAGAGAAGGTAGGTCTGTGTGGTTGTGATAGGAGTGAGGGAGGACGCAAAGGAAGGAATAAAAAATGAAAACAAAACAAAAAAAACAAACAAACAAACAAAAAAAACAAAAACATAAAGAATAATTAAATAACCAGCAGCTGTGTGACAAAGCTATAATATCAATACTAGGCATTAGGATATTGGTGAGTCTGTATTCAGGAACGAACTGCCTCTCTCATCGCTTTTCTTAACGTACAGAGATCCCAAGGGGAACACTGGGATCAAAACAAACAGAGCAACGGGGAACACTCTTAGACTCAAGAACATGAGTGTCGGGTTAGTTCTTTGGGACCTAGTCCCAAGCTGCACAGACGAACAAGCAGCTATGTGAGCTGTTCTCTATGCTAAAGTAGATACCTGTTAGGCTATAGTATGTACTAGTAATTGCCTGTGCTTACAGATCCAAATATGGACAGGGGTTGACAGATGTTCACTACACAGGCTCCTACAGAACCACAATGTAAGATAAAAACAAGTTATAACAACGGCACCACAATTATACAGATCCCAAACTGTTTCCTGCATATAGGGGATAGGCATGTTCAGAGTATCCAAACTTAAAGGCACACAGGATATGAGATCAGAATTTAACTGAGGACACTGTGGGCCTACAAAAACAAGTAAAGTAAAGATGTTAAATAAATCAGGTCATCTTGAATTTGGAGCAAAATAATGAGATTACTGTAAATAAAATGTACTCATTCGACACTTTGATCAAACGTGCGCAAATGCAACGGCGACGCACACACTAACGTGTGCACATACACATACTGTAGTTAGATTCTCAATGTGCCGCTACCTTTCCTACGTGACAGAATAATCATAACTGTATATGAATACGAAGCGGAGAGTCAGTATTTCAGAATGGAGTAGATCTTACTCTATATAAAGACTCAGATACTTATCAATGTTGTTCTTTTCCCACCAGGTTAGAGATGCGCTCAGTCAGGTATCAGTCTCTGTCCCTGGGATTATTCTCCTTTTCACATAGTCCATCGCGTCATTCCTTCTCCTCTCCGTTGTGTGTGACTCGGAATCTGGCTGGAAATAGCAGACCGTACCGGACTCCTTGTCGTCCTCGGAGTAGTTTTCAGACATCGGTAAAGGCTGCTCTTGCTCTGGCTACACTCGCTGTGTAATCTGGGTAGATGGCCACCGGATTTCCGTTGTAACTCAGTGGGGCCTGATCTCGAGCTCTTCTTAAAATCTCCATACAGTCTCCGTCATAGTGCAATTTTGCAATAATGGCACGAGATTTGTCTCCTGGCTTCCTAGAACCAAGACTGCGATGAGAGCGATCAATTTTTATATCTTTGTCCATCCGCAGTGTCTCCTTCAGTAGTTTAGAAACTGCTGTGGTCGAGCTTGAGCCTGGTTGTTCTGGGACTCCCACAATCTGGATATTCCCTCGTCTCATCCGCCCCTCTAGGTCTTCACATTTTCCTTTCAGGTCTTCCACTTCACTTTTAAGAGTGCTCACTGTGGTTTGAAGGGAAACAACTTCATCCGACCATGTTGAGAGCCCCCCGTCAATGTCTCTGATGTTTCCTCTCATATGCTTGATTTCGGACGGGATGGCAGTGGCGTTGTTCACAATTTCAGATTTTACCGCTTGTAGTTCACATTTTAGTGCGTCAAAATCTTCAGCTAACGCGTTTTTCAGTTCCTGCCTTATCACTATGGATATATCCGATCTCAGAGAAGAGAGGATGTCCGACTTGACTTCGTCCAGATCCATGCTTGTAGCTTCTGGTTTTGTTTGCGGAGCAGGTCGTTTGGGGTTACCTTGAGCACCTGGAGTCGAGGCCTCAGGCCTTGTACTGGAGGAAGTGGCGAACTTGTATTTTCGGAGATTTGCCGCCATGTACAGCAGCGAAAGCGACTGATATCAAACGTTGATGATCATTGACAACAGGGGTATATGATTTAAGTAGTATTTCGTAGTTTGGATGCTGTTGAAATATTAAATTATTAGTGGCCCTGCAGGAGCGCTCACAAACACGTCTTACTCCATGTCTTGCTCAACAGCCAAAACCTCAGTTTTTTTAACCAAGCACTGTACATGTGGCTTAAAATTTAGAGACTCATCGATTAGAATGTCTCGGTATTGATAGGTTAACCCTTTCAACTATGTGAAATAAGATTCACATGAAACACACACAATATCTTCCAAGGCTAATTCTTAATTAGGATCAAGGGACCAATAATGGTTCTTTAGCTCGCAGATACAAATCCAATCATTATAATTACTCTAAAACATATGATTATCTAAATTTGATTTTGTGATATTCATGCGTTGGACAAACAATTTGTGGTCTGTGAAAACAGATGTTTGTTTTTTTTTCTTGTCTTGATAAAAGAAAAATTAAAAAAAATAAGAAAACATGGATAAATCCCAGAAGTCAATGAGAGGACATTTTTTTAACATGTCACTTCCTGAATAAGGCCCACTGCCTCCTGATCTTAATGAACTCTTGAAACTAATTATGGTCCAGAGATATTCAGTTCATCAGCGCTGCAAACTGGATGTCTTCATGTAACAGATAGTTGTGCCGTGTACAGATTGTAATTTTCATTTCAGTCACAGAGGTTGATGCTTAACTAGAAGACAGCAAATGTAGTGTGTGACACAGTAGGTCTGGCAATGACAGCTGAGTGACTGTTTTCCTGATGTCTGATTCCTACATGACAACAGCTCTAAAGGGAAACACTGAATAATCATTACACTGAATATGTAATGATTATTAATAGATATGATAATTGGAACATATTTCATATTCCAGTCTGAAAATGTGGTGTTGTCATTGGTGAATTTAAGTCAATAGTCTTGTGCTTTATTTATTTGTCAGCCACCACACTCGTGGTGGTACTGCTTACTGCTACAGATCCACTAACTCTGCTGGTTCATGTGATCTTGTGATTGGCAGGAGCTGGCCAGCTGTGGATGGAATGGCAAAGAGAAACACAGTTTGGCTCCCAATGTGGTCGCATTCACACGCAGGTTCAACCAGGTATGTCTGCACACTTCAAATCCTCCACCTCCAAACAGATGAAGCTGTAAAGCTGTGACATCACACACTGTTCATTTCAAACGTCTGTTGTGTTGTTTAGAAGTCTGTGTTGAACACAGAACATTAGTGTGCATCATGTAGTGTTAGTTCATCCCTGCAGTGAGAGAGTGAGGTGAACAAACATGGATTAATGCTGTGGCTTGGAGGTAGAGCGGGTCGTCCACTAATCAGAAGATCGGTGGTTTGATCCCCGGTTCGATCCCCTCCAGTCCGCATGTCGAAGTGTCCTTGGGCAAGATACTGAACCCCAAATTGCTCCCGAAGGCTGTGCCATCGGTGTGAATGCGTATGAATGGTTAGCTCCTCAAACTGATGAGCAGTTGGCACCTTGCATGGCAGCTAATGCCATCAGTGTGTGAATGTGTGTGAATGGGTGAATGAGATACGTACTGTAAAGTGCTTTGAGTGGTCGGAAGACTAGAAAGGTGTTATATAAGTACAGTCCATTTACCATTTACCATTTGATCAGTCCGCCTTCAAATGCTTCAACCATTTTAGCCTGTAAGAGCTTTCAACCTTCAAAAGCCTTTGTTGAGTTTCTCTGGTGATAATTGTCTGTATGATGGTGAGCTTTGAGTCCCTCTTTTATTCTCAACTGATAAATCAATGAATCTTTATAAGTACAGTCCATTTCACAGCTGACCACAACTTTACTGTTTTGGTTCAGTCACAGTGCTTTCATTGACTTCATTTCCACAGTAGAAGTTCTGATAAACTCACTGTACACTACCACGCCTCACGATTACTCTTGTTGGAGAATATATTGTCCCAGCACATGTCTTTGTCATTTTAATACTTTGCATTGCATCCCATCACATTCATTAGTATAAAGCATAAGGGTTGTGTTGGTTGCAGCATGAGGGAGATTAGTTACATACAGAAATCTTTAGCCAAATAATCTCAAACTCACTACAGACAGCGTATGTGAAGTGAGAATCTGCAAAGGGAGGGAGAAGATCAAACAAACAATGATTGAGTATAAATTTGTATTTTAGTGATTTTTTTTTTTAGTCATCTATACACGGTGTGTGACTTTACTGTGCTGTAAAGCTTGACGTATTTCTCTTGGGTGAACGTACCCGGAGCACAAAGTTACATAGTGTGAGAGCAGACAAATGACTGAGACACCACTCACCTGAAGTCAGTGTAGCATCAACAGTATTCCAAATCTGTCATTAAATCTTACAAAAGTTTCACAATGTTCCCTTAACATATACAAACTAGAGATAATGGAGTAAAAGAGAAGCTCAAACGTGCCCCACACACTGCATCTACTGACGGCCTGCACACGGGGCTAGAGCCCATAGCTGCCATTGGTTCCTCACTGGATGCTGATTGGTTTGGGCATAAGCATATAGCTTGGAACCTGGTAGGATGGATGGTCATGTGATTCCATGATCTTATCTTGCAACCCTTTTTCAATTCAATGTGTGAATCAGCTCGTTCCAGCTGATCATTACAGTGACTACATTTTGAATTTCTAAAATGAATGAAAATAAGCGAGATTCAGAGAACACAGCTCCATCTAGAGACACACAGTAGTGGTGGTAGTAACACTCCCTAACACCTAGAAACACACTGATATGTAAAATTTGTTTAACTTTAATGATGAAAAATATTCAAATAATAATCTCTTGTATAATGCATTTCACTGCAAGCATCACATGGAGTATCTGTGTATGCGTTTGTGCCTGTGTGTGTGTCTGTGTGTCTTATATGTTTTTGAACATTGGTATGTTTTTCAGGTCAGCTTTTGGTTGGTGAGAGAAATCTTAACTGCCCAGACGCTGAAAATCCGAGCAGAAATCCTGAGCCATTTTGTCAAAATAGCAAAGGTGAGTTCAAATTACAGAATAAGTGCTTATTAATGACATCAGAAATCTTGATGAAGAGCATCATTTTGGGATGTGTTGTGTGAAATCTTTGGCTACCATTCAAAACCTAAAATGTTTCCAGAGGACAAAAACAACAAAACTCTTATTGCTGCAGTAGAAGAAGCTCAATGTGATGTTCAGTAAGAGTTTTTAAATGTGATAATCCATCATCAGATATTAATATGTGATCAGAAAAGAAGGCCGGCAGCTGTTGAACAGTTGCTGATTTTCACTGACACTGTCACTGCCAGCTGCTCATAAAACAATTTCAACACAGAATCCAATCCAGCCTGTGAAGCTGCAGCACACACGAGCTATCCAGGTACTTTATTACGCTATATGAGGCATGATGGAGAAAGCAGACACACTGATGGCAGAAACAAAACGGTGTTTCTCCTCTTGTGGTCCGATCAGGGAATACAGCAGTAGCAGAAGGAGTTTTTCCCAGAGGTCAGAGTGTGGGATGGAAAGGAAACTGCTTGTTCTGGACAAATTGCAAAGCTATAGACTACTGAAAGAAAACTACTGAAGCACATGAGAGATGATTAACAAATCCAGAGTGTTTCAGCCCAGGCAGTCACTCTGTAATTATGGATTAGAGCTTCAACAGCTGCTTAGGTGTAAAGACTAGACTAAATCTGTGGAGGTCCTGACCTGAACAGTAAGGAAACAAATAAGAGATCATTTAAAAAATATTCATCAGGGGAATGAAGTATATGTACTTGAATCAAGCGTGTGTAGATATTAATAGATTCTGTTTCCAAGACATCTAATAATCGATTATTAGAGGTTATAGATTGATCAGATGTCAATGGCCTGAATTTCTGATGGATGCATTTTATTTTTTTCGGCCATGCTTTATTAAATCTGGCATCTCATTCTCACATGTTTAGCCATTTATTTCTATCAGTAATAAAAACATTGTACCTGGCAAGTACATATCAGACATCTGGGAACAGTGACACCAGTAAGATGGATAGACACACTCTTGTTTTGGAAGAGAAAATGATTCATTATTTTACTGAATTACACAGTAATGTTACAAAGAACATGACCAAAAGAAATACACACCAAGTGGAAAATTTGAGAATTAGTAATTAAAGAAAGCCAAATCCTTCTAGATGCTTCAATAACAGAACGAGCTGATGGAGAACATCCAGTCCCTAAAGCTGAACAGGGCTGCGGAGTCAACAAATAATCTGATCATCAACATTTAAATAAGCCTCTACTGACGTATGGCATGAAGGCTTAATAACACCAATTTATAAAAATAGAGATAAATATAACTTAAATAATATGTTTATAATATTATTAATAACAGACCTTTGATGTTTTGAACAAACAAAAACAAATAATAAACAAGTTGGATTCTACTAAATGTTCACACAGCAGGTGCTGCTGGTGTTGTATTTGTGTGACAACGGTTGTTCTTTCCAAAAGAATCCATCTGAGGAGAATTATGATGTCATTAAATCTAAATTCACAAATGGTAAATGTGCAGTTAAAATAGGAAACAAACAGACTTCTTTACCTCATCTTTAATGTATACATTAATGAATTTGTCAGAATGTCAATAGAAATGGAGTTCTGTAAGAAAATCCTGCATGTCCAGAGAAAGACCCCAAAGATGCCTGTAGAGCAGAACTCAACCAAGACCCCCCTTATATTGAAAATGCAAAAGAACAGTTCAGTTTTACAAAACTAGTAAACCCCAGACGTACCTGCCAAGAGCTGAAACCAGAGAGGTTTCCTCTCAGCCAGCTGGTCCTGACGCTCCGTCCCCAACCCAACTAGAACGAATCCTCAACCAACAAAAAGAAAACTGTCACATCCTGACAGAAGAAAACCACAGAGGAGAGGTATAATTGATCTAGTTCATTCAAATTCAACAAATAGTATACATTATTTGAAAATACTTGCATAATTATTGTAATGGTTTGCAATCATAACCTCGTTATATATATTACTGTGCTGTATGTAATTATAACTCCTTGTTCCGAGGATGAGTGATACACAAATGCACACAAACATAAGGAAACACAGTCTTGCACACACACACACGTGTCATGTGATTATTACTTGATGCTTTGGCACCACTATCTTTGTTACACTCCGCTAATAAAACATACTGAACTGAATCAAACTGAACTGAAATGAAGGTGAACAGTAACTGTCTGTTATAAACTTCCATCACAGTTTACAGTTTTCCTGTCAGACTTTGTTGCGATGATGTCACCATATTTGACTTTGGTGAATACAGTGTTATTGTGGCTGATACAAATGATGTCCAAAACTACAAAATGAGACCCAGGTTGCAACAAAATCAAAATATCCTTGAAATCACCAGAGTAACTCTGAGAGCAGAACTCTCTGGCAGCATGCCGGTTTATGTGTGAGGCGGGGGCGCCTCCCACGTTGCTTTTAAAGATATTTATGTTTTTTAAATTAAAGTCAGAGGTAATTACTAGTGCATGATTCGAAGTACCAACAGACTGAAGTTATTTGTTAAATCTAGGGTAATACAGCAGTTTATGTGTTGTTCATAAAATGTGTGTCTGTTCCCAGAAACTGTTGGAGTTGAACAACCTTCACTCTCTGGTGTCAGTGGTGTCTGCTCTGCAGAGTGCTCCCATCTTCAGACTCAGCAAAACCTGGGCGGTAAGACATCAGCTTCATGCACCACTGTGACCGTACTCTCACCCGACTGCGTCAGATGGTTTGTTACACAGAACTATCTGAGAGGTCGTCCTTGGAAACCAAAAGACAGGCACTTAAAAAAAAAAAAAATACTTTTTTGGTTGGTTGGATCACCATCTATTATGGGTGAACCAATCAGATCAGCGAACCATATGACATAGTCAGCCAGTTAGAATAAGTGTGAACATCTTCTCCTTCAAGAAAAGCCTTCATTGTTGTTCAGCTGCAGCCGCCATTGTTTCTTTTTGCTGCGTCATATATATAGTGTTAAACTACGCCCATAGCTGCCTGTAGATCCTCGTGGATGCCAATTGGTCTGAACCATCGCGGTTTGGGGATAAGCCCCCAGCCGCCCTGCAAGGTTCAGATCAGTGTGTGAATCATTACAGTGACGACATTTAGAGTTTCTACAGTGGAAAAAAAAGTGTTGATGTTCACAACATGACTGAACCCCAACACCTTCTTGGTTGTTCTTCTTGCCAAGTGTCTTAACAACCATGGCCATGACTTCCCTTCCCTGTACATACAACACATAACTGCATTGTGGGTGCAGTTTGAACCTGAACCTGAATGTTGCACACTATAAGCCAAAAATGAAAAGGCAGCTGAAACCTAACCTGAAACCTAATGCAGCGCTTTGCTCTGGTCAGGTAACAGACCTTTAACCACAGACCTACACACTACCTGACTTTTCTGAGCAACATTTGAACACAATTTTATATTTTGTTTCTAATCAAATCTTCTGTTTGGAACGCTGCAGATGGGAAATAATATTACATTATGTCATACACAGATTTCAAAAAGCTCTCTGTCTTTGCTCTCAGACCTCAGAGTTGGGTTTCTCAAAATATTTTGGTGAATAGATCAGAAGACTGGGCTGGAGGTTTTAGGTGGATGAACGGCCTCTCATCACTCAGAGAAATTGAGATAACGTGGTGCTTTACTGTCCACTCAAAATTATTTTTCACTACCACAAACCGATTTGTCTTCGGTATGTTTATGAGGATGAAAGTGTGGCTGGCCGGTTCCTTTTTTCCAAACAGGGTGTTTGAGTGATTAGTTCCACACTAATCACTCAGACAGCTGTTTGTGTGAGCTTTGAGCGCTTCTAAGCCTTTTCTCCTCCAGGCCATTCAAGTGCAAACTGTTTGGTCCTGGTTTTAATATTTGAACATGAATTCTGATTTTACAGTACTCGATATAAGACCATGAAAAGAGGATCATCAGCGCCAAGACACATGGAGAAATACTCAGTTTTGATTTGATTTTATAAACCAGTACAAAGGTCAGTAAGGAGCAGGAGAGCTTTTAAAAACACTCATATTCTATTACTCATACAATGAGAAGTGAGGTTGTATTTGCCAACTCCAATCAACTCTTATTATTTTCATCTTCGATTATTCTGCCAGTATTGTGTCTAAAAAATGTCTGAACTGTGAAAAATGACCATGAGAATTTCTCAGGACCCAAGATGAATGTTCGAACAGTTTAAACCCCCAACATTATTATATTTATATATATTATTATATTTACAACATTTTACATACATTTTACCTTAAAAATAGTTAAACAATTAGTTATGATTGCTGATTAATTCTCTATCAATCAATTAACCAACCAGTAGTTTGTGCGCTAATTCAAGCTATAATGTGGCACCATCAGCTAAATTGTTTCACTTCAAACTCATCAGACTATCATATCCAACTACATAAACACACAAACCACTGCTGATAATACAGAGATGATATTTCTCTAACAAACAAGTACAGGCATTGGCTGCCAAAAGAGCACATTAACTAGACTACAGCAAAGAGTTGATTTGATTACGTTGATGTTACTCAGCACAGATCAGCCATAACATTATGGCCACTGACCAGTGAAGTGAACAATACTTATCTCATTATCATAGCACCTGTCAATGGGTTGGATATATTAGGCAACACAACAATGGGATCAAGGTGTTGACTCGGCCTCCAAATTCTCCAGATCTCAATCCAGTCGAGCATCTGTCGGACGCGATGGACAAACTAGTCCGATCCATGGAGGCCCCAACTGGCAGGACTTAAAGGATCTGGTGCTGACGTCTTTGCAAGAGGGGGACCTACACAATATTAGGCAGGTGGTCAGAATGTTATGGCTGATCGGTGTGACCTGCCCCTTGTGACAGACAGCAGCAAACAGCGACAAGCCTCAACTTAAACGTTTTCTCTGTTTCTCTAATAAAAAGATAAAAGATTTGATGAGAGTATCGCCTTGAAGCTTGGATCTTGTTAACTTGCCAACAGGTAACCAGATTCAAAATGGAACTACCTAAAGTGAGTCATGGTTGTAGCAAAGCTGTGGTAGTGTCTGACCACCATGTGAAAAACACATTTTTAAAGTCTGTTTGAGGTGAAAGATTTGGTAATGTAGTGTTCTGGAATTCTTGGAGGTCTGCTTGATTATGTACTTTATGCCTATCTATCATTTTCATTTTGGAGGGATGTTATTTTTTTATTTTCTGTGACATCTGTTACATCAGCTTCAGATTATGAGACAGATGAAACATTTAGACATTTTTTTTGTTTGTTTGTTTTTTGTCACAGGTCGGATTCAGCTGTCAAGACCTTCACAGCTGATAGAAACCAACACCATTTAAAAAAAACCTTCCAACTTTGCGCCTGAGCAAAAGTATTGGGTCACATATTGGCAACAAAGAAAAACAAACTTTGCCAAATTTGTCTGAATCGCTCAGATTGATGCACTGCAAACCTCCCCAAACTCACCGTGCACGAACAGTGCCTAATTAGCTGGCTTATGTAGTCTACAGCAGACATAAAGTGGGGAAACCCCCACTGAGTGGTTTACTGAGAAATTATTGTTGAGCATATTCCATTAGAAATAATCCTCGAGCTCCAACAATCTGTGATTTATGTGTTTTGGAACACAGACACACTTTAATTTGGTTCAGGTACATTAACATGTTGGTAATGAGGTAGAGGTAGTGTTTGCCACAGGCACCGAATGAACAGTCATTTTTCTTCTCTGTTGTAGTTGATCAGTCGGAAAGACAAGGCCACATTCGAGAAGCTAAACTATCTGACATCCAAAGAAGAGAACTACACCCGCATGAGAGAATATATCCGCTCCCTGAAGATGGTTCCCTGTATCCCTTACCTTGGTAAGTCTTCCATCTGTGCTTCAGCATTATTTCAGCATATGTTGCTTTGGATCCTTTTTAAATTCAGTCATTTCGAAGCCTCTCAACATCTTACTAAGGTTGGGCAGTGTTTGGGGTGACCGTGGCTCAGTGGAAGAGTGGGTATAACCCCAAGGTTGGCGGTTCGATCCCCGCTCTCGCTGCTCAAAAAAGAGATTGCCATGGCGGAGGTGCCCTTGAGCAAGGCACAGCACCCAGGGAGCAGAGGTTGGGGGGTGCTGTGCCTTGCTCAAGGGCACCTCCGCCCTGAGTTGATTCCCACCGCTCCAGTGAATCTGGCATCTGTCAATTTGAGTGTGTGACCCTGTGCATGTGTGTGTTCCAACAGGTGCCAGCCTGGATGGGTTAAATGCGGAGAAGTAATTTCACGTTCAACGTGATTAATAAAGTTTCTAAAAAAAAAAAAATGACTTGAATACTTTTAGAATGGTACAGAAATATTCCAGTATTTATATAACCTGAGGAAAGGCTGCTGTCACCATTATCAGTGATCTTCCCACTATAGATGTACATGGTGAGTCATTATGACTTGGTGCATGTAGGGTTTAATATCTGTGCCCAATCGCTGGGCAAGGGACACCCCACTCCTGGATGATACACAGGCAGTTGAGGTGTTGTTGTTTCAGTTCATTTTGAAAGCCTATGTAAATATAACATTTATAATAACACATAAATGACTGACTATCGATCATATTACTTGTGGACTCAACAGATTGTCATCACAGTTCAACAGTTAGTGGCCAACTAAGACATTTTCTTTTTTTCCAACTCGAGATATGAAAGAACATGAATTGAATTTCCAGCCATCAGTTGCACAACTACACCCGTTTCCCCCTCTAACAGGGCCTTGGGGCAGATGGTTGTATTGACCTTCAAAAACCATAGTCAAACATTTCATGGCTCGGAGGAAGGGTAAGTGTTTCGCTCATAGCCTCAGTGGCTGTCATGAAGTGTAAAGTAAAGTCCATAAAAGCCTGTTGAAAAACATGGACAGCACTGACTGAGGTAGTTGACATATTTGGCTCAGCCGTTCTTTCAGGCTAAATGAACATCAGGTTAACCCGCTGTGTCAACCGTCAATACTCCAGTGAAATACCTGCACAGAAAAATCAGCAGAGAAGTAGTGCTCGATCGATTTTACTATAAGCACAATTAATTATTTACAAAGCTGACATACAGCAGCAGCACAGTTCAGTCCATCACGTAACGGCACTAAGCAAGAATTTTACATTAGTTTTCAGCAATTAGATTAATTCCAGTCTAATTGTTGTGTACAACAGGACACTATTGGACACACAGTGGGAGCAGGGACAGAGTTTGAGTGTACTCATGTACATGCCGTCTCTTGTTAGTCTAACTTTCTTCTCAGAGAGAACGTGCAAAAATAAAATTGATCTGGAAATGTTGAGGACGCGGTCAGATCCTGAAGGTTCTGTTTGGCTTCTGCCCAAAACTTCAACATGACCCGGTTAACTTGAAAGAACGCATGGGACAACTCACTCCTCTTTTCCTTTTTATTTACAGTCCATTGAGACTTTGCTTTGTTCAGTCCAGTTTTAGGTTGAAAACCTTTTAAAGAAAACAAAATGTACAAAATGCCATTTCTTTCAAACTAAACCAAGAATGAATAAAAAAATATAAGATAATTATCCTGCTGAATGTTACTGAAAGTTATTTAACATTACATTAACTTAATTACTACCATAACACACCACATCAACATCCTTCAATATCAGTATACTTTACATTCATTCATTTCATACCAGCAGTGTCTTTTGGTTAAACCGCGAGCTGAAGCCTGTTCCTTCTCCATGTCCAGGTGTTTCCACTCACTGAATGAGCCGGCTTTCCTTTTTTCACCCCTTGGTGCTGTGTGGATGTATTTGCTCTGCCACAAACTGAAACTCAAGTTCGCCTTGTTTCCTTGAGCTTATTTTTTTTCGAAAGTTTTTAACGGAACAGACCTGAAAGAAATATTTCTTCTGTTTTTTAAATCATTAACAGTGGTATCAATGATGGGCTGTGGTTTTCAGAAAGATGTACTATAAGGTTACTATGAAGACATTTCATGTAGACATATTTACATTTTACTGACACTTTGTATCAGTGTTTAGAGGATTTCATGACTACTGAAGTTAACTGATGTCATCTATGGTTTATTTGAATCAGTCACAGTGGGTGCTGTATGTTGTAGAAAGGGGGGGCACTACAGTGCATTGACTGAACAGAACCTTGTTCATCTAAAGCACAGTTTGCTGTCATTGACATGTTTGCATTTATCACTGGTTGTAAGTGTAAAGTGACTCTCCTCTTTCATTTTCACTCATTGATTTACACTTTACTCTTTTTTTTTTTTTTTTTTTACATCTTGCTGTTTGCCGTACCCCCTCCTGGTTTTCTGGACTGACATCTGCTAACTGAAGTTGAGATTGTAGTCCAGACGTGTGAAATCTTAAAAGGGCTTTGATTCTGGGTGGTTGGAGTGATGGTGAGGTTGAGGTTGCTTACCTGAGAAGGACGGTAGAAGCTGGAGTAATTTAGTGTCTCGGGTATGAAATTAATTCTGAAAGAGCGGAGCTGAATGAAATGAGATCACTGGAAACAGGATGGATGTAGGGATGTACACAGTTTATTGCATGGTCGATAACATACAGACTATAAATAATCTGAACGAAACAGCATATATATACACAGAGTACCTGGTACATACTGTATCTGCACACTAATAGAGTGTCTGATCTTTTCAACAGACCAGGAAACCTTTGGTGGGTGGAGGGAATAACTGAGTTGTACTGTTTGGTTTCTGTTTAAACGTACTGTCGCTGCTTTTACCTCAGAAACCTGCAGTGAAATTATATATCTTATTGTTTCTGTTCAAATGTCTCTGTAAATTCTGTCTACATTTAAAGGTTTTGATCTTAGTCCATTGATGAAGGGTATTACCTTGGAACTGGTAACTGTAAAGAATGGCTTTTAAAGGACATGCTTGGCCTACCTTGGCATAAAGGCTGGAAGCAGGGAGCTTGTCTGGCTCCATCCAAAGTTTAAAAATACACCTACCAGCACATCTAAAGCTCACTGATTAAACAGAGTTGTTAAAACACTCGTGGTTTTAGGGGGAGATACTAACATTTTTCTTTATCAGAAACCATTTAAGTGTCTCTGCTATGCTCTGGCTATAGATTGGATTGTGAGATATAGTTGATGATCACAAGTTTTGGCCTTTACATGCATGATTGTATCGAACCTGGCCAACCTCACTGTGATGCAAC
Organism: Argyrosomus regius; assembly: GCA_946959425.1. Classification (NCBI taxonomy): domain Eukaryota; kingdom Metazoa; phylum Chordata; class Actinopteri; family Sciaenidae; genus Argyrosomus; species Argyrosomus regius. The sequence continues at coordinate 1,420,489 of OX336898.1, read as the reverse complement.
CTTCAGTCACTACACTATGTTGTTGGTTGCCAAGAAATGGTTCCAGCATGTAACTCCCCCCAAAACAACACGCTTTAGAATTTATGTTTATGTATAATACAAGAAACAAAATGAACTCAGTTTTAACCAGTGACTGATCTCTCCCTCTCTTAATGCTAATCTAGGCTAATATCCTACCTCCAGCTCATTAATCAAAGCTAATCAAATCAATTGTGAACTGAAAAAAAAAAAATCATTTCTGCAGCATTATTGGGAACAAAAAGTGTTTGATACGCAGCTTCACATCTCCATATAAAGACTTATCAAGCATTATAGAATGATTACATGAATCTACAAATGCAATTTATTTCAAGGATCATGTATCCTTGAAATAAATGTGTTCAAGGATATATCATTCAGTGATAAAGGCAGCTGTATAGTCCACAGTCCTGTTATTTAGATTCAGGAAAAGATGACATGTAGAACGTTTGTCCAAAAAGTAGTCAGAAGGCCTTCAATCTGTTTGTTTTCAGTAAATATTTCATATTCAGAATATAAGAAGCGAAATACTGAGAAAAGTAATTATCATGGCAAATTAGACAGATTTACTGAGAACTTTTAGAAAATTGTATCAAAATAAATAACCAGATTTCTCTCCCGTAGAACTGATTCCAATGTATGTTGTACATACATAATATATGCTGTATATAATAGCACCAATACAATCTGAAGTAGAAGTTTACTGCTAGCAGTCAGTTTTGACCTCTGTACAATAACAGCCCAAACAAGATAAGTAAAACCTATACATGTAGAGAAATAAGAAAAAAATCTGCTCTGATCCTAGTGTGTCACTGCATGAGCCTTTGCAATTTGAAGCTACATTATGAATATACAGGAAAGAAACGAACAGTGAAGAATGGAATTCAAACCAAGGATGCCTGTTTTCATGATATAAGGATGGAATCCATTAAATCTGTTCAGTTTTGAAGGGCTGAAGTATTAATGGAAGGCGTTTCCATTGGGTTGTATCATCATGGTCACTTTCTTCAGAGAATAAGCTCCTCCTCTGAACTCGGCCCAGTAGACCCCATCCTGGTAACGGCTGCGGTAATGCCCGCCACGGTACCACACGCCATTTAGGTTGGAATGAGCACAAGCGTTATACCACCATCCTCCCTTCTGGTAATGGGCACAGTTACCTGGAGACACAAGTAATCAAATCAGACCAACTGGATCAGCAGTTTGGTCTTCTGCTGGTTGAAGTGGTAGGGTTAGGACTGATCATTAGTCTGTGAGCTTAAATATGTACCATGTGGGACTCATTTGCTGTACAACACTGAAGTTGTTTTTAAAACTTACTGTGGTTGTATGTTGGTGTTGTACAGCACGTGTATGGTTTTCTACTTGCCATCCTGTTAATACACTGGTTTTTGATTGCAGGTGTGTCATGAAAGGAGGTGAAAAGGAGTGATTGGGTCAGTAGTTGCAGTGACCAATGGGCTGTGTGCACTCAAAGAGGCCGCAGATTGTGATGTTTCATACGTTAGGAGGCTGCACCAGAACCCATGTTCTGGTCTCAAATATGTTTGCGGGTTCATATTTGTGTAGCCTACCACCAGAGTCACGCACTGGGCCTTATGTCATTAATGCAAAACTTCTGTAATGTGATTCCTACTGCAGAGTTGAGCTCACCACTGTTAGTTCTGTATTCTCTAATCTAATAAAAACGGGACAGGATTCGGACATTTTCTCCTGCAGTTTTTTGTTCATACACTGAATGGAAATACATTTATTGTGTCAAGAAGAGGGGTTGGGGGCAATTGCAGAGTTGTTGACTTAAGCCAGCCAATAGCGTTTAAATAAGTCAGGGGGCCAAGGTTATCCATATTCATATGCATGTGTGTAGTTGATTCATGGACTATTCAGATCATTGAAATTAGCCAGACATTATCTGGATGGCTTGCTTGCCAAATCAAAATCTGTGAGTGCATCCAAAAGTTTTCTGCTGCATGTCTTCAGTCACAGCGGCAGAACATGGATTGTTGGACTAATTTTGAATGAGCAGACACTGAATATGGGTGAGCTGGTTTATTGGTTAGAGTGGATAGTTTCTTAATCGGAGGTTCGCTGGTTCGATTCCTAGCTCCCACGGGGAAGTTAACATGTCCTTGAGCAAAATTCTGAGCACTAAATTGCTCTTGAAGACTGTGATGTCGCTCTGTGAATGTGTATCAGCAAGCCTCAATGTGTAGCATCAGTGTAAACACTTTGAACAGGAAGCGCTTATTGCTCCTGATGAACAGTGTTATAAAAGCTGGTAGATGGTCGGTTAAAGGTGCTATATAAATACAAGTCAATATTCAGTTTGTGTAATTGCTGCTGTTATCTTAAAAAAAAACATTTGGTAGATCGATAGATCATCATTGTGGGAACATAACTAAACCCTGATTGCAGCCACTCACCTGTGTAGACGTCATGGTCCCTGTCCAGTGTGGTAAACTGCTTGCTGTTGTGCCAGGTAAGAGAGTCTCCAGCGTTGCCATGGTATCGGCCCACTCGTAGTCTGTAGAAGTCTGCCTCAGACTCAACACGGAAGCTAGCGTACTCTGCAAAGGTTTTGCGTCCAGTCCAGTCCTCCAGTGTCACCAGCAGCTTGTAGTTGCCCTGGTTGGTCAGCCAGTAGATGTTCTCTAATCCTAACCAGTATTCACCATCAATGTTTCCAAACCCTTGCTGCAGAAGGAGAAAGACGTTGAAATAGTCGTGAATAATTAATTCCTACTGTCCCTAACACATGATTTAATAGGAAGTGCCACAGCAATTCTCTGATTTTAAAATTTACAAGAAAGAAGCTGTTTTTCCTCCCCTTGGATACAGCCATGAACTTCAAGCAACAAACCACCCATGTTTTCCAAGTATATGTCAAAGACTGGTATGATGTCAGACCGGGAGGCCAAGAGCAGTGGCATAATGGCAGGACGTGTTTAAGATCCTCTCCACCAGAGCTCACTGTGTGTCTGAATCTCTGGCTTCAATTACATGACACATGGATTCAATCAGGATGGAGTCGTTGTCCCTGCCAAATGTGAGTGTATAATTGGCTTAAAGAGCCTTGTTGACTCATTGAGTGTGGGTTGGGGAATGATTGGGTTGGGGGACAACTTGGATGCACTTCATTGTGTTTTGGTACTAAAATGATTATGCAGATTGGGATGCCCTCACTTTAGGCCACAGGATGTTGATCTATGGTAAGTAAATGTTTTACCTTGTATCAACATAATGTCGGGTCCACCAGTAGTAGCAGGGAAACACAGCATGGCTATGAAGTACTTGGATCACTTCATTGGCTGCAGCACTGTGAGCGTGTTTCGTTTATTTGAATTTGAATTCTGCTGTTGTTAACTCATAGATTTGATTTTGTTCTGTTTTTCCTTATGATTACTCACATATTACAGAACGGGATGGAACATCCAAACAGTTTGTTTTGTTGGATTACATTAGATTTCAGATGTGAAGTGAGATTAATTATTACATCACATATCGAGTATAACATTATTAGGTCTCTTTTTTATCATGGCAGTTTTCCTGTTTCCTTTCCTGTTTGTACAAGTTACGTCTTTATGAAGCGACACTACAGTAATATTCATAACGTCACTGTTTGGGACTTCCCCTTTTCTTTTAGCCAATCACAAATGCCCATTATGATGGTAATTCTGAATTGGGTAACAAGCTGGGACTGTTAAGTTTCGCTTGGAAGGATGGCAGGCAAAGGACCATTCACAACAACCACCACTCTACTTTTTCAGATAAACACATTTTCTTCCAATTTATGCACTTACATGTAACTACTTTGACTGTGTTTTGGAGGTGAGGTCTCAGTGTGCTGGCGGGTCAACAGGGTGTTGGTCTCATTAGTACATTAGTACAGTTATTGCTTTCAGTGAATCCAACAAGCAAGGTCTTAATTGTCTAAACAACAATGCCATGCTTAGTCGATTATAGTGCTGAGCTTAAAATAGTAAATGACTAAATGACGCTTACAATATGTATAACAGAAATCCCAAATTTCAAACTGGCAGTTTGACAGAACCAGACAAGGAGGGTATAATGATGCTATAAAGATATAAAGACCCCATTTACACATGTAGAATGGAGTGTTAGCTCGACCCTTGCTAATGACTAAAAGTCATGACTTTGCATGAGTGTTCTTTATTCATGTAAACACATTCTGTATTTTTATATTGGAGAGTAGTTTCAGCCACAAGTAGCTCAAAGGATCCCACTTGCAGACCATAATATTTCCCTAAAATTTTCTGTGGACATTCATGGTTCCCAGAGGATGATTCTTACTGACTTCAGTGATCCACAGACCATCATGATGACTATACTGAAATTCAGTACAGAGATCCATGATGCCCTGAGTGTTGTGGAGAAATTGCTGAAAGTCAATGGCACCAGGTCAGGAGGGAAGAAAGTGTTCAGGAGCCTCTGATGTCTTATGCTGTAATATTTATTGAAGCTTGGCCAAGAAGAATTGGAGACATTTTCACATACAATCGGGTATGCATATGAGTCTCTATTCTGCCCAACTCATGCTGGTGGTCAGACTTTAAACCCTTACAGATGACGCCACAAATACTTTATGCCCAAAATAGTCAAAGGAAATGCATTTACCCATGTTAGTGTTCACCTTCAACACATTCTAGTCTGGAGACACTGATGTCTGTTCATGCTAATGGAACGTCAACAGTTAGCTATCTCTTAAGTTTAGGGAGGCCAACATTGAGTTTCTTCGACCCTGGTCACCGGGCAACTCTGAGATAGGCTGGCACCTGCACTCCTCCCGCACTCCAAACAACGGCGCTGACACTGTCCACGACCCCAAGGCCCATGCGCAGCCCTGTGTACCCAAAGGATAGAAAATTCCATAACACTGAGGATGAATCCTCTTGACTCTGATAATCTTGTCAACTATGACATGACATGATCTCAACATCTATTTGATGAATTGGCACAAAATTTTGTCCAATCATTCTTTGACATCCTCTACCACACCCCGAGGATGGCATTTGTGGTTTTGAGTAGGGGTGGTCGATTTTTCACTTTTTGGACAGTGACGGTATTATATCATGGTAGTACTTTTTTTTTCTTCTTCTGAGGTTTTGGGAGGAGTAGCCAGATGTGATTTCTCTCCAAGATGGGGAGTTCTTCTTTGCCACTAAAGCCTTGGCAAGCCTCAAGCCTCCACACTTCGAACTACATATGTGAAGCCATTTCTCTCTATGGTTTGAATGGGTAACCATGCCCAGTGCAATGTATAGTATGATTGCCCTATTAACATCTGACCATATGTTGTGTCTTTGCGTGCATGTTAGCATAGTGACATTAGCTTAAAGTACCGTGGTGCAAACATAGAGCTTCGCAGAGCTGCTGCAGGCTCTTATTTTCGTTTAAAAGAATGTTTCTGAGCCTGTAATTTCTACAGTGTAACAGCCCATCTTCATGTCATGCAATTGATGCTGACAACTCAATATCTCAGAACTACGTAGAACGTATGTAGAATCCTATTCAAAGCTTTAGGCCAGCATTATTACCTTGTACGTCTCCCAGTTCCTAAAGAAGTTGACCGAGCCATCCTGGCGTCTCAGAATGACGGTCCATCCACCGGGGTCGTGTCTCTGGTCACACCAAACCTGCATGAGTCGGTTGCTGTTGTCTGGTTTCAGGAGGTACATGCCGCTTGTGGTGTATCCGCCCTCCAGAGCCTCTAGACAGTCTCTGAACGGGCCTGCAGAGAGACAAAGCTGTATACTGTATATTCGTCTACAAAGGCTTTCATGACTGACATTTGTTTTCACTAACATGCTATCATCACTATTGTTATAATTCTAACAACCTGTGCAAGTAACAGACACAGCATCATCAAATAAAATATTAAAACATATGGACAGAGGCCTCCTGGAAAAGTGAAGTCACTGTTGACCATGAGTTATGTGTGCCAGATATGACAAATGCTTTCCAGTCTCTGCGATGCTGGCAGCAGTAAATATTATTGTGAGAAAGTGCACGGCATTTCTTAGTAACCACACAAGACATCACATGGAAACACAGAGACAACAGATTAACTTTAGTCAAATCTCATCATTCCATTATTATGTACGGTGGTTATTGGTTTCATCATTGGTGAACCACAGAGTCTTAGAAAGTAATACAATAAAGGATAAACACTAGAGGGGGGCAAAGCGTGCAGAGACCACAAGGTCTTTTCTGATACTTTTTTTTAAAGTATCAAAACATCAGCCCTTACAACTGGGATATGGTCACCTGGGAGCAATTGTACAAAAACCATTTGTTTTATACTTTATTTATATTATGAATTCTTTCTTGCTGCTGTCCACATTGTGTACACAGGGACAAATGAATGACTTCAACAGGACAGCAATTTCTTCTGTGCTGTGTTTTAAAAAGAAGGCCTCATGTAGAAAACTCAAATTCATTGTTCAAATCTTAGAAATCAAACAAATACATTGAACCAACAGCTATGTGTGTGTATTAAAATTCAATGTAGGCAATCAGACAGGTAGGAAGCGCCTCTATTACAAGATAATGTATGGTTGCTAATTGTCCAATGCGTGACGCAAATGAATGCACAGCTTCCAGAAATCTGGTGAAAACCACCACTCTGTTTAATGTATCAATAATAGCAGTTTAATTTTGTTCTTGAACGCATTTTATACTCAACATTTTTCGTTCTTATTCAGTTTAATTAAAATAATCATATACTACAACCTTGTTATTTTCCAAATAAATTACTTCAATCAATCAATCCATCAATCAATCAATCCATCAATCCATCAATCGGTCTATAAGATATCATACAATAGTTAAAAAAACACATTTTTTTTAGGGAACAATCATTCCAGCTCTACTTTATTAACATTTACAAAACATGTCACAAGGGATTAAGCCTGTCAAATCCACTGCTTCAGAAATGACTTAATGTAAGTGAACGTGAGTCATCTGAGCCAACACTCTTTTAGGATTCCTATACCGTAGCATATAATTCCTATATTATATTTAGTTGTGTAAGTTGTTCTTTATGCTTGTGTTCTCTACCAGGCGTTTGTCCGTGTGTGATTTTCTCTGCAGGTAATCTCCCATACTGCTGCACAGACTGTTTTTTGACTGCTGACTTCTCACTTGTCATCACCTTGTTATCTCACTTGTCAGCATGTTATCAACAACTGCTAGACTAAAAACAAAACTTCCCTGGTCTGTTGTAGGCCACGTTTTGCCATAGAAAAGTTTTGTCTCAGTCAGATCGGTTGGTCATATTAATTTCATACCTGATATGTTATGATCACTGAAGTTATTGGGGGACAATTGAGTCATGAGAGAGGGAGGAAGAAAGTTTTATTTTGTGTGGTGTGTTACAGAAAATGTTTAAATTGAGAAATTTAGACTTAAAGTTTCTTCTACTGTTTTCTTTATTACATTTTTACAGTTAGGCACACCCAGGGCCGTCAGTTGCAGTACTGTTAGAGTCTGCTCAAAACATACAACACACAACCTCAAATCCATGCACATGGATGAATTTAAATTGATTCTTGTACATGGATTTACCCCATGTGTGCCGTTCGATGGCATCAGTGGAGTGTGTTGTAAGTTTTTGAGGGGAGTCTTGTGTGAACAGAGTGCTGTACATGACTATGGGCACACGACCAACATAACTGTGAACTATCATGCAATTATGGACTGCCTCTGAGCACTGTGTCACTGTTGTTTGTTGTTTGGTGGGATTTGATTCACTGTGCCACAGAAGAGCCAAGAAACTGGTGTGTGTTTGTGTGTGTGTGTATTGCTTTCTAATCATACTATAGGGACTTTGACATCATTTGCAGCTGCAGTAAGAAACGTTTCCCCGAGCTGTGTGACGACAAACATGTGGCCTGTGCCCACTACAGTACTGAAGATATGAGTGATATGATATAAGTGTTGGTGTGGCCATCAACTTACCAGAAGGCTCGTTTGTGAAGCTGTATGTAGCACTTGGCATTGTGGGCGCAGGAGGTGGTAATGCTTTAGAGTTTTGGTCATTCTGTATCTCATTAGTCATGGGGTTGCTGACGTGGCGGGTGTAGGTAGGTGGATGGAAAGGCCTGTAGCCTCCAGAAGACACTGCAGGCATCTGTAGAGGAGGTTGAGGGATCACAGGAGGCTGTGGACGGACAGGACGGGCCCTCTCTTGCACCACACTGTACGAGTATCCTCCCCGCTTGCACCGCTCCTCCAGCTGCACCAGGAGAGCACTCTGGTTGCTCGCCAGGTCTGACAGATGCTGGTACTTATGTTGCAGGTCACGATAACGCGTAGCTAGCCTCCCCATCTCGTTAGTGTGGTTGAGCACGCGGGTCTCCAGCTGTGACACCTCTAGAGCATTGTCTCGTTTGCGGATAATCTCGTGCAGCAGCTGCATGTAGAGCTGTGTAACTCGGGAGTTCATGTTGCGGCTCTCTTTGCGCAGTAGTTTGACTTCATTGATCACACCCCCATCTACTTCTACCAACTGCTGCAATGCTTCGATCTGCCGCCGCTGTTTCTGCAGCTCACTGTTAAGCAGCTCCAGCTCCTGCTTATTGACCCGATTCTCCAGCAAGGCCTCTGGCTCCTTGGAGTTGACACAGATGGCCCCGGTGTTTTTCTGTTGAGGGACAATGAAGGTATAGGAGCATTTGTCCGTGTCTTGAACACTGTGGTCGACCACGGCACGTTTTTGCCGTTTGGGCGCATAGATAAACTCTCTCTCTAGGATCTCATCACTGTTCCCAATTTCCTGAGTGTCTCCCTGGAGAGAGGGCCCAGAGAGCAACAGGAGCGCCAGCAAAACCACCACAGGAAGAATCATAGCACAGTCCCGCTGCACCCGAACCATGATGATTTCTGGAACAGAGGAGATGATGAATATTCTCTAACATCATTCACTGCAATGATAATGGCATATTATATATTCATTTGCAGTCACTTGGTTGTCATCCCAAATATTTCATTTTCCTTATTGTATTACCATTATGCCTAATACAATCTTCAGTTGACTAAAGCTATTTGAGTTTTATTTATTTATTTTTGGTCATGCAAAACTCCAAATGCAAAGTGACTTGGTAAACACATCCAGCAGTTTTTCTTTGTGTTTTGGTCTTTAAAGGAAGTTTGTTGTTTGTTGTTGCCAATGTCGCCAAGTGTTTGCTCATGGTGGGAATTGTTGGGTCTCTGTAAATAATATTATAGAGTACAGTCTAGACCTGCTCTATATGAGCATGAGATAACGTCTGTTATGATCTGCACTGTAAAAAAGAAACTGTTGTTTTTACGGTAAAAAAACTGGCAGCTACTGTATGGTTGCCAGAATCTTACCGTAATGAATATGGTATAACCTTTTCTAATATTACGGTAAAAGGATATTGGTAATGTGGATTTCATGTTTGAAGGTTGGCGTTTTATTCCATATTTTAAAATGTCTCTGGATTTTTACGGTGAAAAACTGTCAAACCATGACAGTAAGATCAGACTGTAAAATATGCCATTAAATATTACGGTGTTTTACTGTACAATTAACAGTGTCTAATATAAAATAATTTTTTTTTTTTTAAATACGATAACACAGGAAACCACAGTCATACTTCATGGTACATGGTACTTATTTTATGGTCTTTTCACCGCAAAATTTACAGTGTGTTATGTAAATAATATATATTTATAAATAGAATTGAATTGAATCCACCAACTTCTTAGTCTACCCCTTACCTCAATGTTCCACTGCGTTCACCAGCTAATCTGTTTTTTTTTTTTTTTGTAAATCACTTTTTATTGCTTTTCAACAGCGCAACAAACATGAACTTGAACAATGGCAAGGACACAACAACATAATTCCTGACATGAAAAGAAAAAAAAAACACAGAAGAAAAATATTACTCACAAAGAGACACTTGCATAAACTAAACTGATACAAACATAAAAATAATTACATATGTCTACATGCACATGGTTTACATTGCCAGAATCTCTCTCAGCTCCTCTACTCTCACAGGCTCCACCCCACAACATATCAGACTTTTGTCACAATCCAGACATGGTTTATTGTTTACATGAAAATCCATTAACCTAGCTTCTCCAATCAACTATCTCGTATGAGATTCATGTATGGACCCCATATTTTCATAAATACCTCCTCTCTATTGTTCAGCCTGAAAATCAATTGTTCATAGCTGGCTAGTTTGGTCATTTCTCCCAACCATTCATTAAATGGGATAACATTTTTTGACTTCCAGTGTCTGAGAACAATCCTACATCCCGTAGTAAGGGCCAATCTACACCATAGAGTTTGCTGAAATGATAACTCTACTCCCTTAGTTATTATTCCCAAAATACATAGAGCGGGACTCTGAGATAAATCTGTCCTGAATACTTTGTTGATGAATAATATTATTTTTTCCCATAGGTTTTGTGTCATTTCACATTCATACAGCATGTGTAAAAGTGTTCCCCTACTCCTCTCACATCTCCAGCACATCTCGGATTCACAGAGCTTTAGTCTTGCCATCTTACAAGGAGTCCAATAAACCCTATGTATGATTTTATATGTAATTAAGCGGGTCTGCATCTCTCTAGATGTCTTATACCAGGATCCTGTTATTTCCTTCCACTTCTCCATAATTATCTCACCCTGTAAATCTGCCTCCCATGCTCTCTTGAGACTTTTGGTGGGTGAGATTCTCTCATAAGACTATAATATCTAGATGCCCCACCTCTAGCCCCCTGATCGCCCTGCACTAGTTTTTGTAACTCTGTTTGAGGCAATAGGGGGAGTTTTCGTTGTGCCGACATTATACAGCTTCTTAATTGCAAATATTTCCAAAAGTCTTGTTTAGGGATTCTATATTTAGTTACCAGTTGCGCAAAAGACATAAAATTATCAACCTCGAAAACATCTCCAATAAAAATAATCCCTGCTTCAACCCATGACTTCCAGTAAAGAGTTTTTTTTACCCACTTTCAGTAGTTTATTATGCCATAGAGATGACCTTCTAGTAAAAGAAGGGTTTAGGCCAATAAGACGATGTGATGCTTGCCAGGTTTCTCTCGCAAACAACTATAATGGATTCCTAAATGGAATTTCTCCCTCACTTTGTGAAATAAAAGCCTGTAATGCAATTGGTTCAGTAAGTTCTTTTTCAATCACGACCCAACCCGGAGCTTGGTCCTCTGTAATATATATTTTGGCCAGCTGATTAAGAGAAAAGGCATAGTGGTACCAGTCCATTCTAGGCAGGTTGAGGCCTCCGTCCTCCTTTGCAGCATACATTTTAATTCTATTTAAAAGAGGTCTTTTACCTCCCCACAAAAAAGCAGCTACCGCTGCATTAAATTTTTTAAGCAGTGAGGGAGGGAAGCTCATAGGTAATAGGTATATGATATAGTTAAGTTGTGGAACAACCATCATTTTACGAATGTTTATTTTTCCTAGCAGAGATAACCCTATTTTAGCCCAGTTTTGTAGAATACTCTCGATTTTCAGAAGTAGGGGGAAGATGTTTTCTGTCATTATGACTTTTAAACCTGGTGTAAGCTTTATTCCCAGATACACTAGACCCGAAGGAAGCCATTTAAACTGCCAGTTCCGTCTAATACTAGGTGGGCACAATCTAGACAGGGGCATTGCTTCTGATTTTCCCCAATTTATTTTGTAACCTGAGATATAGGAGAAGGTATCAATCAAAGAAAGAATTTGAGGGACAGCTGTTTCTGGATTTGAGGTCTGTAACAGAATGTCATCCGCATACAAAAGTAATTTGTGTTCCATCTTTCCAGCTTGGATACCCTTGATATTTGTGTTATTTCTGATGGCAGCTGCTAAGGGTTCTAACGCCAATGCAAAAATTAGGGGGCTCAGGGGGCAGCCCTGTCTTGTACCCCGGTGTAGAGGGAAATGTGGGGATACCTTTCCATTTGTTAACACTGAGGCCTTGGGGTTACAATATAGAAGTCTAACCCATTTTATAAATGAGGAGCCTAATCCGAACCCAAATAGGGTCCTGAACAAGTATCCCCGTTCCACTCTATCAAACGCTTTCTAAGCATTGAGAGAGAAAGTGACCACAGGCTCAGGGCTACTTCTTACATGCCAAATTAAATCAAGTAACCTACGAACATTATCCACTGAGGACCTTCCTTGAATAAAACCAACTTGGTCTGGATGTGTAAGACTGGGCAGATGTGCCTCCGGCCTTATAGCTAATATCTTGGCCAATATTTAGCGTCTACATTTATTAGAGACACTGGGCGATAACTTCCACATTGCTGCGCATTCTTACCTTTTTTATGTATCAGAGTAATTACTGCCGATTGCATGCTTTCTGGCATCTTGCCCCTTTCAGTTGCATCCCTGAATACTATCACTAACCTTGGTGCTATTAGGTCCACAAATAAATTCTTTATAAAAATCTGTCGGTAGCCCATCTTCCCCAGGGGACTTCCCAGAGCTAATTTTTTTTATGGCTTGCTGAACCTCCTCTAATGTGATATCTCCCCCTATTTCTTTTTGTTTTTCCTCGGACAGGGTCGGCAGATAACAACTTGACAAGAACTTATCTATATCCTCCTGGTCTATTGTACCCTGTGACGAATACAGTTTTTGGTAAAATACCCTAAATGTGTCATTGATCTCCCCCCTGTCTGTCACTAAGGTCCCTTTATCATTCTCCACAGAGGTTATTAAAGTGCGATTATACTGTTGTTTTACCCTCTGGGCCAGAAATCTCCCTGCCGCTTCACCTTGCTCGTAGTACCTCTGTCTACACTGAAACGAAGCATACTCTGCCTTCTTCTGTAGGATAGAGTTTAGTTCCAGTTTCACTTTGTTTAATTGTGTAAACACTGCTGGATCTAATTGGGATGCATATATTTTTTCAAGATCTTTAATTTCTTTCTCCAATTCAAGTAGTCGTATAGTGGTTTGTTTAGACCTAGACCTCTAGACCTGGGTTAGAAGTTGACCCTTCAGGGGTGGCGTTTAGCTCAGTTGGTAGAGCAGCTGCCCCATGTGCAAAGGCTCAGTCCTTACTGTGGAAGCCCAGGGTTTGAATCCGACCTGTGGCTCTTTCCCGCATGTCATTTCCCGTCTCTCTCTCCCTACATTCCTATCACTCTTCAGCTGTCTCTGTCAAATAAAGCTTGAAAAGGCAAAAAAAAAGAAGAAGTTGACCCTTCATTAAATTCCCAATACTCAAGAATTTCCTTTCTAATAAAGTTACGGGACATTTCATTTTGGAGCAGCGAGGTGTTGAGTCTCCAACGGCTTCTAGGGGTTTCAGATAAAGACCCAGAACCTAACATCACTTCAACTGGAGCGTGATCTGACAATACAATATTACCAATTGAAGCAGTGATAGTTGTACTCACTAATTGTTTAGATATTAGAAAATAGTCTATCCGCGAATATGAAGAGTGTGGGTTAGAATACAAGGTGTACTCCCTATCCTGGGGGTGTAGAATCCTCCACATGTCGACTAGACCCAGCTCCTCTTCTAAAACATCAATGGATACTTGAGATTTATGTACTAATCTTGTATTAGCAACTTTTGACTTATCTAGGGCCAGGTTTCTTACCTGATTGAAATCCCCCCCAATAATAACGTAGTGGTTCATTTGTTTCACAACATTGCAAATGTCAGCAAAAAAATCTGGAGAATCTATATTTGGTGCATAGATATTAATAAGAGAGCATCTGCTGCCAAACAGATCTACACTGATAGCAACCCACCTGCCTTCCCTGTCCGAGAGTTGCTTGAATAGTAATGTTTAAATTTTTACGAAATAGTATACAGATTAGATGATTAGATGAATAGGCACTATAAAATATTTTACCAACCCAATCCCTTTGTAACTTAGTTGACTCTTCATTATTTAAATGAGTCTCCTGCAAAAAGCAGATGTCTACTTTCTTTTGTTTTAGGTATAGAAGAAGTTTCTTTCTCTTAATAGCAAGATTTGCCCCTTTAATATTCCATGATAGGAACCTAAGCATGTCTGCCATATTAACATAACACTTCTACTATTTTACCCTCAACCATCTTGTCAAGCTCTGAGATACATGCCAGTGAGGGTGGTACCATGTGAGAAACGACCTGAATTTAATGTCTCCCTGTGTAAGAAATGTGCACATATGAAACATAAAGATTAAAGAGGAAAACAAAACAAAACAACAAAACAACAAAAAACAAAAACAAAACAAAACAAAAAAACACATAGAAACTGTGAAAAAAAAAGTGAGAACCTTGAGAAAACAGAATGGTTCTCCATAATCCCTTAAACCTAAACAACGGAATAGTACGTCTGTGAAACTCAAAGTCCTGACCCGCCCAACACCACCCCCTCAATCCATATCAAATACACACATCTATTATCATATACAGAACTTAACTAAGTGTGTATTTTGTACAAGCAACCAAATGAATCCAAAACCTAAGTCCTATAAAGAAAATGAATTTAATGACCTCTACTTATATTCCAGTCCAAAAAAAAAAGGAAAGGTAAAACTCACTAATAGTGTCAAATTTACTCTAAAATAATATAATATATCTGCTGTTATTATGCAGAACACAAGCATACTCAAACAATAGGCTATAGATAACTATCTATTATCTGATAATAAACCTCAATATAGCCACCTGGAGAACACAAGATGACTCACGTGATGGCTCACCTAAACAGAGCCTAGCTCACCCAACATCTCCAGCAATCAAAAATATCCTCCGTGTCATGTTGGGATCTTCATGAGGCTCTCTTAGAGATGAAGCTTCTCACCTCCTCTGGAGAAGCAAAGGTGTGTCGGATATTGTCCGCCAAAAAAAAAGGAAAGGTAAAACTCACTCTGAATAATGTCCTGTGAGAGGTCTTGGAATAAAGATACCCGCTTGCCTCTCCATTCCACACGCTCCTTCTCCCGGGCCGCCCTTAGCACTGCTTCTCTGGCTCCAAACCTCAGGAAACGCACCAGGATATGCCGGTCAGTCTCTGTTGCCCCGCTGACCTGCCCTATGGGCGCGCTCGATTTCGAAGTCCGGGCCCATTTCGATATCCAATGCTTCCTCCAGAAATGACTGCACAAACTTTTGCATGTCTCCTCCTTCGGCGCTCTCCATACGGACATTATTACGGCGGCCGGCGTCTTCTAAGTATGTTATTTTCTCCTGAATATTTTCACTGCGACACTCTGGCTTTGGTCTTGATCTTCTAGGGCTGAAATACGAGTCTCAGCTTCAGCCACTCGAGCTCTCAGTTTCTCCACTGCCGTTTGAACTGCATCCATGCACGATTTTAGCCCGCTCATACTGGATGAGATGCCCTGTAGCAGCGTTTTAATGCTCGTTAGCTGTGCCCTCCTGAGTCTGTCGAGTTAAACTTCTCAAGCCGTACTAGGGCTAAGGGTTTTTTGGACTTGTTGCATATTAACATGAAGTTGCAATCCTCCACACGCTTATTTTCTGTATTTTGGATATGACAATCGTTATATAAAGGAGGGGGTACGGTGAACGGCGTTGTAGCGGATTCCCCTACACGGCCATCTTAGGTGCTCGCACCACCTAAGTCTAATTTCTGTTTTTTAATTAGTCTGCTGTTTGGTGATGAGCAGGTAGTGTAAAGAGAGTTTATCTGGGCTTTTTCACTGAAAACATTGCCCCCTGCTGCTGCTGCTGCTGCTGGAAACAGAGCTAATGAGAACAGACTATGTGGGCTGTAAAACCAAAACTAGGACCTAAAAGAGGATAAAACGCAGCTGAGGAGAATTTGTGTTAATCCTTTGTGGGTTTGAACTTCGTAAGATCTCTTTTTCATTATTAAATACAAACATTTCTGTCACTTTTCATGTGAATAAACAAATGCAAGAGCGACTGCCTGAAAATCCTCCCCATATGTAAATGATTATCGTGTTGCACTGTTCTCTATGCAGGAAGTTTTTTCTTTTAGTCTTGTTCAGAACAACTATGAATACTTTTGCCTTCCAACATGGGCGGACAGTACGTCATATGAAGTGGTTCTTTTCTATCATCACCTGGCCCTCAGCCTCTAGAACTGCTTCAGTGCTCTGTCTCTGTCTCTTGTCTAGAGTCTGTAGAACTCTACCAGACGGATTAAAAGCATTTGTTTCTCCACTTGTTTCTTAAAGCTTTCATTTTAATTTGTTACCTTTCTGTTCTGTTTTATCAACTTTTGCTAGATTTTTTTTCTTTGAGCCATAGGTCATGTTTTTAGCACCACTTTGCTTTTGTTGGACATGCATGCATCAAAATTAAGTTGATATATTTTGCACTCTACTCTGTTCTTTTCCTTCTGTGAACTATAAGTACTGTAACTATGAATAAGAAATGAATAATAGACACCCCACAAAGTAAAGGCTATTGCTTAAAGTGACCCTAACTTGATCCCATGCAGTGAAAACATCAGTCCTCTTCACTGAAATATATGACTTAGAAAACTTGCTCTTGTAAATTTGTTCCCTGTTTCCAGTTTTGGCTCAGAGGTTGTATAATGGCACATCGTGTTTTCATGTTGATTTTCTCGGTCTTGGGGTAAAATGCTTTCACAGCATTGGAATGTTGAAAAACACAAAACACAAAAGGGGAATCTCCCCTGACAATATCAGATCGGTTGTTGGAGATGGCAGTTACTACATCATAACATGCTCTGCCAACTCCTGCCTCAGCCAGGCCAGTTCAATCACTGACCATTTTCCCATAACACAACTGGGTTTGTAAATGTCTAGCTGAGAGTTGAAAGACTGTAAGTCAAATTCATGAGTCAGACAGGTGGGCCATAAGTTCAGCATGTGAGCAGTAATCTGTTTATTTGGTGTGTTCATATTTCTGGCATAAGGCCTCATAGTTTTTGCTCTTGGTCCATGATTGGTGAGGAATGGTTGAAGCTGCTATCCATTTATATCTAAAAACTGTGGGAGTTTTCCTGGAATCCTGTGAAGTTTTGACCACAGGAGCATATGTTCAGTCTGAGCCCATCCTTCATCCATCCATCCGTAAGTTTCTTATCTGTGTTACTGACTGAAGCAGATAAACAACCAGAAAAACTTTGAAAAGAGGCATCGTGTCTCTTTTATTTTATTTAGTTTACTAAAATTGAATCAAACATCACAGTTACGTAACAGTAAATCACAAGATCACAACATCTTCTGCACAAATGACTCAAGCTTTACGTTAGCTTTGTTAAAATCAAATCAAAAAGTTCATAAATGGCCCCTGACTTTTTCTCTCTGAGCTGTATTTGAAGGCGGAACAGTAACGAAGAACACAAAATGAACACAGACATGCACATGGTTCTTTTTATACGATTTTTGTTGTCCGCATTGACTGACGTGTTCACACACGCAGTCATAGAAATTTGGACTGCACATGGACTAGAGCCCAAACATTTAGTTGATTAATCGATTAGTCCATGACAGATTCTGTCCACTTTCAAATGAAAGTGGTGGAAAATCTAGTCAGTTCCAGCTTGTCAGTGTGAGGATTTGTTGCATTTCTCTGTTTTCTGTCATAGTAAGTAAATATCTTCAGGGTTTGGATATTAGACTATGACTGTGGGATTTTTACCTCGTTTACACGTCAATGGTCTATGTTATTTTAAGAGTAGAGAGAATGAAACAATAAATAATATGCAATCATATGCATTCACCACTAACATTTTCAGCTTCATCTGTTCATATACAAACAGAATAATGTCAAATGTATTAATTATATGGTTTTAATTATTCAGTAAGCAGATGTGATAAAATCATTGCTCTTCATTAGACCTGTTGCTGGGAACAACATGATTGTGTGTCTGGATGCTGTTGGTTTGTGAGCGTTGAGAATCCTGTTTTCAATCTTTGCTTGGGCAGTTTTCCCTCCACCATTTAACAAATCAACTTGTGTGACATTTACATTCTGAAGTTGTGGAAGTGGAAACTGGATGATCATGACAGGAAGCTCTTACTCCTGAAAGAAATTATTGTGAGTGTAAACTACATTGAAGCCAGTCCAAGCCCCTCTGTGTCCTGATGCGTGTAACTGAGGTCATATTATTTTCACAAGGCCTGTGTTGAGCTCCACTGCTGTAAATGCATGTCGTGGTGATGTTTTATAGGCCAGCTGTATTAGGATCTGAAGGCTTTCCCCAGCCTTTTTCCAGTTCATCTCCAAGTTCTGCCATCCTGAAAATGTACCTGCAGCTCGCATAATGTTCCACTGATTGACCACCACAGACAGGAGAGTGTTTCGCTTTGTTGAAGTCTCAGAGAATCTCACAGTACTCATCATATTCTGACTAGTGCTGTCAATCGATTAAAATATTTAATCGCGATTAATCTCATGAATGTCATAGTTAACTCGCGATTAATCGCAAATTAATCGCACATTTTTATCTATTCTAAATGTCCCTTGAATTATCATTTTAATACTCTTATCAACATGGAAAAGTGGATAGGCTTGCTTTGTGCAAATGTTTTTTTATTGCAAACCACAACAACAACATGTAGTTGTGTTACAGCCATTCACGTCTGAAGCAAAATCTCAAACAAAGCAACACTATCAATAAACAGATGACAAAAAAAATAAATACCTAGTCACAAAAACAGCCCCCTCAACAACCTTCAAAACAGGGTGATACAAAATAAATCCATCCAGCGGAGGAGGCGGAGAATTTAAATTGCCAGTGTGTTTGGCCATCAAGTCGTATTTCAGACTGGATGTGCTACGATGATAACTCAGTTCACACCGACAATACACACAGATAACTTTTATCTAACGAACTTTTCCATTCATAATTTTGTTAGCAGCGTCCATTTCAGCATCTCGTGCTCGACATCCACACAATACGGTAGCGTGGGGCGCGCTTATTGTTTTGCTTCCGGTTTACAGCTGGATCCTGTAGTTTTTCTAACGTTACTAGCAGTGGCCACAGCTTATGAAAAAACTACAAGTTCACTAGGTCACAAAGAGAGTTAATCTCGCGATAAAAAAATTAACGCCGTTAAAATTGTTTTTGCGTTAACGCGTTAATAACGCGATATTTTTGACAGCACTAATTCTGACCAAATGTTTGGAAATGATGCAGCAATGTTGTTCTCACTGTCTGTTCCCTGTAACCATGATTAAGATAAGCAATAGTGGAAAATGAATGAATGATTAGTATCATCTTTACTAATGGGTGCTGTCCCAACCGCAACCCTAACATCCCCCTGATCCCTTCTCCATCTGATACAAGTAAATATGTCCAAAAAGAACCAATAAAACAAAAGGATGCATTCTACTCTTAAAGTAATATTGGCCTTGTTAAACTGATCATTCACGTCTGAAGCAAAATCTCAAACAAAGCAACACTATCAATAAACAGATGACAAAAAAAATAAATACCTAGTCACAAAAACAGCCCCCTCAACAACCTTCAAAACAGGGTGATACAAAATAAATCCATCCAGCGGAGGAGGCGGAGAATTTAAATTGCCAGTGTGTTTGGCCATCAAGTCGTATTTCAGACTGGATGTGCTACGATGATAACTCAGTTCACACCGACAATACACACAGATAACTTTTATCTAACGAACTTTTCCATTCATAATTTTGTTAGCAGCGTCCATTTCAGCATCTCGTGCTCGACATCCACACAATACGGTAGCGTGGGGCGCGCTTATTGTTTTGCTTCCGGTTTACAGCTGGATCCTGTAGTTTTTCTAACGTTACTAGCAGTGGCCACAGCTTATGAAAAAACTACAAGTTCACTAGGTCACAAAGAGAGTTAATCTCGCGATAAAAAAATTAACGCCGTTAAAATTGTTTTGCGTTAACGCGTTAATAACGCGATATTTTTGACAGCACTAATTCTGACCAAATGTTTGGAAATGATGCAGCAATGTTGTTCTCACTGTCTGTTCCCTGTAACCATGATTAAGATAAGCAATAGTGGAAAATGAATGAATGATTAGTATCATCTTTACTAATGGGTGCTGTCCCAACCGCAACCCTAACATCCCCCTGATCCCTTCTCCATCTGATACAAGTAAATATGTCCAAAAAGAACCAATAAAACAAAAGGATGCATTCTACTCTTAAAGTAATATTGGCCTTGTTAAACTGATCATTGGATATCTGCTGAAGCCCCATTCCACAAAGGTAGAGCAGGAAAAAATCAGGAGGATAAGTAAAAGGCTGCTGTTGTCTCCACTTTTACTAAGAGTCTTAACATGAACATGTTTTTTCTTTGGGTTGGTGAGTTCAACAAGTTGTATAACAGAAAACCACAAAGACATGGTGCAGAAATTGAACTTTCTTTAAAAAAGTTTAACAGCAGGAACAAATCAGTGGTTAATGGAAGATTTGCTGATAAATTTGTCATCCATATCGAATCTAAAAAGGCCGACACTCCCCGTCTCTGGAATCACGCAATGCTGATTTTCTGAGGAAGTCATTTCACAATGTTCAGCATGCCTAAACTGTGTGCAGTAAAAATATCCATATTCTTCAGAGCTTGACCAGTGTCACAAACTTATTATTCACTGCATCGCTGATTTTTAAAAAAAAGTTTGGATGCTATAAAACAAAATAAAAAAATCTTTTTCAAACTGAACACAGCACAAAGACAATTTATCTCATGTTCAAACTGATACTTTGTTTTTTGTATATACACTGAATATAGTATATACATGAATATACACTTTTTTTTTTTTTTACATTTTACACAGTGTTTCAACTATTTTAGAATCATGGATGTATGTTGGTCCATACATACAACTAAAGGGACTCAATTGATAGAGTCTAGAATATTCCCTTTAGTGCTTTATATGAGTATTAAAGGGGTATTCCGTGTTGGGGGACTCATGAGACCACGATGACATCATCAGGGTTATTTCCTCAGACTTAATGGAGCTCTTTCAGATTAACAGAAAATGATGCAGCCGGTAGCACTCCCCATGATGAGGAATTTGATTTTATGTCCAAGTCCAGTATTCATTTATTGATTTAGTGCTTTTCTCTCTGCTTTTTTACAGAGATAATTCATAATTTCATCAGTTGAACAGGTTGACAGATGATTTAATTTGTCCGCCGCACAGTGAAAAGTTTTGTGTGTGTTTGCCGTAGTGCGTGACACAAAGAAGGACTCTAGATGAATAATTTCTTGTTTTTCTCAAATGTTATTTTAAGCGTTACGGTTTGAAGAGCACTGCAGTTCATCTGCCACTGTGCTCCTAATGAAGATGAAGTGTTCACTTCCTGTTCTCCACTGAACATGACATAAAGTAACTCAGCCCGGCCCCAGAGCAACTGAACAGGAAGTCATCACAGTCCAACAGACAATCACACACACAGTTTTCAACTTCTTGACTTCATTGTTTCTTTTTTAATCTTCATGTCCTGAAATGGTCTGAAGTCAAAGTGTGCTCGAGCTCATATATTTGTTATTCACTGGAAAATGTGTGTATATTTGTGTGTGTGTGTTTATCAGTGGTCATTACATGGCTAGACGTCTCAGCACCCAGCAAGACTCACAAACCTCTTTGTCTGTTCACACACACACTCCAACACTGCAGGTCTCTGTAGAGATGATAGCAAAGCCTGTTCATAGCTACAGTGTGTTGGGGCATCTGTCAGATCTGTGGTCACCGGGAAATGCAGCATGGACCCCATAAAATCAGTCCAGACCCAGATGACCATCTGTCAGGCAAACTCCTTAAAGGTGTCAGCAGACACACACCCGACCACACAGAGAACAGACGCAGCCCTCTGTGGTAGACGTCAGAAAAATTCAGGAGCTACAAAAGTGACAAATGAATTAGTCACGCATGCTTTATCCCTCCTCGTCACCCACTTCTCTCTCTCTGTCTTTGTCACTGTGTCTGTTTCTGGCACTCATTCATCCTCACCCACACACATGCACACACAGCAGGAACAGTTGCCAGTGGCTGCCACTCGTCTGCGCCACAAACGCACGTCGGCATCTGGACACAAAGACATGACAGGCCTGTACAGCTCTTTAAACCGCAGGGGGAGAGGGGAGCAAAGAGACACCCGGCTCTCCTCATTCAGCACATTTGGTTTAAGGATTGTCTGACTAACTTACAGAAGTGAAAAAAGTGGTCAGATTATTGCAGTTCATTTTCAGTCCCTGTGTCTACCTGGTGGTGGATGAGAGCTATCCTTTCATTACTCTCTGACTAATATCTTCCTGCTCTGCCTGCTGCTTGATGGTTCAGTAGTTACTGAAAAGGTTTATTCAGTCTTGGATTTGTGGTGTGTCGCACTTTACCCAGCAGTCATAATATCAACATGCTCCTGACTGTAACACAGTTTGATTCCTTACACAGTCGCCCAATTACACTGTCAGCTAACTGAAAAATCTATATTTATTTCCAGAAAAAGGAACCATTCAACCCGTCGTGCCAAGACATGAGTGGGTTTAGCTTTTAGTGTAGGAAATGGACATGGCAGGGTGTCTTCCTGTTGTACTTAATATCCCAGCAACTTTGCATAAACAAATGAAGCATCCCTAAAAGGAGGATTAAAGGTTCCATGTGGAGATTTTGACTTCCAGTCACACTCTTTTCTGTTTTATGTGTAGGTCTCTGTTTTGTTTGTCTCGTGCACATACATGAGATTGCACACGCTTGCACAGATGATGCAGTATACATTCCTCCCAGTAGTTAATAGACATTACTCCACTGATATGCAGTTGGAGGTGGTAATGCAGCAGAAAAGCATCAACATCAGCAGAGAAGAAGATTGCTAATAAGTGAACATGCAGGTAAACAATGCAGGTTTAAATGTTGTATGAGGAAGACAATGCATTCTGCACATGCTCACTTGAATGTTTTGAAGAGAGCTCCTTGCACCTTTTTTTTTTTACCACTTCAGAACAAACTGAAATCCAGAAATTTACCTCCATTTAAAATCATTATTGCAAAATATTTACATGCCGTGCAGATACAGAGCAACATTAGCATCCGTTGTTAGTTGTGTTTGTGTCAACATGATGAATGGAAGTCCAATATTCACTGTCTTTAAGTGTTTTGGTCAACTCCTGAAAAATCTGTCTCTTTAGCTGCTAAATGCTTCAGTAAATTCACCAGCCCGTCTCTAACTGTGTCTGTCTGTTTGCAGGCAGAGTACAGCGGCTTTTTAGAGCTTGTTCACTAAAAACAAAGATGCGGATGAATAACCAGTTCAGTAATGTTGTCTGGTGTAAAACTAAAGCAATTAGCTAAGAAATGCTAAAGCGCTCTTTAGTGCTCAGGAGAACTGCAGGGTTTGATATCATTCTGTGTGGGGTCGTCGCTGTGAGCCACACCTTCTACATTACACACTCTTACATGAAAATATTTATGAGTGCAGCTTTAATGTGACCTTCTTATGTAGCGAGCAGGACATTTTACAGTGTAAAAATACAAACTATGTGAGGCTGACACTGTTCCTAAATGAGCTCAAACATATATTTGACATTTCTTGTTCGTATCGGCTGATGTTCACGGCCGTATCGATATATCTGTGACTGATTCTCGATGTATTTGTGGGGCTCCAGTCTGCAGTTTTCTGACCAGAAGTTAAGTCTCCTAAAAGATGAGTGCAGTTTGAATATTTTAATGTTGATCATATCCCTAAAAATAAAAATAAAAAAGGGTGGGACACATGGAATTCTTTGTTTGTCACAACTATGAAATGTGAAATGCAGTGGACATTATTAAGAGCATATTTAACTATATTCCAGTTTTACCTGCACTACTGTGACCACACAGTGACATGATAATACATTAAATATTTACATTAACATTAAAAATTAACCGGGAAAGCTGTTTCAAGTCTGCCTAATAATTACAGTATGCATGCCGTGTAGACGTTTTCATTGTTGATGAGTCATATTTTAACAAGCCTCGTCATGTCTTCAAATGAGACAAAGAGGGGTTTTAACCTAAATTGTTTGCACACTTTTCTGGTGGTACACTCAGGAGCTAAGAATGTTCCACAACAATTGAATTTGATGAGTGAATGATTAGTTAGACATTTAGTCAAATCATCCTCTGTATAACTTCTGCCAAGCGATAACTGGATGGTCTACGGTGGCCTGACTTGAGCTGATGATCAAAGATGAGTTGATTTACTTCAGTGACTTCACAGTGCAGTGTGAAACTCTGAATGAGTTTGAAAACAAAAGAACTGACCTGCAACCTGAGCTGGAGCTCCACACGAGAGAGACAACCGACTGCACACAAACACTTCTGCAACTGATGATGCACTTTTACAAAGTCTAAATAAGAAGAGCAGTAAAATAGTCATTGTTGTGATTTCCACTGACTTTAAGTTGAACCCACTGAGCGTCACTGACACACCGGTGGGTCAGTCAGAGAAATGTCACGCTGTGAAGCAAAGCTTTTTTCAAACCCACAGGACTTTAACCAAGTGAACATCATGTCATGCTTAGTGGAATCATTTAGCTTAAATAAAGTTAGAACACTGTCAGAGTGGATTTGGTGGATTTTAACATCCTTAAAGGATGAAAAGGGTTCTTAAGTGTAAAGCACTTTGTCAGTGGTGGTGCATTGGCCACAGATCACAATCATTAGTCACTGTGTTGCATATGAAATGTCAGCTCAGATAATTGCCCCACTCACCACTTGTCTCCGTTTCTTTTTATCCCTCGGCTTTCTGGCAGGTTTGACTCCAAGTCCTCACCACTCAGTCAGTCAGTCCACATGTCCTCATTTTGTCCGTTATTCTGTCAGTGGAACTCTTTCATATTATTTCCTTTACCTGCTGTCAGAATGGATGCTCTATAAAATGTTCCAGCTGCGATGATGTTTTCTGTATTTTATAGTCCTTAAGTGTCCAGTCAAGCAGCAGCAGCAACAAACAGCCAGAGCTTTCCTGTTGGAACTTTATTCATGTGCAGCCGAGGATTTTTCCACCTTTGTCAAGTGATGTCCTGAAGTGAGAGCTCACTCCTGCCCCTCTCATAGAATCTGTTTCTCTTCCTCCCAGAGACTCGACCTCCCTCTGTCTTCCTGCCATTACAAGTGGGACACTTATTGTTGCTTGAAGTAATTAGGCTGTGAGCTACAGTGACGCCCCTTTCCCCTCCCCTTGACAACAGGGAGATCACAGACGGAGACTCCCAGTCCCCCCACCTAAACCCTTGTCCCCTGCAGTCCCCTGCAGTCCCCCCTGCATCTCTCAGCTACAGTTCTCCTCCTTTTTTTTTTTTTTCCATTTGACTCCCTCTTTGGAGGAGAGCTGACCAGCCGCACATGTCAGCAGCTGCATATGTTGCAGTAAGGTCACAGGTTTGGAGCATGTGAATCTTGACCTGCTCATTGCAGGGAAGCTTCAGGAAAGAGAGATGTTTACCTTCTGTTTCTCCTCTTGTTCAGCAGAGACTAAAAGATAAATAAAAGGGGTGTCTTTGAGCCTCCTCGCCTCAGTCTAATGCCTATAGTCTGCACATTTACAGGAACAGAAAGATGCAGTTTCCCAGCTTCAGTCTGTGAGATGACTCTGACACAGACTTTAAGTTTTGAGATGTTGTGAAAACTGGGTAGAGACTGTCCATTCAGCTTGCCAAAAGCAGAGGTGGAATAGTTTGGATTCAGTTTGTTATGTTGTCATAGTAATTACTGGTTACATAACACTTGCCAAACATTTTTAACAAAGATTCAGTGACTCATCGTATTTGTTTTTAATTGCACGTAATGCTCACAAACTAGTGATGTATGATAAGCTTTTTTATCCACAGGCTAGAAAACTGCCCTTTGTCTCGGAGAGACTGGAGAGTTAGGTGGATGAAGATTATTCTGTGAGACATTTGGAAAAACTCCACTCTGTAGGAATGTTGATTTCTGCTTTTATTTTAGCTCCAAAAGCTTTTACAGAGAAATGTTCAGATGGTTTCACATCACTGCTGTACACTCAAATAAGGTGTGTTCAAGTCAGAGAGTTGCAGCGCTGAAGTATTGTGGAGTAGGGGGGTTTGGAGAACTGCACAGACTACACAGACCCCACCAGTTAGTTGCAGGATCTGGCTCTAGTCTTGAAAGTGTCATTCACCCTTTACTCGTTGCGACTCAAAAGCCAACATCATCCTTGACTAAAACAACAAAGAAACTAAGAGGCTCTACAGTGCAATAACAACATTATCACCAATTCAAGTCCCTTAAAAAAATATTATGATATTCATTTAAGTGCCATCATGCAAAGTTGAAACATGCCTCAGAGCACATTCAGATGCAGCGGAGCGTAAAACCAGAACCATGGCTCTTCTTTTCTTTGTTATGATTCTTCCTGTATGTCTTTTATCAAAGGGAAATTCTTTGGACTTCTTGTAATGGCTTTTGTACGTCATGCAATCCCGTGTCTTTTCCTTTCCGTGCTTCATAAAGGAAGACGTGCCTCAGCCTGTGACTGCTCTCCAGCCTGTCTCCTGTGTTCATGCACACACTCTGCTCTGATGAGCCTCATAATGACCTAGAGTGGAGCTACAACTGCTAGGAATCAGGTAGTCAGGAAAAAGTGGTGGGCTGTGGCAGCAGAGTAAACGCTCTGTCTCTGACCACTAAACCATTCAATTATTCCACTTCCAGCTAGTTCATGAACAACGTCAAAAGAAGTCTCTGGCAAAAATTTCACCGTTACCAGATTAACCAATCTGAGTACTGAACACTCACCACAGAGTAGCTCATTTAGAAACAAAGATGTCAATACGTTTAAGAAACACAGTAAATTGATGGACTCAAATCAATAAACCAAATAAAATTATAGCCGCATTTCCTGAGGAATATGCACGTGATTGTTGTGAGCAGTGATGACTGGTGTTTCTGGACTTTTTATGTGATGTAATCTTTGAAAAGTCACCAACTTCAATGAGTTATGAATGCAGTGGGAGCTATGAGGGATTTTACATGGGAGATTTACATTAGGCTTTCATGCATTAAAGTGTATGATTGTGTATCATCATGATAAACTTAGGTACAGTGTGCTATATTGAGAATTTTTCAATTTGAAAGCCTGCACTGTCGTCACTGTCAGCCAGGACTATCTGGCAAAAGTTCAAACTGGTCCAGCATCTCCAGACGGTGACTAAGAAAATACTGTACAACTGAATGCAACAAAATAATGTAAAATATTACATATATTTTATAAGACAGTGTTTGAATATGGAAATACAGGGCTGTAGTAGACACCAGAAAATGTAACCTCACAAAAAACTAATATAACTAATTTGGTTTTCAATGAGCTAAAGAGACAAAATTTCTAAGAAATATAGGTTTTAAAAAGTACATCTCTTTAATCAGGATTTTTCTTTCTATTTTACTCTTTCAAAGTTCATGTAGAGGTCAGAGCGATATCTACAGTTACCATTTCTTGATTCTAATCACTACATTTATAAGTGGTAGTATATCCACTTTGCACTTTAGGTAATGAGCTATTTCAATTTGAGTGTGATATAACTGAGAGATTTCATCTATTGGTTACTATCTGTTAGCATTAGCTTTCAGACACAGCACTTTTCAAAACTGAAACAATATATGATGTCATTTGACTCCCTAAAGCCAGCTAAAATGAGAAAGTGATTTTAACCTCTGTCATTGCACCTCTGTAGACTTTGATCATTTAAATGACTCATAATAGCTTGCATCCTCTAAACGTTGTCATACTGAAATGATCTACAATTAATCACGGACTACTTTGAAATGTCAGTCAGATTTGTACTGCATACAGTGGCTGAGTTATAAATACAACTGATGTCTATGGGATTATATTTAAATGAGTATAAGAGGAAGCAATTAGTCAAAGACAAAAACAAAAAGTCAAAGCATCCGTCTACACAGAACTTTGAAAATTAAAAAACAAAGTGCTGAATAAGATTTTTCAGGAACAGCTCATTAAATGTGCAAATTTGGTAAAAGCACAGGAAGCAACGTTAGATTAAGAATGCCTTTATATCTGAGCGATACAGCGATACAGTATATGTAGGATGAAATCTTTTTGCAGCTGCAATAACCTGAAGAATATCAATAATCATGAAAGAGAACACAAGTGTGTTAACTGTGCAGCAGCAAGTCAGTCCAGTAACAGATCACATTTGGAGAGATGATGAATATCAGTTTACGTCTTTGTTAGAGGAGCTTCATCCATCGTGAAGCAGCTGAGCAGTGTGTGCTGGCAGAGCAAGCGTGTCTGATGGCATAATGAGTTGGTGGATGCCTTGTGACCGGGCTCTGCTGTGCGTCAGAGAAGCTGGGAGACAGGAAGCAAAGCTGTGCGGCTACGCAAGCTGAGCACAGCTGAAACACATTACACCTCGCACTCATGTGTCTGTCAGGATGACATCATCGGCAAATATTTGTTAAGTATTTTGTTTTTACGTTATGCAGATGTAATATTTAGACTGGAGCTGCCAGCACAGCTGATATCATTGACAGCCAGTATATCTCAATGGGATTTGGGTGTAGCATGGAGAAAAATTCAACACACAGCGGAGGGTTTGAGTCTGGAGATGGGAAAGATTTGTAGCTGCTGCAGTTTGAAGCAATACGACATCTTCTTCTTCATGTGACAGCACACATTTCTTTGATTTTCTTTTGTCTTGTCAACATATTTCAACAACTAGAGATAAAAGCAGCAACATTTTCAGAACGTTGTTTATTCCATTCAGCGCTTGATATTACGAGGTGTAATAAACATCAGTCATAGACCAGTGAGGCCGTAGTGAGGCTTCAGACTTGTTTCTTTAATCATTGCATGGCACAGCTAAAACACTGAGCTTTGAAATCCTGCCAAACACTGCCTGAGGTGCTGCCCAATATTTCCACAACTGGTTTCCATCTTACCCTAACTCTCATCACTTTTATATGTTGGCAATAAGGCAGTCTGCACACATCTTGTAAACTTGGTGTGTAATCATTAATGATGATGCCCCCCCCCTGCTTTTTTCCCCCGGCTCCATTTCAACTTCTCTTTTTTTTTATATGTTTGAAGATGAAATCATAACTTTCCACGCGTTGTCGGTGTGATGTCATTTTTCTCACGTCCTCTCAGGGCATTGTTGTGTGTTAACAGCTGTCTAGCTGAATGAAAATGTCCTCAAATTGGTAACATCTTTGATTATTTGTTATTTGCTGAAGTGATTAAATTACAAACAGGGAGCATGGGACGATGCCAGGTTTGCAATATGAGAATGACTTCACCTTGACTGTCCTGTTATGTGTAACACTTCCGTGTTATGAACCAACTATATAGGCACTGAGTGCCAAAAGGTATCAAGGTGGTAACATCAGACAGACTGAAAGTCCAGTCACAGCAAATTTGTAAAGGTGCATTCATATTAAAGTGTGTTACCTGTATTTGCTTTCATTTGAGCATATACAGTTTTTACAGGTGCTGAAAATCACCTGATTAGATGGAAAGACTACAGTTTTCATCAAATGATCTCTGCATCTCATACAATAGCAGTCAACACATTTTTCTTTATTTTTTATTATTTTTACATAGTAGACATAAGGAGTTCTCATTTATGCTGAGTACTTGTTTTCCTTCACCCTGCAGTCCAACTCATCCCAAACATCTCAGTTAGGTTTAAGTCAGATTATCTGATGCAGCGCTCCATCACGCTCCTTCTTGGTCAAATACCTTTACAATAGTCTGGAGGTGTGTTTTGGGTCATCGTCCTGTCAAAAAAACAAATGATGGTCCCACTGAGCTCAAATCAGATGGGGTGGTATGTCGCTGCAGAATGCTGTGGTAGCCATGCTGGTTAAGTGTTGAATTTTGAATAGAACACCAAAGAAAAGCACCCCCACACCATCACACCTCCTCCTCCATGCTACACGTCGGGAACCACACATGCAGATAGCATCCATTCACCTTGACACCTTGGCAAAGACATGGCTATTGGAACCAAAAATGTCAAATCTGTGGATTTACTAGTCAATTAAATACCTTCATGTTTAAGCTGTTTGAAATGGTAAATGGATTGTACTTGGACTGTAAATGGGACTGGTCTCCACCCTGATCAGAGCTGAAGAGATAAATCTGCTCTGCAGCAGTAACTTTTTGACCCTGAGGAGAAAACATGTAACGGCTTCACATGTCCAACTAAAGCAGAGACGAAGCCAAGACAAACAGTGATGGCCTCTGCTTTAGACAGACTGTCTGTGCTGCAGCTCTGTCCTGTGATACAGCTCTTGTGTGAGAGCAACACTGTCCTCCCGTGCTGCTGTAGTGGAAAAGTTACAAAAGCAGTTACAGCATTGTTTGCCTGCCTCTGTGAACAGGTGGCCGGACCACACTGTACCACATAGTCACTGCAGCAAACTGACATGTAGAATAACAGACATGTAGAACATGACAGCTGACTGTCCATCTGAGTCTGTGAGAGTGAAGCAGAGTAGTGACAGCTTAACTGTTGTGTGTTTGTGTCAGCAGGCCAAGCTTCCCTAACCTCTGCTCCATGACCTCTAACCTCTGCAATGAATGACCCCCTGTGGGCTGTGTCTCCTTTGTGCTACTAAAGAGGTTTCTCACTGCACTGTTCAAGAGTTTAACTTATGCATATGCACACAGGATACATGCATCTGTTACAATAGATCAGTATGTTACTAAGATAACACAGGAGCAAAATATTACTTCACTTATCACATCATAACTGATAAAATTAGAGTTTTAGAGGTTTCCTTCCACATGTTGTCATTACTTTACAGTTACTTTTTAGTTGTACATTCTTCAACAGTTACAGAAAGAAGTGAATTTTGTAAAAAACAGGAGCTAAATGTGGAAAATGTAGGGCCAAATGTAACCATAGCAACAAGATTCACTGGGTCTCCCACAAAGTGGCTGTGAACCAAAAAGGCCTTTGACCTAAACGACAAATTAAAAGCGCGATATAAATGCAGCCATTCAGCACTTAAAATGGGTCATTTGTGTTTGCCTCCTCAAATGACCCATGTTTTTCCTCCTCCTCTTTTTTTTTTTAGAGGTATTTCGAAACTCTTTCTTTCTTTTTTCTTTTTTTTCTTCATTTTTTTTTTTTTTTAGGTGTGCTTCTCTTTTAATTTTGGGGGGGGTGGCTCATCCAATTAAGATGTTGGGATAATTCTTTAAAAAATTGAGTTAAAAAGAGCTATGATAAGACTTTCCGATAAATCTAATTACAACCATTTGATAACAGGCTCTCCAGTTGAATTTACTTTTTTTTTTTAAAAATATATAACCCCCTCTGCCACCTCAGTGTTTAAAGGAGAAGTCCAGTCACGTAAACTCCCTCCTGAAACTTTCCTTCTGCGTGTCCATCTGCATATTTGTTTAATGCTACTATACCTAACCCAAAGCTGCTCATTCCACATTTAATCTGCAAAAAATTTTTTAAAAATAAATTTTTTTTTAGAAATTTTTTTTATTTTTTGGTTTTTTTTTTTTTTTGGGGGAATTTTTTTTATTCATTATTTTGTTTTCTGGATTTGGGCAGCATTTTGAGAACTCACAGTATGGACTGAGATGGCTCAGCCAATCAGGATGTCAGGATTTTAATTCTGCAATAAATGAATGTTACCACAGCAAATTTGAACGGAGCTGATAAAACTGTAAGACGTTTCTGAGTAAAATAGAACCTTAAATTGACATGATCAGTTGACATTTGATAACAGGCTCTTTGGTAAACCAGTTGAATTTTACACAAAATCCTGTATTATTATTCTAAACTCAAATCTAAAAGAAAAACATTTGGAAATATAATAACCCCCCCTTTTCCCCCTTTCAATTTAACTCCAAGAGCACCGTATGAATAGAGCTCGACAAGATGAAAGTACTGACCAAGTTTGAAGCCGACCAGAGAAATCCTGTAGGAGGAGTTAAAGCTCAAACGTGGTAAAAAGTTTGACATTTGTGGAAATTGGCCAACTTTGAGGCCACGCCCTTGACACGCCATTCGACTTAGACTCACGAAGAGCACCGTTTGAATAGAGTTCGACAAGATGAAAGTACTGACCAAGTTTGAAGCCGATTTGAGAAATCCTGTAGGAGGAGTTAAAGTTCAAAAGTGGAAAAAAAGTGCCAAAAATGAAAAATGAAAATGAAAATGTCTGAGTTCCTGTGGGATTTGGGACATGGGTCCAAGAGGCTTTTTTGTGCGTCTTGGCAAGTTATATGAGCCTACCAAGTTTCGTAAAAATCGGCGAAACGTGGCTCTGGGGCTGTTCTTTAAAGTTCCTGTAGGGGGCGCTACAACCACTAGAAACCCGTTTTTTGGTACGTGAGCTCCAGGCAGCAGTCTACACGTGTCCTGTGAATTTCATATTCATAATTATTACGGTTTGTGCAGAATGTGGGTCCTGGCCACCAGAGCGCCACCTAGCGGCGATTTTTTTCCGCCTTTTTAGGGGAGCCTCAGGGCGCCATGGGTATGCAAAAACTAAAAATGTCAAAACTTAAAACCACACGTTCCGATGCGGAAAAATGAGCCGTTAACTTTAAAGAGCGCCACCCTGTGGTGGTGGCGTGAAATAACGAAATGCCCGTTGTGTAATAAAAAAATATTAAATTATTTTTTAAAATTTGGTGTGAATGGGGGATAGAATAGGAAGAAAAAACCCCCTTCCTTTTTTCATGCGAAATCGGCAGGAAGTGCTGATGTCATAACGCAAAGTTTCACGCAAATCGGACAAAATTTATGGGAGAAAAAAAAAAAAATAATTTTTCATATAGCGCCCTCTAGCGGAAAAAAAGTTTAGGCGGAAGGGGGGGGGCCCTCCTAGGGAACCTCAGCTACCTCCACTGAAAGCGGGGTAGGGGGTTTTTTGACTGTGCGACAAAGTATGTGGAACTTATGGGCCTCTGAAAATTGGCAAAAATATAGCCACCTAGTGGTCTTCCCATTGGCACAGTTGAATGTGATACATAGAATAATTAATTTTTCACGAGACTAGACAAATGTGCCAAATAAAAATCACGGAAAGTGCACATTCAGGCACTCAAAACAAGCCGTGAAGAGGTGGAAGCGCAATAATAATAATAATAATAATAATAATAATAAACTAACGGACCAAAAACAATAAGGACCTTACCAGGTTCCCTGGCTCGGTCCTTAATAATATGCCTAAAATGTCAAAACAAAGCCACACTGGCATAAAGTGAACAAATCAAAAGAATCACAATTTATTTTCCTCTTCACTTTAATACTTGTAGTCTACTTCTTCTAAACTCTTCTGAGCTGATGATATGAACAAATCCCATATGTAGAACCAAACAAACAATGAATGTATCTACTAACAACTATAGTGTGTTTATCAAAGCCTGATATGTGTTATCATTATCCTATGCCAGCTCCATTGTTGTCCAAAAACCATTAAAAACACATCAATGAGTCATGTTGCATTGGGTGACATCATGGTCATCCCATGAACACACAGTTTATTTTGACTCAGTTTATTTTGACTCCGTCCCACACACAGTTCTGCTGCCATAAATATTTTACTAAAGCATCAACTGTGCGTGTGTCGGTTAGCTCAGTCAGTAGAGCATCCGCCCCATGTACGAACCTTGCTGCAGCGGCCCAGGGTTCAAATCCGACCGGTGGCCCTTGCTGCATGTCATTCCCCATTTTCTCTCTCCCCACATTCTTGTCACTCTTCAGCTGTCTATCAAAATAAAGCTTGAAAAGGTAAAAAAATATCTTTAAAAAAAAAAAAAAAAAAAAAAAAAAAGCATCAACTGTGAATTATTCTGCTGGTAAAAAATAGTTCCCAACAAATGCACTATTGCCTCCTTGGGAATGTTTGATTAAAAACTACTTACTTACTTACTTACTAGGAAATTACTGAGCCTCTTTTGAAAATGAAATGATATATTTGAGTAGCACCAGACTTCTTGTACCAGCACCATCGTAAGGTACAGAAACTACTGGGTTAAGGGTTGGGATAGATTGCGATCATTAATATAAATTACACAACTTTGTGCTACTCTTACTGTTGATTTCATAATAATCTTATATATGAAACTATATTTCCTCACCACACAAGATGTTCTAGTGGTCACAGGGCGTAAAACACAGAGACATTTCCAAACATGTTGCATCATTTCAACAGCGCTGATGTAAGATGTTGTGTTGGCTTTCAGTTTGAGGAGGCTGAGGAATGCAGCCATAATTAGTATTATTTGATTCTATATTTTATTCTCCAAGATCCAAAATATAATGTACATGCATGTGTGTGTGCAGTGCTTTATGTGAGATGTTATTTAAGTGAAGATTGTATAAAATGCCTTTATTTTTCTCTGTGCATCTTTTAAGAAATGTTTGTGAAAAGCTTCATTCGTCAGAAGAGCACGTGTCTTGTTAAAAAACACAGTTTGGGTCTTCATCGTTGCACAATGGAAAGCGAGTAACAGAGAGAAATGGAGTGAGAAATGGGTTGAATTCAGAACCGCATTGGCAGGTTGTAAACTGGCAGCAGTTTTGTGTGTGTGTGTGTGTGTGTGTGTGTGTGTGTGTGTGTGTGTGTGTGTGTGTGTGTGTGCGTGTGTGTGTGTGTGTCATCAGTTAGAGTTGGCGGTGTAAGAAGTGAGCAGAAACTTCTCGTCTAGATAATGTTTGAATCATGTCGTAACCTTGCTGTATCGTCTGTAAGATGACTCATGAAAAAATTGTCAGGGTTCACTCAGAAATCATTTTACCCAAAATCTGAAGACAGTTCTGATCTTGTGACATGACACTCCATCAGTTCATGATTACACACCAGCTGTTGTCGTATAACACCACACATTCTTGTGATTTAGGTTTTTTCCAGCAGTGTTCACATTAAACTGAAAATTAATGAAGAGTAGTAGGCTGCTCTGGCACTACGGAGAGCCTTCCTGTATGTTTTAAGATTATCTTGCCAGACTAAACGAGATTCTTCCAGTTTAGTGGCACACCATTTGCGTTCAGAATTACGTGCCTCTTGCTTTAAGTTGCGAGTCTGCTGGTTATACCATGGTGCTAACCTCCTTTGTTTAATTATCTTCTTTTTCAGAGGTGCAATAGAGTCTAGAGTTGTTCGTAATGAGCCTGTAGTACTATCAACCAGATGATCTATTTGTTTACACTGAAACGCCTTTCGTTTACACTGAAATGCCTTCCGTTTACACTGAAACGCCTTCCGTTTACACTGAAATCTCAGTAGTGTGTATGAGAGTGTTTCAATAGTGTGTGTGAGAGCATAACATTTCATATGTGTGTATGAGAGCATAACATTTCATATGTGTGTATGAGAGCATTTCATATGTGTGTATGAGAGCATAACATTTCATATGTGTGTATGGGAGCATAACATTTCATATGTGTGTATGAGAGCATAACATTTCATATGTGTGTATGAGAGCATAACATTTCATATGTGTGTATGAGAGTATTTCATATGTGTGTATGAGAGCATAACATTTTATATGTGTGTATGAGAGTATTTCATATGTGTGTATGAGAGTATTTCATATGTGTGTATGAGAGTATTTCATATGTGTGTATGAGAGCATAACATTTCATATGTGTGTATGAGAGCATAACATTTCATATGTGTGTATGAGAGCATAACATTTCATATGTGTGTATGAGAGCATAACATTTCATATGTGTGTATGAGAGCATTTCATATGTGTGTATGAGAGCATTTCATATGTGTGTATGAGAGCATAACATTTCAGTTGTGTGTGTGTGAGAGGATTTCACTAGTGTGTGTGAATGGTAATTCTGAATAATGTCCCTGACGGCCCCTCATAGGGGACAGACACAGTGTCTATACTAGAGGATTGGGTGGGCAGCCGCTTTAAGACTGCAGCTCTGCTTCCTGGTCTCAACTCTGGGTTGTCACGGTTTTGGTCGACTAATAAACTTGGCCATGTTTCTAGATATGAGAGCTGCTCCATCCAAAGTGGGATGGATGCCATCTCTCCTAATCAGACCAGGTTTTCCCCAGAAAGGTGTCCAATTATCTATGAAGCCCACATCGTTTGCTGGACACCACCTCGACAGCCAGCGGTGGAATGACGACATGCGGCTATACATGTCATCACTGGTCACATTAGGCAGGGGTCCAGAGAAAACTACGGAGTCCGACATCGTTTTAGTGTATGCACACACCGATGACACATTAATTTTAGTGACTTCCGATTGGCGTAACCGGGTTACGTTTATCTTTAGCCAGCAGTTTTAAATTAGATTCGATGTCGCCCGCTCTGGCCCCCCGGATGCATTTAACTATGGCCCCCGGTGTCGCTAACTTCACGTTTCGTAAAATGGAGCTGCCAATGACCAGAGTTGGCCTCTCAGCGGGTGTGTCGCTGAGCGGGGAAAATCTGTTAGAAACGTGGAGCGATTGGTGGTGTACCGTGGGCTTCAGTTTGGGGCTATGCCTCCTTCGGATAGTCACCCAGCCTCCCGGCTGCTCGGGAACTGCCGGGAGGCGGCTAGCTGAAGCTACCTTCGGTGGTACCGCACCGGCTACAGGGGACTTGCTAACTATAGCAGCTACTGACTGTTCGGTGGTGCGGTACTGTGCCTCTAAATCACAGAGCCTCGCCTCCAAAACAACAAAAAAACTACATTTATTACAAGTACCGTTATCACTGAAGGACGACGAGGAATAGCTAAACATGTGGCACACCAGGCAGGAGAGAGCAGGAGAGCAGAGAGAAGCCATTGCTATAGCTAGGCTAGTTAGTGTGACTAACAGAAACTGGTAAAACTATCGGATTGTGGTTACTAAAGTTAAGAGACCTGTTGGTGCACAAGCAGAACAAGTCTAAGGATAGTGTAGATATGTGGATAATCACTGATGTGAGAAATATACGAAAATCTGTTTAGGTGAGCAGAGAAGAGAGCACCGTGGCAGTAACACCGATAACTGGAAGTGACAGAATACGCTTACCGTAGTACGTCAGCCTAACTCCACATTTCAGTAATATATCGTTCAAAGTCTTTCACATGTTTTCAGCAACTATTTTACAACATATTTAATGTATTTGGAAAGAAATCTCAGAGTTGCCTTTACACAGACATTAAGTTGAAAATATAGTTGTAAGAGGGTTTTTAAGCTTAGGCCTATCTGCTCCAATCTCACCACAGGAGTTTCTTTTCTTTGTCTATACGAGATGAAGATTGAGAATACATTTATTCTTAGAAGGTGGAAGTCAGATACACATTGTATCTGTCACAATCCATTCTTCTGCTGCTCTGCCAGTAATTTTCCACTCTCCTCCCCTCTGCTCCACTCTCCCTGCCGGCCACTCCCACCTCATCTGCCAACTCTGTTCACCTGTGTACTCAGGTGCTCCTCATCAGTAATCAAGCCACTATTTAAGCCTCTCTGGTTCACAGATTCACTGCCAGATTGTTCTTAACCTCCATGCAAGACTCTCCAGCATTTTCCCCTGGACTGATCTCCCGTTGCCGAATCTGCCTGCCTCTGACTAACCTGCTTTGTCACACACTGCTGGATTTCATCAACTTGCTGGACTTGTATGAGAGGTTGGACATTTCTCAGCCCCAAGAGACTGTGTTTCAGCCTGTTTTTGAACTGCATTTTGAACTGTTTGCTGAAAAGACTATTGAAGAAGACATTAAAGACTCATTACCAAACTATCCTGTGGTCCGGGTTACTGCAATTGGGTCCTCACACACCCGTTACAGTATCACTGCATGTTTTACCTTGTGGTGAAGGTAGAAAAAACTTTATCTGACAGCATTCAGTTCAGTCTTGAACCGTGTTCAAAGTCTTAGAGAAATATTACAGGTGTGCAGAGACTGACATGTAAAACTGGCATCAAATAAAGAGGTATTAAGCATAGAGTGTCTGGCTCATCTATCACAGTCCAGTCACTGACAGCAGAACAAGGAGCTGTACTGAATCCAGACTTGACATCATCTGTTGTGTGAGAAGCTCTTCTTTTCAAATACAGTGATGTGACACACAGTTGGAATCAGCAGAGTGGCGGTTGGTTCAATAAGTAAAGCAGTGATAGCTGTTTGTACATCCATGGTTACTTTGCAAGAAGCATGGCTTTCAGATTTCACAATGTATTTATATACATTAATATCATTGAATCAATATTGATGCATCAGTGAAACTGTCATTGAATCATGTTGCTCATCATTGAACTATAACATTGATCTTTCATCAGGTTTGCACCCTGAAATTAGTTATTTCAATGATGAAAAATAGACAGACATAAAATCAATGTTAGTTCAACTTAAAATCAATCGCTGTTTTATCATTGAACCAACATTGAAATAACATTAATTAAACCAATCTCCAGATAGCAGATCAACATTTAATCAATGTTACCTTTATTACTAATTATTCAACCTCAACCAAAATGATGATTCTGATGGAATTACAACATAGAATCAATGTTGCTATCTGGGATATCATCTAACCTTAAGCTCAAACGGATCCCACTACTGACTGACTCACTCAGTTGCAATAATACATTACATTATTTAAAAAAACAAAACAAATGACATTTCTTTTAAAATCTTCATATTTTAACCATCATCAACATCGTTCTTATGTCCTCTGACACTGATGCCTTCTTCTATCCATGTGTTTAAGACCTGTGGACATAAAGTCAGTGTACTCATGAGAAGCAGTCACGACCATAGCCACCACCAACCACCACTGCATAAATGAAAGTAGACATAGTCTCCGTGACGTCACCCACAGGTTTCTGAAGAGCCGTTGTGGCTCTGGCCGTCGTCGTCTTGAATCGATACGTCATACCAGAATTTCAGGATCATTTGAATCCCACCTCAGAGGTGGATTTCACTTAGATTGACAAAGTCTCAGCTCCACTTCTCCTAGATATTGTTACTCAAGCTGCACATTGCAGCACTTTCCAAGCATTTTCAAGGTATATTTTCATGCTTCTGATTAAATGAAGACAAATTTGACTTCAGTCAGAAGCTTAAAAATGCATTTCTAAAATGTTTGGAAATAGCTTGAATGTGATTTTGAGTATTTCAGTGTTTGTGTACAAACTGATTATTTTACTTCATCAAATCAGATGCTATTTTGCTATAAACGACCATAATTATGTTTAGTGAGAGCCTTCTATATAAGGGAGAAATTAGATTACATGTTCTAATTGTGTCACTGATCAAACTATATACCATGAAAGTAATGCAATTACAATATCAAGCAGTTTCAAACACTTTATTCAAAATCCAATAACTTGAAAACCTTGAATGTATCAATACAATTAAAGCATTTCCAAGGATTTCCAGCATTCTCATACGGACCCGGTTGTCCTTAACAGCTGAGTGGTCCATGGCTGTGAGTGGACTCTGAAAGTAGAAGACAGAGAAGGTGTATGAGTATATCTGTGTCACAAAAGCATGACATCATCACCAGCATTACTGTAGCATCCTGACATTTTATTATTATTTTGGCCTTTTCAAGCTTTATTTCTGATAGAGACAGCTGAAGAGTGACAGGAATGTGGGGAGAGAGAGAGATGGGGAATGACATGCGAGAAAGAGCCACAGGTCGGATTCGAACCCTGGGCTTCCGCAGCAAGGACTGAGCCGTCGTACATGGGGCGGCTGCTCTACCAACTGAGCTAAACGTCACCCCAGCATCCTGACACTTCTGAATGAACAGTACAGTTAATACTCGTACCGTGTAACGTTACGTTTCCAAAGTACTGCAGCAGTCTGGTCTGTACACATGGAGCCTAATCTGCTGTGTTGCCAATGACGTAACGCTAATAAACTGTGAACAGGTTGGTGTTAGTTTAAAGAGTTCAGGTATGATGTACTTCCGATTAGTTCCCTTTAAGTTAAACCGTAGACCTCAAAATTCATCAACAAAGCCAGCTACCTCGCTAGCCCGCTAGCTGCTTAACACACAAGTCAATGGAGCCGAGTTAGCTACCGTTAGCACGGCCGAGGCTCAATTAGAGATCGCTACGGCCTGGTTTGAATTAGGTGACAGTTCAAGAAGTTGGTTTGCATGATATGTTGATTGGCGTTCGTATGGTCTTAAAACCGCTACACATTAGACGACGGTAAACTTACACTTTTGACGTGGAGGCGTGCTCCCAGCTGCTCCTTTCGTGAGATAGTCCGCCATGTTTCGATCCGCGGAGGCGGAGACACGAGATTTGGAAATCCGTATCCGCCCAGATCGGGATCACGGTGATCCACCCTGCCAGTGTTTTGAAATACTCAGATAAAGTCAGCAGGATCACCTTGATCCATGACTGAGAAAAGGATTATCCGGATTATCCTGATCCAGATTACAAGTTTTGAAATACTGAGCCCAGGAGACTGGCTGGATTTGTAGCCAGCCTCAAGTGGCTGTTTTAGGAACTGCAGTTTTTGGCATTTCTGTCAACTTTTCATGTCAGAGTCATCTCATGTGGTCAATATCTAGGTCTTCATATAAAGATTTATATTTTGTATACAAAGAAAACATCAAATTATTTTGTTCCCAATGTTTTGGTTTCTTGTCGGTATGAATGCCATTTAAGACAATAAATCTCTTCAGTGAAATATTGAAATAATGAAATGTGATATTAATGAAAGCATCGGTTTCACCCTATATGTCAAAGTTGCTTCATAGTGGAACAGTCTGCACAGGTGCAGTGTGGGTGAGCTCCTCAGTTTGTTGGAATCCTGTTACTTTTATGAATGCACATTCTCTGGGATGTCCATCTGTGCCCTCTGGTCTTTTCCAAAGCTCTATAAAATGCTGTGTCTGCCCACAATTTTCCACATCCTATCGCAGCCACACTGTCCATGTACCCACAAAACATTTCCAGAAAACAAAAAGTCTGCTCTCAGGTCAGCTCTGCACGTGCAAATGGCCTTTTGCACCATGTCTGTCTAAATAATTAAATATTAATTATATATTATAATATTATTTATTTTTTGACAGGATGCAAGAAAAAAGCACGAGTGATGCTTCAGTAGTGTGAATATAACTGACACCATTAAACTGAGATATGCTAAAATAATTATTAAAAGAATATTCATTTCAAACACATGAACCTAGAACCAGCACGTACCAGTAATCAGCACTAAACTCTACCTAAATACCTTTAAGGTTCCATCAGTGTATTTGTCTGGAGAGTGAAATGCTGTGATGTGTTTGGACAGAAATTAGGACTCAAGTCAGGACTGTGTTGAAATTTGGCTCACAGTTCTGGAGGTGGATCAGGAGCCTCTCCATGTTTGTTGTCATGAGCTGGTTCACGTGCACTCAGGAGAGAAGATCTCCTCCAGGTGTGTCTGGGGGCATGCAGATGTGAAAACAGGGAGTGCCGGACAGGATGTGTGTCCAGCATGTATGCACAACAGTAAAAGACAATATGCAGGAGACATTTTTAATTGTTTGGTGCAGACCACAACAAATGTCACATCATTGTGATATAGACATATGATCCCCTCCAGACAGGAGATAATATGCCAACAGATGTCAACACAACCATTTAATTTCACATAGAACCCAGATCAAGGTGGTGAAACAGTGTCATATTTACACCTTTTGTATTTTACATCGAGGGTTAATGCGCTGTTAGCTCTCCAACTGGTCCTGCACTAAAATCATAATGATGTAACTGTAGATATTTGTATTAAGGTGCTTCAGTGCATGTTAAGCAGCACATGGCACATGCAGCAGTCTGAAGGAAGAACTGAGGTAATGGAGATTT
Organism: Argyrosomus regius; assembly: GCA_946959425.1. Taxonomy (NCBI): domain Eukaryota; kingdom Metazoa; phylum Chordata; class Actinopteri; family Sciaenidae; genus Argyrosomus; species Argyrosomus regius. The sequence continues at coordinate 1,378,754 of OX336898.1, read as the reverse complement.
TACCAGAGAAGCTCTTTGATCTGCCTGCCCTGTTGAGATTCCAACATCTCTTACCTCCTGTTAAATGTTCATTAAAACTAACTTGAGGTTATAGTAGCCTTGTGCACAATAAAACCCTTCGTAATTGTTATAAGGAGCCCTGTAGGTCTGTTTTTCCTGGTCTCCATAAGCCTGGAGAGGCCAGCGTGTAGTGGCCACTTGTGGTACCACTACCAGGATTCAGCTTCATGTCTTGGTGTTGGCTTTTGGGTGTAATGTCTTAAACATGTATAAATATAAATCAGTATATTAGCTTGTTCCCTGATCCTGTAGAGCCTTTACATCAGCTCTGCATTGATCAAACTGCACACACACACAGGAGAGGAAATTCACAGAATAATTCTCAGTGAATATCAAATAATAATAAAACACAATCATCAGCTGGTACACAAATGAACTTTACATATAGGACATCAGTTTTTAAGAAAAAGGTGAAGAAAGTGGTGCCTGTTGAAAGAATAAAGGAATGCAGCCACAGTCAAAGACCTGTTAATGATGGTAGGAACAGTGTCAGTGTTCATTGTAACATAAATCAGAGGAGATTTATATTTACAGCCTGTGTAAAAAAAAAAAAAAAAGACAAGAAAACATGGATGGAATCTATTCATGTCTGCTAACTAACCACAGTCGTGTCTTCAGTTGCAGCTGTGAATCATTAGTTCAGGGTTTTCAGAGCAGTCCTTAAAGCCTAATGGAGTAGAGCACTGAGCAGTAATGAAATACGAAGAGTGTAGTGATACTGACACGGACTCATCAATGGCCGAACTGATCACAGTGACATGTGCTTTAATCTCTGAAATCTTTACTGATACAGCCAGTATGTCATTTAATGTATAGTATGATGTTTGAGCTGACCAGAAAAAATCACAATAATAGTAATATTATTTATTTATTGTGAGTTTTGTTTCTTTTTTGGAAAATGAAGCAAAAAAAACAGCAACAATTACGACAAAACGAGAACATAAAGGAACAGAGATGATTTAAGATCAGCTGGTAAATGGACTGTAGTGATATATCGCCTTTCTAGTCTTCTGATCACTCAGCGTGCTTTTACTCTATACATGACATTCACCCATTCACACACACACACATTCATACACTGTACACATTGGCTGCCATGCAAGATCCACTTTAATATGCAGACTGGAGATGGTTCCACCATCGATCTTTTGATTAGTGGAAAACCAGCTGGGAAGGTGAGGGTGATTGCAATGCAGCAATTACACCACTAAATCTTACACACTGGACCTTTATATATCATCTGTACCAGTATATCATGACACTCTGAAGCCATTATTTATGTATATTATGATATATAGTTTAGTATAGTATTCTAAAGTGTCATGACAAATTGGGCCACATTCCAACAGTTATGTTCTTCTGTAGGACACTCAAGGTTAATGATGTCATTCTGAACAGATGATGAATACAACTCTCCAAGGAGAAGCTGAATGTTTTCCAAACTGTATTCAGGGGTTTTAGACATGCAGGTCCAAGATAAAATATTTCACATGAATTGTCTTTTCATAGCTGAGGAGTGACAGTTTGTTTCTAAATGTTTGTGCCTCAGCTTGTATTGTGGTGGGCTTTCCCAGCCACCATGAACAGTAATCAACCGACGTTACATAACATGAGCATTTATTGTAAATGGTTGTCAGAGTCATGAGGAAACCAAAATGATCGGTTACAGTTTTCTGTTGAGAATATAGGGAAAGACATTGTTGGCTTTTGTTTCTTAGCGTGACCACAAATTGATGTCGTCAACATCAGAAGGAAAATTTGTTACTTGTAAACAAAGCTGCCAGCATTGTGCTGGTATAGATATAAAATGTGGGCAAAACCTTCATTGGGTGCTCACTAATTATCCTTTAATAAAACACTTCTAAAAGATGAAGAGATTGGAGACGAACCAGCCAGACATTAACATTAAACCATCAAACGCTGACTGTTGACGACACAACAGAAACCAGGCCGGCAGGACTGTCCACTGCTGATGTGACAGAGGATCCTTCATGTTGTTTGTATTATTTATAGAACTGATTTGTCTGCATGTGAAAGACATGACATATAGACATATAAACACATTTATCTGTACATCAAAAACTGCAGAGGTAAGAAGCTTTCTCGTAAAGCTCAAACAACATGAACAAAATCCCTCAGTTCTAAATTACATCTTTAGCTTTTTTGATCCAATACAGCAAAGTGTGAATGCATCAAAGTATTTGAGATGGACTGAATTTTTATTGTGGAAACCAACTCCAGAGGAGGTATGAGAGACATTCCAGCCAGATGTTAAAAAGGTGTCAGCTCTTCATCATCTTTACTCCTCCTGAGTGTACCTTTATCTGTAAGCAGCCTCTGCACTGGAGCAGAGCTGACCCTGATTTACATGTATTTCGGGAAAACCAAGACGATTGGAGTCAGATTCATGATCCTGCCAGTGGAAACACAGTGATGTACTGATGATGTTCATACTGCCTGGTACAGGCAATAGTAACATTGGTAAGTGGAAATAGTAAAATTCAGTCAAATTTGTGGTGTACAGTAGAGAATCAGTCAAGAAATGTGAGGGGTGACGACACACACACAGGTCTCTGCTCAGATTCAAACCAGGAACGTTACATTGTGCGGTAAGCATCTTAGACCACCACGTCATTAGGGCCCCTTATTGTCTTCATTAATTCCATAATGAAAGCCTATTTTCTCACAGAGTTCTGTCTGCTGCCATTGAACGTGGTGGGCCACCCTGCTCTGTACAGCCAGACCTAATAGAATTTAATTGTTGTGGTTCTGAGTGGAAAAGACGGTGTCCAGAGTTTACAGTAATTGAGCAACATTGAATATCTGTTTAGTTTGGAAAGCTGCTGGATGCTGAGAGAGCTGTGACGTCATCGGTTATTAAATTCAGTGCAGAAATATTAGTACTGTTGGCATTTCAGCTCTCATATCAGTCAAGTTTTAATCTGTAGCTGTTTGTAAGACTTGTCTCAGCAGCTGCAGGATCAGTATGGATTAGTTTTTCAAACAACAGGACACATTCCTGCGTGAAACACTAACAGGTTACAAATTTGAATAAAATCCAACAGTATCTGTCTATCTGTCCTGTGCATATGTGTACATGTTTTTATAATTTTTCAAAAGGTACAATATATCAGATACAGTGTGGAGGTTCAGGCTCAGTTTCCAGTCTGGTGTTTAGTAACAGTTAGTACAGAGTAATTAAGACAAATTGTAGGAAAGTTGGTGACTCAACAGATGTTTTCCAGGTTATTTTTGACACATTTGTGCTCTGTGTTTTTTCCTCCTGTCCTTGGTAATAGGTGCCAGAAGTCAGTTTTTTAACATTCATATGGCTCCTGAGACACATTGCCAAGCAATAATACTGTAGATGGTATTTTACCATCATTAGCAGCATTGATACGGTCTGGTCACGTACAGTCATGTACATAAAATATTTTGCTTTCATATAATCCAAACGTTTCCAATAACTCCAGAGCACTGTGCAGCCCAAAAGTCAAAATTTATTGAAAAAAGATGTTTTATTTGTAAAAATATTTTGCTTCAATCCATATCATTCAACATTTTTACTGCTGTCACAATATAGCACCAACATTGACGGGGCGGTTCAGCAGCAATCTAACAGCACCATGAATTATATTTATTAAATAATGCTGATTTAATCATTCTATAAATGTTACTTTAACAGCAAGACATAACATAAGAGGAGGCTGTAGTGTGTATATAGGTCCTGGTTTATTTTCAACAGTATTGATTATTCTATTTTCATGTTCATTTGTTTTGAGTTTGACAGTTATTATTTTATTGGAGACCCAGCTCTGGTGACAAAAATATTGGCGGAGTCATATTTTTAGTGATTAGCACAGTGTGATGTCATTTTGATTTCATCACATTCTAAATATCTAGTTGACCAAGTACATTATTTTGTTAGAACTACTTGTTCTATGATGGCATATCGTAGTTATTATCCAAAACCAAAGAAATAAAAATGTGTTCGAGATGTTCTTTAATACTCAACAAATATGAAATCCAAAGTTTTGTTTTAATTGACTTCCATGTGTCATGATTTGAGGTAAAAGATCTCAGACTTCTTCTCTGCACACAAAAAGTTAATTTCTCTCAAATTTTGTCACTAATTTATTAAAATCATGTCAGTGCGCATTTCTCCTTTGCCAAGATAGACTGTCCACCTGACAGCTGTGGCACATCAACATGCTGATTTATTGGTATGATGGGGCGCCGATTAGCTTACCTGAGTGTGTGCCCCATGCACAGAGACACAGAGGCTCAGGCCTTGCTGCAGCGGCCCAGGGTTCGAATCCGACCTATGGCCCTTCACTGTATGTCACATGACACAGGTGTGACTTGGACTGGTCACAGTAACATCCCAATCTAAAATGTGCAGTTTTTATCACACAACAGATGTCACAAGTTTTGAGCGAACTGGCTGCTGACTGCACAAATGTTCACCAGAGCGGTTGTCTGTGTATGTTCATTTCTCTACCATAAGCCATCTCTAATGTCTTTTCAGAGAATTTGGAAGTCGTCACTTTAAGTAAAAGTGAACCAGTGCAGTAAAGTGACATAGTAATGAGCTTGAGGGCTCAAGTGATCAGCAGTCTTAGGGACTGCAGAATGAAACCTGGTGGTGCAAGACCACAGGCTGAAGCACCGTGTGCCAGATGGCAGCAGGCAGAGCAGTTTGTGGTTGGGGTGATTGGGGATGACTTTGATCCTGTTGGCCTTCTTCCTGCACTGCCTGGAGTTGAGGTCCTACATGGGTGGCAGCTCCGTCCTGATGATGCGCTCAGCAGTTTTCACCAACCTCTGTAATGCCTTATGGTTGAGAGTGGTGCAACTGCCATACCAGGCGGTGATGCAGGATACTCTTAATTGTGCACCAGTGAAAGAATGTCCTGGAGTCCATGTTGCACCTTTCTCAGCCTGCGGAGGAAAAAGAGTCATTGCAGTAGTTTTGGTGTGTCCAGGTCAGGTCCTCGCTGATGTGAACTCATCGATGTATGAAAAGGAGAGATCTGCACACACACAATCAGAGATGTGGTAATGTTCGTCGACACAGCCTGGGGTCTGTCCATTGGGAAATTCATGATCCAATCACATAGGGCGGATGAGCACTATAGGTCTCTGTCTCGATGACACAACAGGACTGAATGCTGAACTTAAGTCATTGAACAACATCCAGATATCAGCTCTACGTACAAGTTACTGCATCTCTTAGTCTAAAAGGTGATTTTCACCTTCATGGTTTCAAAGGAATCGTGAATGTTCTTAATAATAATAATAATACCTTTATTTATATAGCACCTTTAAAAACAGCGATTACAAAGTGCTTTGACAGACAAGCATGAACAAAATACTCAGGCATAAAAGTTTTCACAAGGGCCAAAACAACTCTTAAAGCCACATATTCTGTCTTTGAGAATGAGTGTTTTAATTTTAATCATCACTCGTGCTGTCAGAACTGTCCAGAAGTAAGTGCATGGTTTCACTAAGTCACTCACTGTCTTGTGTTGTCTCCTGTAGGGATCTACCTGTTGGACATGATCTACATCGATTCAGCCTATCCTGCATCAGACAGTATCATAGAGACAGAGCAGCGGACCAATCAGATGAACAACCTTCTGAGGGTCATCTCTGACCTGCAGATGTCCTGTAACTATGGTAAGAAACAACTGCTGCTGGTACAACTTACATTTGTATACTGCGATATTCACCACAACTGCTTCAGCTCCAGCAGCTTCCTCAGTCTCTACCTTTTTTCAATGCCAGTGGTCCCTCCCCTTCTGCTACGTAGCAAAAATTGCGACCACTGAGGGCGAGAAGTGTTCAGTGTTCAACACTTAATTTTTCCTTATGCATGCACCATCCGGGTACTCACAATACACTGACCTTTGACATAACAGACAGTGTCAACACACTTATGTAGAAATAGAAATATGTGAATTAAGACACAGCAAACATCTACATTATCTAGTAGAAACAGTATACTTCCTTTTTGCTGGTGGTAATGGTATGACTATAATAGAACAGTTTTTTATTGCACACAGAGGAAAGTGTGTGTGTGTGTGTGTGTGTCTGTGTGTGTGTTATGTTCTGAACACAGACAATTTATAGTATCAGTATCTCAGTGCATAAATTCTTGTTTTGTTTCTTTTAGTCAAACTGATTTACAGCAAACATCCTGAACATAACATATGTGGAACGTTTTTCAAACCTTCTTTTCTGCAGATTATTTGGTGACCTTGCCACATGTCCAGAAGTATCTGCTGTCAGTTCGCTACATAGAGGAACTTCAGAAGTTTGTGGAGGATGACAACTTCAAGTAAGTTTCATCTCACTTTCATCCTCCCCACACCCCCACACACACACACTTTTTGTCAGGCCCATGGAAACATGGAGGTGGGCGTGAAATTGACAGGGGTCAATGCACAGGAAACGACAGGCAGCTGGTTTTATCTTTCTCCACAGGGAGCTCCTTCATCCAGCAGGCACTGATGACTTTCTCAGGCCACGTCTCAGATCGTCAGCTTTGGCTGTCTGCCACGGCTGGTCACAGTTTGGAGTTAGCACTTGATTGTCAGGGTGGGACATCGTGTCACAGCTATTATCTATTTATTTCTCAAACTCACCTTCTTCAGACTCCAATTTTGGGTGGGACTTAAAATATGCTGAAATAATACATCAAACTTGATGAGTCATAATTCAGTGATTTTCATTTGGATAATAAATTCAATTCTGAAATGACTGAAAGGCTGCGTCTCTATTGGCAGACTCGAAGAAAGATTATATAAGTTCTGAAAGAAGAATTGAGACATTATTCCTCTCAAATTGAAAAAAGGATTTATATGGAATAAATCACAGCCAGGCTCGGCTCAATACTGTCAGTGCAGCATGTTAAATTGATCATTCTTATTGTGTGAATGCATGAATGTTTTTAGTGTTAGACACCTGTCCAGACAACATGGACCTATAAGACACTACTTAGATTATCTGCAGGGGCACTACAAGTACATCCCATCAGATCTCATCTGTAGGTTTCTAGTGACCTGATGTGAAAATAATCCTGTGTTTCACAAGAATTGTATGATTTGGAGGATTGTGGAATTAAGAACAAGAATGATTTGATGAAAAAAAAAGAGTTAATATAAAGTTAGTTGGGAAACAGAGTGAGTCTGTGCTACATGATGATGTGGTATGATATCAATACCAGATGAGCCACAGCACAGGCCAATACATACAGTAGCTATGAGATACTCTACTGAGAATACATTTGTTTTTGTTTTTTATTCCTAAATGTGGGCCTGTAAAACTGTAATGCAGTAATTCATAATGCATTGGTAAGAACGACAGTCAGCAGTCGATGAAGACATCGGCCCTCCTACACAGCAAACCGTCCCTGTCTCAACTCAGGATCTGCAAGCTCCTTCCACCAAGATAATAATGAGAAGATAAGACATGCAGCTCAAAGTGCTTTACAACAAAGAGATTAGATGCAGAGTGACAGTGACAGAATGAGTGTAAAACAGGGATAGGATGTCATAATTAATGTGAAATAAAACCCATTAATGAAAAATAAGATAATAAAGTAATGCATAACATAAAATGGGAAATGCATAAAACCTTCAGAAAAGAGGTGCAGCGATATCTTGTGATGGACTGCAAGTCTTTACGTTACCATCAGGGATATTTGAAAGCTGCCTAAGACTTTTGGAGCAGTAGAACCAGCTGGAAATACAGCACTGACATGTTCTCACTTTCTAAACTTATATACACACAAAGCAACATTTGGAGTGGTGTTTGAGTCCATCTGATGAATCTCCGTCCAGTATTCATCCTTTTAGCTGTGTCCTGAGAGGAATATCTGACTCTGTGGCTAAATGCTCCACTGCATTCAGCCAGTTACTGACTGTGCCTGTTAAAAAACAGCTGCAGCTTTAATTGTTTTCAATCTGATGACTTTGAGAACATTTAAAATAATTTTAGGAAGAAAGTTGCCATCAAAAAGCCATCAACTAGGTTTAACCTCGTTCGGCGAGACCCTGACAGACTCACTTTGCTAAAGTGTCGATCTAAATGTTTGCTGCAGCAGTCTAAAATACGCAAGCGGAGAAAGACAAACTTCCCATGGGTAGCTGGAGGATGACCAGAGCCTTTCAGAGGGCACCATTAACCTGCACACGCTGACATCAGTCAGAGAGGAAATCCACTTTGCAGACCCTCAATGTAAGATGAAATGTGAGAGGAGCTTTTGTGCAGAACATGTGTGTAGGCGCGTCCCCAGAGTGTGTCGTCAGCTCTGTCTGTTAATAATGTGTTAAATCAAGAGTCACTCTGGGGTCAGCTGGCAACGTGCAACATGATGGAGGCACCAGTGAAGAGCAGTAAAGTTTAGTAAAGATCTGTTGCACCATTTTACATCGTTAGACATGAAGAAATGGAAAAAAATATCAAAAGGGATCAATAAGATCATAGCTTCAAATGACACAACAGAACATTCACGGATAATTTATAGGCGAAATTCAAATGAACTTGTTTATTCTTATCAATATTACTTTAAATTAACAAACATTAAAAAAAACATTACTGTAGTTTGGAGATCACATAAAATCAGACATAACTGAGACAAGTGCAAGCCTATCTATATACTGTATGTACGGCTAGTGTACCACATATGTTGATGGGACATTCTGAGCCTTAGTAACGTCAAAAACTATTGACAGTGCAACATGAAAAGATTTTAGCATTTCTGTTATTATTCTCTGATTACCTCTAACTAGCAGGTATTCATGCTCTCAGTTGAGGAACTACAGTTCCTATGATTTGGGTTAAGTAAATGGGAAAGTAAGTATAAAGGAAAGGAAGTATAAGGTTGCCATGGAATTAGTGAGTTAGCTGTAGGATACAAATTGAGCGTTTTTGTCAACGTATTAGCATCTTTCACATTTCAAGTTTTTACAATATATCCCAGGGGGAACATGGATGTCTTTATCATTTCATGGCAGTCCATTCGTTAGTCGTTGACATATTTCACTCAAAGCCACAAAGATCAACCTCCTGGTGGTGCTAGAGTTTAAGTCTGAGAGTCGATGAGGTCATTAGGATTCATTCTCTGGGCACCATGGATACCAAATTTCTATTCTAATCTATTGTTGAGATATTTCAGTCTGGAGCGAAGTGGCGGACCACCAGACTGACATTGCCATCCATAACCATCGTCCATAGTACTGTAGTTGCACGGACCTGCAGAGGACCTCGACATTTTCTGCTAAACTGCAGCTCACAAGGAAAACATCATGTAACCTTAATCATCTTCAACATTTTCAACACCCAGGGATTAGTACACACAGGCTCCAATTAGCTTCTGGAAAAAAATCTCTCATTTGTGTATTAACATCTCTAAAATAATAAGAATCAAAGTTTGAAGTAAGCAGAATTAATGTCATGAGGCATTTTATTTCCAGTAGGTTATACTGGGTGCAGTTTGATTTTGGAATTGAATGGAAAACTTGCTCATGGTCACAGTTACTCTGCATCAAAACAAAAGATGACTGGTAATGGTAAGATAATATGCTAAGGTTTAAGACTGTCATATAATTGTGGTTCATCTTAGGATGTCTGTATTTCATCAGCACTATCAGGTTCATGTCAGAAATAAAGGGGTAAGTGCAGAATATTAAGACATCCAGAATGCCAAGTCTGTGGACAAAAAGCAGCAGTGTTCATTTTTCAGCTAGTTTTCTATTTATTTATCTTTATATAAAGATTATTATTAGTCCTAAAACTCATTCATGCACTCATCAATATTTTAATTCTGTCGTAGTCAAAGGAAACCGTTTTACTCTAGTTTGAAGAATAAATTCAAGACTAATAGTAAGATTAGTTGACAAAAATGTTGTCAACATTTTAGTCTAATTGTAGTAATCAAACCTTTTAATCAAACTTCAGAAATCTGATTGTCCGGTATATAAAACAGGTTGACTGTTTAGGAAGCTCTGCAGAGCAGGTGTCAAGTCTGATGTTATTCATTTAAGCAATATATTCACCATGTATGAACCATGTTCTGATCTGAAGATCACAATCCAACAAAGATGAATGGTTGAATGGAACAAACTAAGAAGACAACAACCAAAATAATGATGTCATTTTTGATATGTGTTTTTTAAATTATTTGTACATCATTTACATACCTTTGGAAAGAAAATATTTGTAATGTTTTTGCCTACAACTGAAGTAGTAGAAAGCTGCCCAGAATATTTTATTTAAACCCAAAACCAATTTTCCAAAATGCTGTCTTTTAATAACCAGAGGATGTCATAAATAGACTGCTTGCAGCTGCACGGAGCTGATTTAAAATTCTGGCTTTCAGATATGAGTGGCAATTCTGATGCACATTGCATGGATAGCATGTGTAACATTCAGACTTGTTTTAAGAAAGAGGTTATCTAATTTATGCATCTTGAGATCTCTCTTCAGGTTTTAGTATTTCTCCTGACAGTAACACATACACTACACACTGCCCTTTTCTCTCCACAGATCTAAAGTGGATCCAAATATGAATCATTTTTCAAACAAAGCTCAAAAATGTAATCAATGGTCCACAGAAAGAAGTTTAATTAGAAATGCATTTTCTAACATGAATGAGTTTAGTTGGCACATATATAAAATATATATAGTTCTAGATATAATCTGTGTATTGTGCAGCTCTGGAAAGTGCTGATTGTGTTGCCAGAGATGAGATGGTGAGATTGTCACGGAGCATAACTAATGACAGCAGTGATGAGAGAAAACACATGCACAGATGAAACCAGGCTGAGGTAGAGTAGCCAGCACTTTAAACAGTCATTCATGAACACAAGCAAACCCACTCTCACTAATTAATGACCATTTTACCCACAGTTTCTTCCACCCACAGCGTTTCAATAAATAGTTTCCAAATGTGGTGATGAGGAACAGAATTTACTGGGACTATTCCATGTGCTGGTAGACCAAAATGAGCATGTGCAGTCAGTATGAGAGACTAATAACGTTGTTCTCAATCCAGAGTGTACCAATCATGATTTGGTCTCATGTACTTGGGAGTTTAAAGGCTGAACTCCTGATGGTGGGAGGATGCAGTACAATCAATTAGCAACTTGGAGAGGAGCGTTCCTGTTGACAGCAGCAGCCCAGCCTGGCTCTGGTGATTACACAACTGTACATTACTGTACGCTAACAAAATCATCAATCAAGATGTTTTTTCAGAGCATAGCAATGAGCATTGACTGTGAGATACAGTCAAAAGACATACCTGTTATCTGATTATTAATTTATATTTAAAAAAATATGTTTACTTCCTTTTATATAAACAGTATTTACTGATTTTTATTCAGATGTGGTGATCTGTCAGCACTGTTGTACTGTCCAATGAAAACATGATCCTTAACTTTACTTTCAGCCAAACAAATGTGGCAGCAACAGATCATCTATTTCATATCTGACAGCTTTATATAAGTTTATATTCCAACAGGAATTATAGCATTTATCAAGACACTACAGAGACATCAGAGCCAGCGCTACATTATCAAAAGGCTGTATGAGACGACACGAGACTGAAATCTAAATAGTTACTTTGTTGCCTGGAAAAATATTTAAATATATATATAATATATTATATATATAATATATGTACGTTTGAATTCCATTAGGCATCTCTCACATCGGTAACGGTAACAAAAGATGTAGTTTGATGATGTCATCAACAATCTCTGCCTGATGAAGATCTACCTGACGTGACGAGAAATCTCCACGTTATGTTTAGTCACACTAGAGGCACATGGAATGCACCATTACCTTAAATGAAGTTACGTACTTTTCTGGGTGTGGACATTGTTGGAAACATTTAGGATAATGTATGTGACAAAATATGTAATATACAGTAGGTCTGTCCAGCTTTAGACATTTCATTGTGGAAATGTTACAGGTACCTTTAATTTAGTGACGCAATACCACAGGAAGAACTCAAATGAGAATTTGGTGGACTGGTTGATGCCAAATGCATTCTGGGATATTTGTCTACCTCAAGTCAGCTCCCAAAGTATCCTCGATAAAACGAGTGGATCAACATTTATTCACACTGTACTTGGCTAGATGTCGGCTTGCAGCTCAGTTGAGCTGCAAACTGATGACATTTCACAAGAGCAGCACAGAGCGCAGACAACACATCTGTGTAGAAAAGCAGGATGAAATAAACATGGTATAAAATGTATGAAGACACTGCGTTGTTGACTGTCAGGGCTGCTCAAAGATCACATTGAAATCACATTTAAAGATGATACTCTCTGGGGTGTCGTTTAGCTCAGTTGGTAGAGCATCCGCCCCATGTACGAAGCCTCAGTCCTTGCTGCGGCGGCCCAGGGTTCGAATCTGACCTGTGGCTCTTTCCCACATGTCATTCCCCATCTCTCTCTCTCTCCCCACATTCCTGTCACTCTTCAAGCTGTCTCTATCATATAAAGGTCAAAAAGGGCAAAAAAATATCTTAAAAAGATGATACTCTCATAATATTCTACAAAATGTCTGTTTTTCTTTAAACTTAATCATGTGAAAGGATCTCGTGTTTCTTGTGTTTAATGATATTCAGCTGATGGAGAAAAAGCAGAAAGAAATGGAAGCACATGGATATCAGCAGGCGGATGGCTCCCAGTTAGGGCAGAACCCGTTCTAGTTGTGAAACATTTAGCAGCACAATGAAGCATCACAATTAAAACGTTTAAAGAGCTGTTCCTTCCCACATGGTGTGTAAAACTCAGCCAGATCTCAGGAAGTGTGCCTCTGGAACAAAGTCAAACCAACCCAGAGACTGCAACCAAACATGCATGTGCTGACAGGTTATATGTTTGTGTTTCGCTGATATCAATTATCTCATTAGTTCTTTAGAGTTATATCCTGAAAAAATAATGCATGACAGATGGTCCTGTGTTTACAAATATATTTAATTACAATGTGTGTACTGCTGATGGTTCCAAGATGTTAAAGCAACATTATGTAGAAATTGGTATTTTTATGATTTGTTGCCTCCAGTTTCAGAGTGTAATCCCACTGTGGTAAATATGTTCAGCTGTACTCGAGTATTTGTTCTGATTATATTATTTATGATCAAAAACTTTGCTAACAGCCAAACATCAACAAGGTCAACAACAGCAGACATAGCAGCCAGCTAATATTACTTACTAGTCCAACAGCAGTCAGCCCAGCTCGGCGTCTGTCTTTCAGCCTTTTATTTCACCAAGCTCTCACCAACCACTGAAAGTCAGTCCCACATTTACTCTTGTCCGGCAGTCTCTTGCTCGCTCACTCTCTCCTTTTCTCTTCTTAGCTTTCTACCTTCAACGCCCTCTACAGTCTCTTCTCCTCTGCCATTATGTCCATAGAGGCAACACTGCCCTGGTGCTCTAAGCTCACAGTCTGAGCAGCCCGGCTAACAAACTGAGCTAACATTTGATGTTCATTTTCCACCTGCCTCAATTTAGTCAAAGTGTCCTTGAGCAAAATACTGAACCCCAAATAAGTCCTGATGTGTCGTCGGTATGTGGCAACCTTAGTGTCAGTGTCAGTGCCCTCAGTGTGTGAATGGGTGAACGCGACAAGTGTTATAAATCAGCTTTGAGTGGTCAGAAGACTAGATTTTCTGACGTTGCACAAACAAAGTTTACTGTTTCTTAACCAGCCTAGACAAATAAAGAAATATCACAACAAAGTTTTGCCAAGAGTTTTAGGAGAAATTATATCTAAAGAGCAAATGTTTGCCTATTGATGGATTCTTACATTTTCAGTATCTATATTCAGCATAGCTGTTTTATGGTCAATAAATTTGGAACCACCACAAATCCTCAAACTGCTGATCACTGATATGTAGATGATAATCCAAAATGATCAAATCCAATATGACTTCTAATACAAATAAATTCTTGTATGACCTCCATCTGTCCACACAGGCTGTGTTCAGGCACATGTAGTAGTTTAATGATGATGGTAATCAGCTGAAGGTCAGTAAAATGGCTTTGTGAAATTTTCAGATTCACTGTTAGCGGTTCAGAGCCAAAGTTTGGAGCCATACTTTCCGTATCACTGTCTGACTGATTAACTCTGTAATTGAACTGATGGAGTTGATATCACAGCAGCCAGTGCATGATGTATTTTTCTCTGAACAGTAGTAAGTATCAGCTAATCAGAGAGCAGCCATGGGCTGGTGTGTCTAATGGAAACCATTTGTGTTGCAGGCTGTCTCTGAAGATTGAACCTGGCAACAGCTCCCCTCGCATCGCCTCTTCCAAAGAAGACCTGGCAGGTAAGACACACATGTGGTCGAGCTACACTCATTCAATACTCTTCCACTGGTTTGCCCTTTGTCACATACCAGATGGTTATGTCGTTTTTATTAGGATCATTAGCTTGAATTCAATTGTTTCATGATTTGATACATGCATAAATTCTTCTAAATGCATGAAAATACATCACACTTTACTGGACACCAACAATGATGAAGCATGTATGATGCACGCATGTTTAAATATCTTCTTCACTTTACTGAACACATACAATGATAACTCATGATACTGCATGGACTGATACAGCACACTATGAGTTCTTATGTCAGCTGATTGTTAAGGTGTGTGTATAGGTGTGTACAGTATAGGTAGTCATAGAGAATCCATAAGACACTTTAAGTTATAAGTCACATCTATAATGTTTCATGACTGATAATATAGCGTATCTGAAAGCATTATATGTGTTTATGAGTGTGGTCATAAAAAGCATTATTAATGCACTGGTAGCATACCAACTCCTGACACAAGCTGTGGTCATCTCACGACTCGATTACTGTAATGCCCTCCTGATGGGCCTCCCAGCCTGCACAGTGAAACCCTTTCAGATGATCCAGAATGCAGCAGCGCGCCTTCAGTCAACCCAAAAAGGTCACATGTTACCCCGCTGCTCATCGAGCTCCACTGGCTACCTGTAGCAGCCCGCATTAAATACAAATCAATAAAGCTGCCTACAAAGTAGTCTCTGTTTCTGCACCCACCCTCATACAGACATATGTTACCTCCTCCAATGAACGACCTGTACGCTCAGGGCGATCCAGACTCTTCTCGTCTGTTGTTCTCCGTTGGTGAAACGTCCTACCAGTTCCTACCAGATCAGGGGCGTCCCTCTCTACCTTTACAAACCTCCTGAAGACCTCCAGCTCTTCAGAGAGGACCTCCTCTCCAACACTACCAACAACTGGACAACTAAATCTACCCCTCTAGTACTGTCACAGTACTTATTGCTGCACTGACATGTGCAAGTAACACTATACCTTAATTGTTTCCCTTTTTTGTAAGACGCTTTGGATAAAAGCGTCTGCTACATGACTAAATGTAAATGCATTGTAATTCACTGTGAATCCCCCCGTAATGTACTATAGATGTGGTCTTCATAGAAAGTGTCACGGCTGGTTTGCTTGTCGACCACAAGAATGAAGAAACAGATCCCTGTATGATCCCTGTAGTTCACAACAACATCTTCAATCAGCATAGCAGTGTGATGAGGGGCTGTAGACGATGTGAGAGGACAGAGGTCAATCACCCATTCAGATCTCTAGACGACAGATAAAGAGACTCTGATCTACTGTAGGAAACAGAGCATGTTAATAATTTGCCTGAATCTCCCTCAAACAAGAGAAACTGTTTGATGAATAGCATGCATGCAGTGTGACCATGGTGTTTAGACCATAGCAGAGTAATAAATAATGACCCACAGCTTGAGTTAGTTACATCATGTTCCTGTATTGACAGTTGATTGATGATATTTTGATTGTGTTGGAAAAGAAAACAGCAGCACGTCAGAGTTCCTGCTTATCTTCCATCCTCCCTCACCTCGCTGCGTTTTCTGAGGTCATCCAGGAAGTGAGGAGGCCGTAACAAACACACTCTGAGAGCTGCAGAGAGACAAATGGCTTTCCTCCTGTATTTGTAAAGTGTGCAGACAGGCCTGTGCGGCGGTGGGGCTGAGTGAAAAGTTCCATGAGGACACGCTGCAGAGAGTCAGTCCTTTATTTTCCTTTCTTGTGCCGTGCCGGGGGTTTGGAGGGGTTCTTTGGAGCCGAGCTGAGATGATGTCATGCAGCACAAACACACCGAGAGCTGGATGTAGGTCAGGATGATAAAGAGGGATGAACCCGGAGCCACATGAGAGCGACAACACGGTGTGAGCTGTGCTTCAGCGAGCACGTTTCACATTAACATCAGCACGATGGCTCCAAGCTCAGATGATGTCTAAAACATTCACCCTCGTAAAAACAATAGCAAATTAGATCAATAATGAAATCATTAGAAGATTAGTGAACATATCAATTAAGATCATCATTGCAACTGAGTTGGACTATATGTCAAACAAAATAAGCCGTTTGTTTGTCCTCAGTGGACAGAAATATGTCTGCATGCTTCTCATCTCCATGATGGTAGAGCACATGAATGATGACATAAACCATGCAGAGCTCATTAAAACATTCCTCTGCAGTGCCACTCGTGCTCCATCAGGTAGGTTTTCTTTGCTTTGTCGCTGGTCACTGTACCTAAAAAGTCTGCGGTGTCTCATCTGAGCCGTCACTCTGTAGCAGTCATCCTCATTCTGATGAAGTGCTTTGAGAAACTGTTTGTCCAGCACATCAGTTTGGATTGGCTCTCACACCTCCTCCTCTGTTCTAATGTTGAATATCCCAGGGCCTCCCCCAGGCTGTGCACTCAGCCCTCTCGTTTCACGCTGTTCATTCATGACTGCAAACCCCGACATGGAGGAGCTCTGCTGTGAAGTTTACAGACAACACCACTGTCATCAGCTTGCGTTGTTGTTGTGGCTGTTGTGTTGTAGAGACGACACTAACAAATAAATGATCAACAAACAAATGAATGTAGGCCAGAGGATTCATCCCTGCAGGAAGAACAGACGGTTATCTGGAGGAATTCTCTGATATATAAACTACATGATGATTAGTGGAGTGTTGCACTGATTGGCTCAATATGGAGTCATCCATTTCATTCAATGTGTTCATCATAAACTGCTCATTCACCAAAAGCACCTGGATGCTCTTGAAGAATTGTTGATGGCTTGTGAGTGTGCTTACCTTCCAGTTCTGTTTTCATTTAGCTGAGTTTGTTTCATAAGGATTCGTCAGACTGGCAGACAGAGGAAACCCACAGACGAGGGAATAAATCGACACCTCTGGCTTCATTACACAATTTAACTAGTAATCAGGGAACCTGGCAGACTGAACAAGCTTTATTTTTAAATCAAGAAACTCAAATGATTCACGGCCGGTTAGGCGAGTTAACTTTTTACTTGAACTCAAAGTCATGTTGGCTGACTAAAATGTCCCATGAGCAAGTTAACGATGCAGCTAATAGCAGACTAACAGCAGCAACATGGCAGCCATTCCACAGCAGCGTCCTCAGGGACTGAACACATTGATCTTTTTCCATAGAGTCATGTCTCGCGGGCCGGCCTGCCACATGGTGGGATTTATTTGTAGTGGTTACCATAGTCACTGCTATAGCCCTCCTCTGTTTCTCTCTCACCACTTATCACACAATTTTGTATAATTACATTTCACACCATTTGTTCTAATCTTCATAGAGTGGCAGAGTCATTAAGTGCTTGTCACTGGACTGAGCGGAGGGGATTGTGCAGTAAGACGAAAGGAAAAGTTTCAGTTTCATATTAATTACAAAAGCATCCATCTGTGCCAAGAGTGTAACGTCACCGTAATACACAGGACATCAGTGAATCATTTGGGGAGGAAGCATGTGTCTGGACAATTACAGTACATGGAAATGTTTGGCTGGAAAAAAGCATGTCACCTCAGGGTCAGCGTTTGGTTTCTGTCACCATGACAAAAGAATCTGTTCACTTTTTCTTTTTTACATATTTTTCTAAAGAGATTTTCTTCTCATTCTGACCCTCCAGCGTGTTCTGTGGTAAACATTTCCCTTTGTGTTGGTATTTGTTAGGGTATGTGTTTGTTTGATGGACTGGCTCTTTTAATTATGATATGTCATCTGCATTTAGATTAGTGGCCAAATGTAGTTTGGCTATACCAGGTCACCCCCCAGACACATGTGTATGCATATGCATGTATGTATATTATGGAATGGAATTGTTGAGTCTCTATAATAATATTATAAAGAGTACGGTCTAGACCTGCTCTGTTTGGAAAGAGTCATGAGATAACATCTGTTATGATTTGGCGCTATATAAATAAAATTGAATTGAATTGAATTGAATATTGAGTTGCATTATGGGAAATGTAGGATCTCTTGCTACTGTTTCATAACCCAGACACTAAAAGTCAGTTGATCTGTTAGTTGGGCCTGTGCTGCTTCAATTTTATAATGCTTTAACTTTTGTTCAGACCTACTGTCTTTTTCAGTGCAATTACAAACTGTGATCTCTTAAATGACCTTCGATATGTAGATATTTGGAATATATAGATAATAATGACCATGGAATGGAATGCTGAAGGGAAGCGGAGCTGATGTCGTGCCAGAAGCGGAGCTGGGATGAGCGAGCAATGTAGCAGCTTCTGTTTGGTGGATGAAGAAATCAAAGCGGTCTGAAGCTGCTAGATAAAACTGGCAAAGGAGTTTTTGCTATATCTTGATCATAAGTAATGTAATCATAACAAATACACGTGTGCAGCTGTCCATGTTTAACATATAAGAAGTGGGATTACACTCTGAAACGCAGGGCAACAACACCCTTCTCTAGGTTTGCTTTAATGTTTGAGCCATTGTTGGTGGTGAATAAGATGGTGGATTTTTATGCTGCCTGTACGATATAAGATGTAAAAATCAAATCTAGTTCAGATCAGTGTAAGGATATAGTGTTCAGTAAGAAAACAGCAATTCATCAAAACTTTAAAGGTTTAAAGGTTCACTCAAACAAACATTCAAAAACTCGACTCAAGCAAAAGCAGCTTTTGTTTTTACCCAATGGACTGAAACCGTCTGCATGTGTGAGCATAACTGATGAAATCTGTGCATGGAGGTTTCTCTTTCGCCTTTTTATTTTTTATCCAGTGTCTTGATATGAAAGGGGGGCGTGTTGTTCTGTTCCACATATAGTAGTTCTGACTTGAGTGAGGTGCGACTGTCAGGAATCAGGAGTGTCCCAGTAACTGCCAGTGGCATTCTCCACGTGCCTGTCAGCTGGTCATTATGAGTTATACAAGATGGCAGAAAGAGGCCGTGTCTGGCTGTGTCCACTGGTCTGTTGGCTCACTCAGCATAAACAAGTGTCGTGCCTCTCACACGCTGCCAAACAGAAGAATTTGGTTTACTCACTCTCTCCATGTGCAACAAGTGAATGTAAGAAACCATGGTGGACTGAGCAGAACACGTGCAAAGGCAAAAACAAGAGAAATCCCACGTGACATGATGAATTCACACAGTTCATACATCGCTGTGCACGAGCAGGGAGACAGCCGCGTGATGGTGTTTCTGTATGTGACTTCAGCTGAGATCATGAGAATATTAGCTCATTTGTATGATTATATCCCGTAAATCATCTATTTTGGGAAAGCTTAACTAAGCTTCTCGTGACTGAACTTTGAGATCACAAACTGGTTAATTCATCCAAGATGTTTTGTTATGTATGAACAGCAAATAGCTGAGTAAGCACACAGAGGTGAGGTAAGAGCTAACATTGATCAATATGATTTCTCAAATGTCCAGTGCCGCTTTCCTGTTTTTCCTACTTTACTGAACCATTGTGTTTTAGCCTTCCCATGAAGACAATTATACCTTCATGTTTTATTAAAAAACTGACAAATGGAGAGTCACCTGAATACAGGTGGGTGACTATATATATATATATATATATATATATATATATATATAGTCAAGCCCAAAATTATTCATACCCCTGGCAAATTTTGACTTAAAGTTACTTTTATTCAACCAGCACGTTTTTTCTTGATTGGAAATGACACAGGCGTCTCCCAGAAGATAAGACGATGTACAAGAGGCATCATTGTGGAAAAAAATATTTCTCAGCTTTTATTTACGTTTGAACAAAAAGTGGCATGTCCAAAATTATTCATACCCTTCTCAATAGTTAATAGAAAAGCCTTTATTGGCTATTACAGCAATCAAACGCTTCCTATAATTGCTGACCAGCTTTTTGCATGTCTCCACTGGTATTTTTGCCCATTCATCTTTAGCGATGAGCTCCAACTCTTTCAGGTTGGAGGGTCTCCTTGCCATCACCCTTATCTTTAGCGCCCTCCACAGATTCTCAATTGGATTCAAGTCAGGACTCTGGCTGGGCCACTGCAAAACGTTAATGTTTTTGTCCGCTAACCATTTCTTCACCACTTTTGCTGTGTGTTTTGGGTCGTTGTCGTGCTGAAATGTCCACTGGTGCCCAAGGCCAAGTTTCTCTGCAGACTGCTTGATGTTGTTATTGAGAATCGTGATGTATTGCTCTTTTTTCATGGTGCCGTTTACTGTGATTAGGTTCCCTGGTCCATTGGCTGAAAAACATCCCCAAAGCATTAGGTTCCCACCACCATGTTTGACAGTGGGGAAGGCTTCTCCTTTTTTACGCCAAATGAAGGATACATCATTGTGGCCAAATAATTCAATTTTTGTTTCATCTGACCATAAACCAGAAGACCAGAAGTCTTCTTCTTTGTCCAGATGAGCATTTGCAAAGGCCAAACGGGCTTTTGTGTGCCTTATCTGGAGAAGTGGCGTCCTCCTTGGTCTGCGTCCGTGGAACCCAGCAGTGTGCAGTGTCCGTTGGACTGTCTGCCTTGAGATGTTGCCACCAGCAGAGCCCAGATTCACCAGGATGGCCTTTGTGGTGATCCTTGGAGTCTTTTTCACCTCTCTCACTATCCTCCTGGCCAGCACAGGTGTCACTTTTGGCTTCCGACCACGTCCTCTGAGATTTTGCACGGTGCGGAACGTCTTGTATTTTTTAATAATACTTTGTACTGTAGCCACTGGAACTTGAAAACATTTAGATATGGCCTTATAGCCCTTTCCTGACTTGTGAGCAGCCACAATGCGCAGCCGCAGGTCCTCAGTGAGCTCCTTTGTCTTAGCCATGACTGTCCACAAACCAACTGCAGAGAGCTGCTATTTTAACCTGTTGAGTTGATTAAAACAGCTGTTTCCAATGAATCAGGGTAATTAAGATGCTTTAGAACAGCTTGGACTATTTGGAATGGTATAGAACTTCCCATAGACTGTGACAGTTTGCAAAGGGTATGAATAATTTTGGACATGCCACTTTTTGTTCAAATGTAAATAAGAGCTGAGAAATATTTTTTTCCACAATGATGCCTCTTGTACATCGTCTTATTATCTTCTGGGAGACGCCTGTGTCATTTTCAATCAAGAAAAAAACGTGCTGGTTGAATAAAAGTAACTTTAAGTCAGAATTTGCCAAGGGTATGAATAATTTTGGGCTTGACTGTATATAAACAATAGTAAAAACCAACATAAAGTGTGTTAGTAAGGTTTAGCTCCACCACGGGCCTCAAACAGTTTCAGTTTTATAATTTGCAACTAAAACTGACAGATTCAACTCTGATCTGTAATCAGTTTTTGTTGGCTTGAAGGCCCAAACACTAGCAGTTGTTCTCAACTTAGAGCTTCAACCTGAAAATGAGATGTTGACCAAAAAGGTAAATGTTGATTTTGCTGACCTCTTTTGCCGCCACCATTGTTGTTTTCAAGCAAATAGTCACTTCCCACACAAGTCGTCACACACCTACCATTAAACCATGCCAGTTGGATGCTAATTGGTCTGAACCACTGTGGTTCGGACAAAAGCAGCTTGAAGCCTGGCAAGATGGATTCTCGTGAATCTGTAATCTTCTGAGTCCAGCTGCTTTACAAGGTTAAAACTTCATGGCAATCAATCCAGTAGCTGTTGAGACATTTCTCAGTGTCAACCTCATGTTGGCACTAGAGAAAAGGTTAGGGGGGGAATCACCTGCAAGTAAGAACCAGCTGACTGACATGTCCATCCACATACTGATGCTATGAAGAAAATATAAAGGAAAAAAACACATGAAAGATAATTCTTCTGTCACTTACAAATACTCTTTGGCTGACTGCAGACTTACTGACAGAATTACCTTTAATTAGTTACAACTGATATATGTAATCTACCATGACTGTCAGCACCGACTAAAAATGAGAAGCCTACTAATGTTACCTAAACGTTTTGTACACGTTTAGGTAACATTCAATGACAGATTCATTAGCTCTGGGTCTTGGCATATCCGGGAAAGCCTGCTCTGTTTGTCTAGCAGGACAGTATAGTTTTCCACATGGTGAAAACTTCTTTTAGCTCAATATTTTTATTTAAGTTTGAACATTTCTATATCACTCATCATCAGATATATTTTTTCCACCTTCTGGACTCATGGCCTTGTGGGTAAAAATCTCATAAAATGTTGCTATCTCACTAGATTCATGCTTATTAATTGAGTCTTATTATTGTTTTTGTTTTATGCAAAACAAAATATGATGAATTATTAAAATGAAGCTTTTAAAAGAGTCTTTTAGACATTAAACCTTAAAATTATGAGCTCACTTCAATTTTATTTCTATAGTGTCGAACAGAAGTTATCTCAGGGCACTTCCATGTAGAACAGAACTATACCGTACTCTTAAGAATATTATTTACAGAAACCAAACAATCGCCATGGTTTCCCAAGTGGTTTTGGTGAATCAGGCACTATGTGGAAAAGTAGGATAAATAACCTTTGTCTACTTAAAGTAAATATTCATGTTCCCTATGTTGAGTGTGTAGCACTCCAGACAGCAAGCTGCAGCAACCCAACACGTGTGTGTTTCTTTACAAGCTAATAGAAGAGGAACATTAAAGCAGCCTCTATCCCAGAATGATCACATTATCCTGTCACATGGATTCCTGTAATTCTGACTTTACCACATTATTTTTTTGTGATTACAAAATTGCAGTGGAGTAAACATTTTCCTCTCAGTTTTTAGGAAAGATTCTAATTTTAACAAATTCCATAGTCCATCATCAGTGGGAATATATCTGTTTCCCGACAGAAACACCCAACAGGCTCAATCACACACAGCTGTCTGCATGTCCTCTGCACTGTTGGAGTGTTTAATGCAGCAGTTCCTAAGGCTCATAGTACTTACCACAAAATCACTTTAAACAAATCTGAAGTATTTCAAGCTGAACATGTTGAACACAGACTGCCCTGCTGGGTCCAAACTGGTCACATCTAGCTGACTGAATGGCCCCCGTGGGTTTCCAGTGAGAGGGAACAGAGAGTGACTCAGAGGTTCCACTGGCACATAATGCACATGATAACACTGCGTCAATTTACCAATTCAGCACGGTCGTGCCAGAAGGCAGAGCTGTGGCTGGACCATGTGGCTGGACTGTACGGGCAGACCTGTCACACATTCACATATTGACTGTACAAAGAGCGTCCTGATGTAAATAATGATTTCTGCGCCTCATTGGCTCCGTCTAGTGGATTTTCTGGCAATCATTTTTAAAGAAGAGTTAATCCTCATAGTCCCATTAAATATCTGCTATATTAGGCTGGATTACCCAGCAGGCACAATAATGCTGGTAACATAACAAAACATGGTTTGTAAACCTCAGTATTGTTAATGCATTAAGTCTTCTTAGAATCATTTCTCATCTGTTTTTAGCTACTTTCTTCTTTTGTGTTGTAATTACACACATAAGCTAAAATAGGATTACAACATTTTACTGTATTGTTAGACGTGATGACGTGTTTTCTGTGTTGCAGGTCTGTCTGAGGTATCTGCCTCTCTGAGGTATAACAGACGGCCTACTTGCCCCGACGCCTCTGTTGGGGTTCATATCCCCACACCCCCACCCTCTCACCACAGGAAGAGCCACAGTCTGGGAAACAAGTGAGTATAACAGGCCTTTTTCCAAAGTTAGATTGTGTTTGCTGTATGAATCAAACCCCATATCTGTGGAAAACCATGTTAAAGTCTGACCTGCAAACTCTTAAGGGAGCAACTGTAACAACAATGATGAACATGTGTCTTCCTCATCACCTCAAAAGGCTTAAAATAACACCATTGTTTCTGTATTGAAAAATAACTGATACAGACCCAGCATTTCTCAAGTTTATATTTTTGTAAAATGTATGCACGCCTTTAGCACCAAGAGAAAAAAATCTAGAGGCTGCATGCTTCACATTCAGACTTTCATAGACAAACAACATGTGCAGGACAAGATACAATGAGAGTACAGCTGGGAGCTTAAAGAATAGTAATTGACTGTAATGTTGTACTAAGTTTGTTGTGCTCTGCCATGTTTCTACAGTAACAGGACCTTTAAGTAACAGCTGCAGCACTACATTCAAAATATCACTGAAGTATGGAGGTATTACTGGAAAACAGTATTAAAGTATCAAAAGTGTAAGTACTTCATGACAGACAGAAGACAGTGATACAGCAGCATGATCGAGCAGTGCACAAGTGGCTCGACAAAAACAGGAACATAAGTACAATAAAACAGCAACACTAACCAACAGTCAATACAGGTCACCATGCAAGCAGCACAAATCAATAAAACACAGCAGAGTAAGACTGAACCATTTTTGACACGTGCAGAGAAGCAAGAAGAGAAAACAAAATATAACAATCCAAATGTTTAAAGGTGCAGTTACAGGTTAGTAAAATTAATAAATCAAATAAAATACATGTAAATACAGCACACACACACAAGCAAACAATAATAATCATGCACACACACACACACGCACACACACACACACACACACACACACAACCACAAAGGTATCTTCACTTTGACGGCTAATTAGACGTCTTCTCTCTGTGGGCGTGTACAAAGTGTGCTTGACTTCTGTTGATTTTGTTGTATCTGAGGGTGGGACAAAATCCTGTTTTCATTATTAATACTGCATTGAGTTTGGTGACATCAGGGTATGACTTGGATGTCCATGTAGTTCCTAAACATCTCTATCACACAATGACCAAGACTACCCAGCATGCACCTGAGTACAGGTCTAATCAGCCAGATGAAAACACCAGTGTGTGTGAACAAAGTCTTTCATCTGAAAATGAAACCTAAGAGTTAAAGGTACTGATTTGTCAGAATCAGGTTTATTGCCAAGGAATTTGTAGTAAATGTAGTGAAGTAGAAGTATAAAGTTGAATACCATGGAAATACTTCCTGAGTTCCATTCACCTTGCTCAAACATTTTCTGTTGTCAAATGTGCTTTCACTACTGTACTTTAACGAGCTCCTGTTGTTAAACTGGACTTCAAAGGTTTCAAACCAGTGTGAGCGGGTGGTGTTGTGTCCATGTAGAATCTGTATGTTCTCAGATCTCAGCCATTACATCACTGGGTAAGATGATCTGAAAACTGAACTGAAAGAAAGCAGACTAAAGCTGGAAAAAATGAATGAACGTCCCCATGAGTGTGAAATACATTGTGACAGCTTTGAAACCACCATCTGTATGTTTTCCTTGTCATCTAATGCTCGCTCTCTGCCCGCAGTATGATGTGTCAGTATGGCATGTCTGAGAGCAGGAGTGCCACGTTTCCCATAGAGAAAGCACGACACCTGCTGGACGACAGCTTCTTAGAGTCTCAGAGTCCAGTCAGAAATGATCCACACAGTACCTCTGTGTCCAATGGTCTGTCATTAGGTATGTATATACTGTCTGACCTTTCTGCTTAGGACTGTAGCATTTCATGATGTTCTCTTCATGACATCTACAGTTAAACTGCTTCTCCATTAACTAATTAGCTTTTCTCATAAACTTGAGACCAAAGAATAAACCTGTACTTTATTTTTGTTCTTTTTTTTCCCTTTTAGGCAGCAGTGAAAGCTCTTTCGGGGAGGAGTTGTCACCTGGAATGGAGAGGTGAGAGCCAACTGTCACACACCTGACAGAGAATCATTTAATCCTTCAAGGTCTTGACAAATAAAAAAATACTTACAGCTTTAAAGTTGGTAGGTTCAATTCAAATGAGGCTGACTGTTTTTCTTACAGCCAACAAATCATGTGAAAAGACTGAACCAACAATGTGTTAGCCCACCTCTCCCTACCCTGTCTATGACTATCTGCTTCCTGCAGCTCATAAATTTATAGTTGATTTAAAAAGGCTCAGTAGTTTCCTAAATCATCTGCTCACTGTAGTTATTAAGAAATATTACGCAAACAGCGAGAAATAGTGCATTTGTTGAGGAATATTATCAGAGGTGGATTGATCCCCATTTGATGCTCTAGTGTGTGTTTGGGGCAGCAGGATGGAGGATTGAGTCAAGTTAAACTACAGTATGTGTGTCTTGTGGGCTGGGCGTGAGAAATGTTTACCTCGAGAACAATGATAACCTATACAGTTTTCCTCTGTGAATAGATCTAACAGCCTATCACACAGCAGAAACAAAGCAGACAACAGCCAATCAGTCTGCAGTTTCTGACTTGCACATTGAGGTATACACCCATCTCAACCATAAGTATCTATAAGTGCAATAAAATGGAGGTAGTATGATCAATATATGAAACAGCTGTTCAACAAGCAGAAGCCAAACTTTAGAAACACAGCAACTCGTTTCCATCTGCTGAAAATCCCAGCAACCACGCCATTATTTTAATACAAGGCTAGCTAACTTGTATTGTTTGGTTACAGCAGATGAAGCTAAGTTTTACATTCAGATATCATTCGTTCATCACAAGAAGACATATCAGGCTTTGGTGCACACACAATACTCGTTAGATACTGTTGGTTTGGGTCTGCACATGAGATTTGTGGATGATAAGAAACATCTAAATATCACAAGAGGTAGCTTTTAAACTTTATTTGACATGTTCTTCTGTGCAACCAGTTTGCATCTGTGCCTCCAGCATATCATTATGCATATAATATCAGTGTATTTGAATGTTGCTACCATCCTGCATCAAGTTATTCATACTGTATATCTCTGTTTGTCCCAGCAAGAATACAGAACAAATATTAGATTTATGCAGTGGGGGAGTATTCAACATGTCAGCATTTTTATTTCATTAATCACATGAAGAGCTGCAGTGGTTAGCACTGTCACCTCAACCACGAACCTCAGAAGAGCTTCACAACAACATTGTTGACATGAATTACGACATATTCTTCAGCTCCTAAATGCTCCTGTGAGCACTGTTGTGGTCATTGTTCACAAGCGGATGAAACATTATTTCATCATCAACCAACCACACACAGGAGGTCCTCACAAGATTCCTAAACCAGGAGGTAAGAAAGTTAGGCGAAAGAGTAGCCAAGGACCGACTCAGAGAGCTCCACAAAGGCCTGGAAGCAGCAAGTATGGTCATCACAGAGAAAATGATAGGGAAAGCACTCCACCTCCATGGCCTCCATCAGCTTAGCTGCACCTTAAGACTCCATTACTGAGAATGTAGCATTGGCAGACGAGACAAAAAACAATTCAATTCAATGGGCCACCTTTGGAGGAGAAATGGGTCTGCATATGATCCTAAAAATACCATTCCAAAGGGAAGATGAATGGAACCATATACAGGAAATTCTTAAGATCATTCACTCATCATTCTGCCATCCACCAGAATGATGAGGATGAGACGTGGGTGGACCTGCCAGTGGGACAACAATTCAAAACATACTCCAAAGGAGAGTGTCCGCTCCAGAGGAGGAGAATAAAGGTGTTGGACTGGCCCAGTCCATCACCAGACTTAAACCAAATAAAACATTTGTGTACAGAACTTAAGATAAAGATTCAACTGCAGGCTCTGAATCTTCAAGATTTAAAATGGGCCAAAATCCCACCTGAACACTGTGAGAGAGTGTCTAGTACATCAGCAAACAGGCTTCTCCACCAAGTGCTGAATGTGTTTCATTTAGTGTGTTTAACAGTCCTGCTTTCACTTTGTTGTACATATCTTTTCTTTATAGACAGGAATGCTGGAGCGTCTTTTATCTGTGTACATTTATTGAGTTAATCCCAGTGTCTGGTCTAAATTTCAGGTGAATAGATGCTTTGGAAATATTGTATGTTTAATGAAGAAAATGTTGACATGTTGAATACTTCCCCCATCGTATCTCTGAGTGTCAGATTAAAAACAGGCTGGGGTTGATCAGTAAGGTTTCTGGATTTCTTTTGTGTACCATTGGGGGTTCTTCTGGTCACATGAGATACAGTGAACAGTTCTGCTAACAAAACACCAAGCCCACGAGCTCCTCAGACTGACTGTGACAATGTGTGACAAACAGGGGCCGCATGTACGCAACACTGGGCCCCAACTGGAGGGTCCCTCTACGCAACTCCCCGCGGAGCCGCAGCTATGTTTACAGGTACAGTGAAGTTAGAGAATAAGAAGTTCATATCACTTAAGAATGATCTCATCTTAACGAGGGAATAGACGTCAGTCACTCGAATGTGTTTTATCTCACCTCACTGGATGCTGGTGGAAGTCAGGTGTCACCTCGAACATTAAATGGCTATAACTGTGTATTATAGTAGTGTCTAAAGGGTCAGTTCACCAAAAGAAAAAACTAAACTAAACCAATAGCTTGACCAAATCTGTTGGCAGAACACACTGTAAAAAGATTTCATTGGAGAACATTTTTTCATAAGAAAGTAATTGTTATATCTCGAATGACAGGGCGTGACATGATATGATCCAGCGCTAAACAGAGATTTCTTAACAAGTAAAACAGAAACTGTCTACATGGCTAAAAGTGAAAAACTTTTTTTTTGTTATCTGGGTGAACTGAGCCTTTAATTGAAATTACATCAGTGAAAATGGAGGTGTAGGGTTAGGAATCGTCTGATATTTTGGGAAATATGTTGGCTTGTCATCTTTCCCAGTATCAGATGAGACTTCTGATTGAAATTTTATCTTTTTGGGTGCAGTACAGAAATACTGTAACTGTAGGAGGTATTTAGCCTAGCTTAGCAACTGGAAGCACATTGAAATGCTAACTGCTAACGCCTTCAACTATATACAGCTTTTACACAGAAAATACTAATACATCTTTTGAATGTCAGTCTGACACTGAAGCATTCCTAGCCCCTAGATGTGTTCACATTATAGTGGAAAAAACGCTTTTGCACTGCATGTACCACCAGTTAGCAAATACGTCAAGATATTTGCAATTTTTGTAGCCCATCACTGTCAGTTATGATATATATGATATGATGAATGAATCCATCGTCTAGCTTTGATCACGAATCACAAAGGTTAACACAGCTCATGGTTCAAGCTTAAATCAACAACTTCCTGTTAGTCCCACCTTCGTCTGTACATCATACAGATCACAGTGTACTTGATCATCCCTGCTGTACGACGTGATTCCACATAGTGCACCATATACATCATTAATGACCTGTCACACACGTCACATGCAGAATAATGAAGAAGACAAAGGCTGTTTTTCTGCTATAGTGTGAACATGACTGAAGGCTTTAAAATCATCTAAATGAGTCAGTCACTGACCACAGATCAGATCAGATCATGACTTTACATCACTGCGGAGACAGCTGCTGTGTGTTTGTATTCATCTTGTGTCTGTCTTACTATGCTACAATGATAAAAGTTAACTTTGGGGACCATAATGTCAATGTTGCTCTCTATAAGAAGATTCATGGTCATTGTTGTACACTGTTGTGTGAACAACATTCATTCCACTTTGTTCATATTGTATTTATTCTATAATATAATATGTGGATATATATGGATATCCGTTATTATCAAGGCTAATATTATAGCATCAAAAATATAATATTACTCCCAAGATACATACAGTGAATTGCACACACTGAACACTGAGCAGAAGCCTTTTTCAGTTGCTGATGATGTTTTGTGTTTGGATTGCCTCCTTTGTATCCTTTCTCCACCTCCCTACACTTTTAGCTCCTCTGCTGCCAACTCCTGCTATGGATGCAGCGAGGCTGGTGGTGTGACCATTGAAGGACCCCTGCGCAGGAAAACACTGCTGAAGGAGGGACGCAAGCCCAGGGTGAGGGGATCTATGATGTCATCATGGTTTAAGCGCTGTTTACTATGTCAGCAAAGGAATTATCTGATGACTGAGATGTTTTCAGCATATCCATTTATTTGGTGTGTTGCAGTTGTCATCGTGGACCAGATTTTGGATCACGCTGACCGGATCAACACTGACATTCTATGGGGCGAAAGCTCTGAGGGCCTCTGAGAGGAAACATGTAAGTTTAAAGCTTACAGAACAGAAAGAGCATGAAACTGTTCAGAGTTTATAATTAATACTGTTTAACCTGCCGTCTCATAGCATTTAAACCCATAAACTTGTGAATCCGTGACTCAAACTTTGTGTTTTTTGCTTTTGTAACATAACTTCCTATTATCAGATACAGTACTGAACAAAACTGGAGAAAAACTCATAGAATGCATAAAGCTGTAGCTACACTGGTGTGTCATGATGTACAGCAGCTTCCGGTGTAGTTTCTTGGAGACAAGGTTGCTTTGTGTGTTGCTGAAAAGTCGACAAGTCTTCTGAGTTCTTCAACCTCCACCGCCATCAGACAATTGATGGAGAAAACACCCAGCATCCCAAACTGACCAATCACAGTTCAGTCTTATGACGTCAACACGTGATATCGCCATAGCAGCCCCATAGTCCACAATAATAGCAGTTTATTGCTGCCATGCCAAAAATAAATCAGTATCACATTGTAGTGTGAAAAGTTTATTGTTATGACAAAATGTTTTCATATTACATTATACCCCGTAATCCAGAAGTATACTGTTAGTCTACTTAAAGTGTTACTAAAACCTCAAACCATTTTTTCAGATGAAAACAGTGTATCTGTGTGTGCCAGTCATGTTGTTGATCAATTCAGGTCCAAATCTCGATAGTTTAGTTCAAAGTACAGTATTTAAATCCCACATATTGTGTTAAAATATGCCTCCCTCTACTGGTTGAAACTTGGCCATTGCAACTGAATTGCTGTTGGCTGATCTGGAGGCAGGTGACTTTTATGGTGGCAACCTTTTTGTCACCTGTCTTCTCAAACCAGTGTGTGCCAGTCTGCTGACTGTGGCCCGTTATGTAACCTCTCTGAGTTACTGTCTCAGCTAACAGAACTTTTACAAACGGCCATGAATGTGTTTGGAGTGACTGTTACAGTAGGCTCTCTGTGTTTCCAGCATGGACACTGAGACTCTGATCAGTCTCCCACATCACAAACTGTCTTGCCATGCAGCCATGCCCGTAGTGACTGTCTACCAATGAATGGACTGTGACTTGCTACATTTTTTCAGTTTGCTGGGGGAGAGGGAGTTAGCAGAATTTGGGGGGCTAGTTACACTTTAAGCGTCTGTTCTTGTAAATGGTGGAAGTAATGTCCAAAACAAAGTGAGCACACAGGCAGGAAGAGAAAGCTCAAATCTGTTTAGTTTACACATCTTTATCCTGAATCTGATAGTAATCTGGTGTTTGCACAGTATAAGTCCAGCCCCTGTAAGAAGGTGTGTGTTACTGGGTGGATGGTGGTGCTGCCAGATGACCCGGCCAGACCCAACATCTTCCAGCTCAATGATCCAGACAAAGGTCAGCTTCACACCAACAGAGCGCCCCACTTTTCTTCTTCCTTCATTTAGAGATAATAACCATATAGAGACAGATAACCATACGAAGCCATTTGTGTCCCTCCACAGGCAATGTTTACAAGTTTCAGACAGGATCCAGGTTTTCAGCGATCATCTGGCACAAAAACCTGGAAGAGGCTTGTAGGAGCAGCAGACCTCAGGTAAGTTCAGCATGCACACTCTGTTTGGACCACGGGTCCCTTTAGGTCAGATGAAACAACTTTTTTGAATCCGATGAATCAAAATGAAAATATGACGCGTGTGATAGAAGTTGTAACCATAAAATACATAATGAGCAGAAACAAAACAGGGAGACCCAAACAAACAAACAAACTGTAGACTCTTTTCTCCACCTGTGTTTCTCCACCTGTGCACCATCTCAGACTGATTCATTCAGTTTGTATTGAAATAATTGAATGAAATTTAAAGATCAGCTAATCCTACTTCCCTTTTCTGTCTTTATTTTTATCAACATTTTCAGGCAATAGTATTACAGTGCAGTGAGTATTCATTTTCAACATAGAGCTGTGTAATCATTGTGCCACCAGAGGAGCAAAGAAGCTCCTTTAGTGGCAAATTTTTGAGGCAACGTCCAAATATTTTGGGAGAGCTAACACTGTTAGCTTAGCAAAGTCAAATTATATATAATATACAACTTTAACACATCTTGATTTACATTTTGTGCTGGGGGAACAAATGCATGCACTACAAAAGAAAAGAGGCAGTTACACACTTGGTGCTTTAACAGATTTTTATGCCCTCAGTTCCTCTAGTTGCCAGCCACATTTTTGCAACACACACAACGGCCACATTGTGCAATGTCATTTCATTTAACACACAACAACTGACGTCCATAGCACATACAGGGTGTGTCGTATAGACAAATAAGACGTGTTTGTCCATGACCATAATGTGAGCATCACGGATACAGAGATAAGCTGCTGAACATAGTCGAGCGTTTAGCTGAAGATCTGTTTCTCAGAAGGAGGATTTTGCTTTGAATGTGCTGAATGTGTAAACAGGTCGGTTAACACATTCACTGTAACAACTTTCTAAGGTGATAATATGTCGGTGTTTTCATCAGTCACTGAAAACGGCTTCATACAGACAGTGACAGAGCGAGCAGCTGTTTAATATTTGTGTTAAATCTCTGTTCTATTCTCTCAACAGATACCAGCAAACCTCATGTCGTTTGAATGAGAGCAGACGTTAACCTGAAGGACATTAATGTGCCAAAACTATTTGTTTGGGAAGTATAGAGTGAATGATGGAACACAGTGCAATCTGATGGGATCTACTGAAATGGGAGAGTGAAGAAGTGTCCGACACTGTAAAAGAAGCTCTGTGATACTGGACGTGTGACTGCTGTCTTCTTCATCAGAACTAAGTGTAACGTAAACCCAGTCAGTGGAATACTTTGGTGAGGTTGTCCCTTCTTTCTCTCTCTAAGCTTCCTTGTTCATGGTCATTCGTTACGCTGCTAAAAACATGTGAGCGAGCACATAGGGATTTTTTTTTTTGGCCCATGTTAAGTTTCTGCTTGGGTGAAGAGATGTGTCAGTGCACAAACGTGGACAGCAGTGTTAGCTGATTGATGCTGATGTTCAGTTTGCAGACCAGTGTTATACGGCCTTCAGATGGAGCTCAGGTTTTAAATCTGAAAGGTTGAAAGAGACACCCTCACTATCAACTGCTATCACAGTGTTTTTTTCTGCATCTCAACATACCGAGGAGAAAGAGTAGGCAACACTATCAACACACATCCCAACCTGTGAATCTGGATCTGCTGGACAAAGGTCTGGAGGTGTGAGCATGAAAACTGTGACCCGTTTGACGGCCTCATTAATACCATCAAAGATCAGCACTGCAGCATAAAGGACAGATGATAAGACTTGATCACCTTCAGCGCTGTGACACACAGCTGGACTGAGTTTGTTCCAAAATGACAAAAAAAAAAAAAAAAAACAACATGGAATCATGAAGTTGGCTTTAAGAGCCTGTGTGGAACTGTTGGCCCTGGATCAGATCACCTGTTCACCCCTCACTACCTCAGTTGGTAGTCAGTCCTCGTGTAAAAAAGGTGTTTGCTGATGTACATAACAAGGTTTACAAATAGTAACAATTCATATTTTGTACAGAACAAATCAAAATTTGTCAAACACCATGGAAACGAACCCAACACAACGATAATTACAATCAACAATGCAGAGGACAGCCAGCTGTTGTCTACACCAGTAATGCCACGAGCAGCTGGTGGAGTGAATTTAAAGCAATTTACGATGAAGTACCAAGCTTTCAACAATCACGTGTGTGTGTGTGTGTGTGTGTGTGTGTGTAAATAGTGTATTTATTTGTAAAAGAGTTTATTTTTTGACAGTTGGCCATCAAAGGGAAGTGGTGCGATGGATTATCTTCGATTCACCACCTGCTACAGGAAGCTGCTCCTCAGAGAGACTCTTGGTGGGAAGCCACCCTAAAACTTTGTTTGAAGGACACTGGAACAAGGGAAGACTCCATTAGCATTGGTACTGTTAAATAATCATGCTTTAAAAGCAAAACGTTGAATTTAAAGGATAATTCTGCTTTAATATGACGTGCATTAGACTTGTATGTTTGGGCATCATTCCAAACAGTTAAACGTTAACATTGTTCTGACTGAGATCTGAGAACGCTGGAAATGAATTAGGGTTAAGCATGATATCCACCTGTCCATCTCATGCAGTAATGTGGCAGTTACTGCAGTGACGAAGTGACAGGACTGACCTGTGGACGTGAGTTTTGCATTCTGACTAAACGCATGAAATTATGGGCACAAGATGAAATGAAGGACTTCGTCAGAGTGACGGGGCTCATCCTCGGAGATTAGAGGAAGGCGTCAGGTCACACTACAAAATAACTAGTTTGTACAATGTTGTCCAACCATGTCTAAAGGCAAAAGTGTTCATGGCTGTTCTGAATAAATCAGTCAAAGGCAGAGTGAAAAGCCAGCAGATATGTAATATCGTTGAATTATGTGGATAACGGTGCACGCTTTCTGACAGTCTCTCCTGGATGATGTTCATCGTGTTGCACTTGCTCGTTCACATGAAGACAGAAACAGGTTTAGATTTATGAATGAAAAACTGCACACAGCCTGCCGATCACTGTGCGAGGTCTGTGAATGCAGCGCCAAAAATCACACCCAGTTTATGCAGCGATGGCTGAGTGTGTGGAGGTATGAGCAGACCGTGTCTAGCTCTTTGAGTCTTCACACAACTACTTCAGTCATTTTTTTGCAAGTACAAGCGAGTGCAGCTCCATGAACGTCTTCCAGAAAAGACTGTTGAGAGTTGTGTGTCTTTTTGAGGCCCTGAACACAGAATACCCCCAGAATACCAGCTGGAGGACATGACTAGGAATATTAGCCTACCTTCACTGTGACCTAGGCCTGGATAAATGGTGATATATGGTGATGGATGGATTACATTACAACGTTACTAAAAAGTCTGATGGGTCAAGAACCAAGATCAGACAAGTTGGAGATTTTCAGACAAACTTATCAGGAAGGTGAAACTGTGTGTTATAAACATCCAGCACAGATTAGAGACCCACTTCCTGCTTCAGCTTTTATCGATAGGACAGTTTTCCAGTACAATGAGGGATACAATAGCAACAACAACAATAACAACACTTTCAGTCTCCTCTCTAAATATAATAAGTGGATAAAGCGTTTATTTGTTCTAACCTGTCTGATGTTCCCAGATCTCTCTGACTTTAGGTATAGTGTTCTAACTGGTGGAATCAATGGCAAAAGCTATCAGATCGAAGTTGTAATGCACTAGAATTATCCTTTAAGAGTAGAACTCAGAAAAATTTAACTGAAGTTGAGCATTTACTAAGAGACGTCATATTTCTAATGTTTCCCTGTTGTAAGTCATGGTAACTGTCAATCATTTATGATATCAGTTGGTGGCAAAAAAAATCTCTAAAAACATGAGTGAAATCATCACATTGTTAAGAACCTTTGAGTTTAGTGTTCTTTATTTTTTTCAGAACTCACTCATGTGTTGTCTTTAACTTTAGTGGACTTCAGTGTTCAGTCTTTATATGAATGCAGCCATGACAACCCAGTGTGCTTCACATCACAGCTGATCACCCTGCACTCTTTACTGTTTCAGGCATTCAGTGGATTCCAACAAGCAAACTTTAGCTTGAGTCTTGTAGTCCATCACAGTGAACATCAGAGCATGCCAGACTGATCTGTTGGCCAATATTAGCTTGTTTCAGATATTTGCTATCAGAGTATGATTGAGACACGTTTCATAGTTTGTCCACTATAGAGAAGTAACAAGTTTATTTATTTTATTTTATCCTCACAGTCATCATGGCTCTACGGATGTTCATGTCAGCTGGTTTGTCTAAATAATGAGATTCCCATCAGCCTTAGCTACTTTGTGTTTAGTGCTGCTTAGCACATTAGCATGCTAACATGCTAAAATAAAGGGATGAACTGCAGCGTTTTAGCTTTGTGAGCGTAATGACATTAGCATTTAGCTCAAAGCACTGCTGTACCCAGGTACAGCCTCACAGAGACTCCCTACAAAGAGTCTAATAACACCACGTGACTTTTAAAAAAAACCTGACAATATTGATACTGATATTTATCATTTATTTAAATAAACAAAACTGCTTTATAGAGATATGACAATTCCAATAAAATAAAAATACAGACATAATTATGAAGATAAACTATCAAAATAATAAGAAATTTTCAAACAGGTTAAGTTATTAGTTGTTAGTATTGGCCTTTGGTTTGGTCAATGTTACACTATTGTTATGAGCTAATGTAGTGCAGACTGTTCAATAGTCCAGATTTCATGTAATGGATTACACACCCAAGTTTCAACAGTCTGCTAATTGACCAGTTAACTTTCAAAATCAATGGAAACCAATGATTGCCTGAGACAGTCATTTATGTCTATAATTTTCCTCTGATCATTGAGAAATATTAGATATGAATATACCATAAATTCCACTCTTACCGCCTGTGAATGACTGAGCCTGTCTTTGTGTTTCATATTTAGAATTGTACTGTTTCGTATTGCAGTTCAGCTGAACGAGGTGTTCTGTATTGTTTGACATTGCACACATAGTGATTAATTTTAATGAGAGAAGACACATTTTGCTTTAATGTCAATGAAGTGAATAAGTCACAGTAAAGGAACAGTTGAACATGTTCAGGTAGCAAATGCTTGTTTAATGTTTTGACCAGAGTTGAGTTGAGTAAAACTCATTATTGATTTAATCTGCGTGTGTCAGCATACACAAACTGTGATCAGAAGGTATTTACACTGTACTGGCTTGTATTCCACCACAATAATTGAAAGAAATTTTCAGTTTTTTTCAACCTTAAACCACTGTACTGTTTGCATCCCACCAGTCATGTCATATCATGAGATTTGTACACATATGGGAGAAGTTTGCTCTTTGCTTTCTGACAGAAGGTCTTGAAGACAAAATTCTCCCATATTGATGGTTTAAGTTTGTCTTCAGGACTTTCTGCCTGAAAACCAAAAGTCAAAATTGACTAACCATGATCTTTTCCCAAACCTAATCAAGTAGTTTTGGTGCCTAAATCTAACCAGCTGTGACTGAAAATTGAAAATAATTTTTAAAAAACCACGAAGCCCAGTGTTACACGCTGTGTTTCTCTTTATTACATGATCTGACCTCCTAAAGGCTTTTCCAATTTGTCGCCATATATCTGCCGTACTACTGTGCTCAAGTAAGTGTGAGAGTAAGGTTTGGCAGTCTGTCAGGGGGTGTGCCATTAAGTCTAGTGTTCAGCAAGTGAAACATATGACGAGTTGGATTGAGGTCCAGTAACTCTTGCCATAAAACAGAATGTTTCTGTGTGATCACTGGAGGCTTGCACTTTAACCTCATAGTGATTGCTTATTGTTCTATTATGGTTGAGTTGAACCAAAACAACAAAAAGCCCCGTCACTGTCCAGAATCTTTTGTGACCGTGCTGTAGGTCCATGATGTGTTTAGCAGGGGAACTGCTAGCCTAACGAGATGTCTCATTTACATGTTAGCGACAAGTCACCAGTGTTATGTTCAAAGTCACCAGTGTTCAAACTTGACAACCCCACTGTGGAGGATCTATCTAACTGAGGCTATCGAACCTCAATACTTTTTTTATATCGACCAAAATATGTCATTGAAAAGTAGTAAGAGCAGTAGTAGTAAGAAGTAAAAACACTAAGACGGAATGTCTGTTCAGCTTTGTAATCTTGATCTGATCAGGTTTGATCTTTAAATCAAAATTTTGAACGCTTTATTTGGGCTTGTGCAGCTGCTTGAGCTTCACTAACATTTGAGAACTTTATTTTAAAAAATGCAAAATGTTTTTGCATTTTTAAACTACGTTATCAGGAAAAGAATTGATGTGGTGTCAGTACAGAAACTTCTAGTTCTAGTATTGAACATTTTTAAAAGTTAGCTGCATAAGATGACTGTGCCCAGCTTCTTTTTACATTTCTATTTCTACATCAGATGAGTAAACATCCGACAGTCGGTGTGTGAAGTTATCAGAATCAGTCGATGTAGCACGGCTAGCAGTTCCCCTTCCGCGTCCAGTCTTGAAACATCCAACCCAGGTGGTCTGGACAATATTTACAGAGATGATACGTTGATCTTCTCATCTCCAAAATCAGACCACAGAACTCTGATATACTTGAGATATGCTTTTTACCAGCGTTGAGTGTGCATTTAGCAGGAGTAGGGGTGGACAATATGGAAAAATTTACCATGTTACATAGAACATTTTACATTTTGATACAGTACATATTCTTGATTGTTTATGAATAAAACATTCATCCACAAATCATAGAAAAATCCATTATTGTCATAAGGCGGTCCTGCTCAGTGACGCCGTCAGAACCGCTCTCCAAAAAGCATCAGCGTGTTCGTCTGAAGAGCACTTTGCCATGGTTTAGTTTGAATTGTTCTACACTGAACTCACCAGTTTAAAATGCCGCCATAGTTTTCTCTCTATAGAGTAAGTTGTTAAATAAAGTAAATGTGGTGTTTTTTATAGAACATTTTGATGGCTCTTTGAATGACTGATCAAAACAGCAGGCAGCCTAAATTTTAGTGCTGCCAAGTTTTTCAAGTGAACTGTACCTATGTCAGATAAGTGGGTTTAAAATGACTATTTTCTATGATTTCTTCCCCAAATATTTCCAAACACCCCACGACCATGTCAGCATGTGCCAGTGAGTTCTCCAAAATTCAGCCATTGTTCGTTGAGACGCAGCTTGACCCAACGTTTCTCATAGCAGCATGAGAAAGCAGTGTTTCTTTTTTCTATGACTCCGTATCCAATGATGCACATGTAGTGTATGTTAGCATTAGTGTGTACATGATGACATCATATCACTCTCCAGTTTGTTTTCATGAAGTATTTCAACAAGTATTGCTTTCATCCTTTCTCTCACTTGTTTTGATAGCTGTATATGTCAGATCCAAACATCTTTCTGTTTTTATCCTCTGAGAAAAAAATAACAAAAAAAAAATGGATTGTGTTCTACGGGACATTGCATGTATTTTTTGTGTACAAAATTTCTAGTGATGTAACTGTGAAAAAGATAACCACCGGGCCGTGATTATCAGTCTGTAATTATTTTGCTAAGTTATTTTTTACCATGGCATTGCTATATGTTGCTGTATTTTTCAGCTTCAGACACTGATTGAATTGGGAATAAAATTTCTGTACAGAAAGTTGTTGGCTGTATGTAAATGGACTGTACTTATATTATCTAGTCTTCTGACCACTCAAAGCTCTTTACACTACATATCTTATTCACACGCATTCATAGCGTAGCTGCCATGCAAGGTGCCAACTGCTCATCAGTTTGAGGAGCTAACCATTCATACACATTCACACACCGATGGCACAGCCTTCAGGAGCAATTTGAGGTTCAGTATCTTGCCCAAGGACACTTCGACATGCAGACTGGAGGGGGTCGAACCGGGGATCATCTGATTAGTGGACGACCTGCTCTACCTCCAAGCCACAGCCGCCCAATGGTTGCTTCTGTACTACTGTGATAAACATCCAGATTGCGCAAACTGTAGGAGCTATAGATTTTATCATTGTAAGATTATGTAATGAAAGTAAGTCAGTCCCATATTTACTCTTGTCCAGCAGCTTCTTGCATGCTCACCCTCCTTACCTACCTGCATTAATGTCTTCTTCACCTCTGCCATTCTGTCCATAAAGGCTGCTGAGCCCGGTTACATTGCCCGATTTCCCAGCTCCGGTTCTACACCTCCATTCCCCATCAGCATTCCCCCGTGCCCTGGGCCTGAAAACCTCTTCCTGGCAGTTAAACACCTGTGGTATAAACACTAACACTCCCCCGGTGCTCCGAGCTCACAGTCCGAACAGCCACCCTAACAAACTGAGCTAACATTAGCTAACAGCAGCTACAGTTGGCAGCAGTTTACTGTCCATCGGGAAACAGAAAATATTTTCTCCATAAAATATGATCTAGTCTCACCAAAGTTGGTCAAATGGCGGTGTGTGACTTAGTGTTGCATACATCTCACAGGACTTGGAGCCCAAAGTTACATAGTGTGAGAACAGATGTATGAATGACAGAGACTTAGACTTAGACTTAGACTTAGACTGCACTTTATTGATCCCTTTGGGATGACTCCCTCAAGGAAATTGAATAAGAGACACCATTCACCTGATTTACAGGTCAGTGTAGCATCAACATGACTTCCAATTCTGTAGCATGCTAGCATTTGTTGATAAGCACTAATACATTGATGTACTGATGTTCCCCTCAGTTTTCAGTACATCTGCAGGTATTTGGAACCATGTGGCGTCCCTGAAGGTGCTAGTATGATGTTGGCTCACATTTTCAAATGGTCACATGACCAAAAACACAGACACAGCTGGTGCATTTGCTACTTTTATTTATTTGAAAGACTGCAATATTGAAGCTGATTGTAGATTGATGCAGGTGACTAAAGAGCTATGACAGTGCAGTAGACGATTCTGTGAAATAACACTGTTCAGAGCTTGAATGCAGTGGCAATTAACTCTGAAGAAATACATCAACAAAAACTTTTCATGTCCCCGTTCACGTTTCTGCTGGCCAATTCCAATGTATCACTTTATATACAAATCATATTAGGGAGGATATAATGTGGTGCAATGGTCAGACGACAGTACAGAACACAGTATACTGGTGGTGTTTGAACTAAGAACAGTCTATACCTGCTGTGCACATTTGAGAAACAGGTTACCGTCTGTAGATGCAAGGAAAAAACTGATGTCATAGTTGTGGTTTGGTGCACATGAATACCGTTCAATCTGCGCTGATCTGAGGCCTGCCTAATGCAAAGGAAGACGTCAGTGAAAATTCTGGGAAAAGCACTCATTCATGATTAAAGTTTCAATGTTGAAGTAGAAAACCAAGTGGAGATGTGATGTTAAAAGTGATGCACAGAACAAGGCATTGTCTCGCATCATTTCTCTGGTTACACCAGGAAAATACGTCTCCATTCAAATGTTCTGACTGCTCACAGAACACGCTGCTTGCAAGTCACTTCCTCAGCTGTGCGATGCATTGAGGCCTTTAGAAAAATAAACCTGATGTTTTACACAGTCAATGATTCATAAAAGCAATCCACTGAGCAAGTCATGTCAGGTAGGTAACTATAAAATTACAGACATCTAGACTGTTGCACAGTAAATATGAAAAATTCAACATAAAATAAGATTTACAGTGCAGCCATCACTTTACTGCACCGGAGTTCAAGAAATTCTAGTTTTGTAACATCAAATGAACTGAAAAGGCACGTCACATTTCTCAAGCTGACATTTAAACCAGACACCCCGCATATTCAGGGAATTACATGAAACCTCACAATGTTCTACGTGGTACACAACAATGTACCGAACCTTGTACTTTCCAGCACAGAGACAGTCTGTAAAAACCTCGAAGGAGATCTCCGTTGATGTCACAATCTGATGTCAGAGGGGATGTTCTCTGTTATTCACAGCAGCTGTGTTTAAGGCAACCCTGCTTTTCTTCGAGGAAATCAAAGTTTCGGCAAATCAGCTCAGTGACCAGCTCGGCATCGGGCGTGTTCGAGCTACAGCATGTTTGATCTTCTCCTGGTGAGACAAGGTCAATGCCCAAAGTTGGCACCCAAACTATGGATTAAAGGTTGGCTACAAATATGAGTGCACGATGCTGAAGTGATCAAAGAGCAGATCTGACTGAAACATTTACACATCCATGTTCAAGTTGATCACAAGACAGTTTCTCTGGTTGTGTTCAATTTGAACCTTTGATGTCACCGACTCGTCTTCAAGAAGTCTGTCTTCCTTCTGTCTTTGTCCGAGATCAATAAGAGGTTTACAGGTTTCTGCACAGATCACGTGCTCATCTAGCACCGACTGCAGCACGTCAGCAATAGTTGCATCTTTTCCATTTCCATCTGTGAATGTTTCTGTCTAGAGGAGGACTGTATGCGGAGGAAGAAACAG
This sequence comes from Argyrosomus regius, assembly GCA_946959425.1. Lineage (NCBI taxonomy): Eukaryota > Metazoa > Chordata > Actinopteri > Sciaenidae > Argyrosomus > Argyrosomus regius. The sequence goes on along the minus strand of OX336898.1, from coordinate 1,336,455 downwards.
ATAAAAACAAAATGCTTTGGTCCATGCACGATCTGTCTTGGCTGTTAAAGTTCATATATTCCAGAGCACACATGATTGCAGCTCATATCCTAGAAGTCTGGGAACAGGAAGTCCTCTTCTGCTTCTATCCGTTCTCTTTCCACAGTACTAAGTGAATGCTATGATCGGGCATGCTGGTGGCAAACACCAGTCCAGAGTCATTGTCCCCGTCCAGGCCGTTGAGCCAGGAGGTCACACCGGCCAAGAAGCTGGATCCTCGTTTGGACTTTCTGTAAGCAGGTAGAGGCCAGCGGCCCGAGATCGCCTCTGTCCTCAGGTCCATCACGTACAGGAAGTGGTGGTCGAAAAGGAGAGCGAACACCTCACCATAGCTGAGCAGGGACAGGTTAGCTGGGTCCTGTGTTTTTATCACCCTGGAAACATAAAAACATGCCGAGTTTGATCACGTGTGCCTGTCTGAAACCAAAGCAAGTGATGAAAAAACTTAGGGAGGGGGGGGGGCAGATGAGGTGGAAGGCTAAACTATTTTACCTGAGAATCTCAAAACTGGCAAAGTCCCACTGATAAACTCCGAGGTCGGAGCTGCAGATGATGTAGCGTCCGTCAAACTGCAGGCGAGGCTGGAGGCTGATGCTGCGGTCCTCGGACACTGACAGAGTCTTCAAACACTTACAGTTGATTTCTCTCCCTAAGGGCCAGACCTGCAGAGGAAACAGTGTTTGCTCTATCTTATAGACTCTTCAGACTTTCAAATAATTTTGTTTCTTTACTCTTCAAAGGTGAAAAATGACGTGAAGAAGCTGGAGGCCGGAGCATTACCTTAATTTCATACTTATCAGCACTTAGGAGGATATGATCACCAGGACTGTGCACCATAGATTCTACTTCACTCTTCTGTAGTATCACCTGATGGGAGAGAACAACAACTCTGATCATGTCAGCTTGTTAATACTTTCATTTCTCCTTTTTTAAATCAGTTCTGGGGAGCTAACTTCACATTGGTGACATTTCAATATTGTTAAAAGCTGGTTTACTGTTAATGTGAAGAAACACATTGATAACATTAAACTTGTTTCTTCAAATCAAACGTTAAGTTCACTTTAGCTGACCTTGGTGACCCACTCGGTGTGTCCGGTCAGAGTGTTGAGACAGGCCCCGGCAGACAAAGCCCAGACCTTCACAGAGAAGTCTGCAGAGCCGCTGACCAGCAAGTCCAGCTCATCGTTGTAGTCCACACTGAAGACTGAGAACACACAGGGAATGTTTCCACACGTCTTTCAAAATCATGTGCATGAAGGAACATTTATTCAAAGTCATGAAACAAATGAATCCATGTATGTCTTAAGATGCATCATATAAGCCAAGCTGCTGGTGTTTATTTGTGTTTACTGTATTACTGGATGTATTTCATGAACATTTAGAGCTGAACACTGTAACTACCCAACTAAAGTTTCACTTCTTTGCTGTATTACTCGTAATAACTAATATAAATAAATTAATAATTAGCCGTAATAACCCCTGAACAAACACCTGCTGGACATTTAAACCCACCTGCTCCCGTGTGGCCTCGGAACTGCTGGATTTTAGCCCCTGTGCTCCATTCCCAGCATGCAATAGTGTTGTCAAAGGACCCGGTCACCAGCTTCTGTTCGTCAAACTTTACTGTTGCGCAGGTGTGTGTCTGAATCCCATAAATACACTGGCCAGTGCGCACATCCCATAATTTGGCAGACAGGTCATCAGATCCTGAAAAACAAGAAGAGATCCACGTTAATGACGTTAACGAGTCCATCATCAGCTGAGCCTCCTGCACATTCTCAGGAGGAAGTCCTCTACACTGTTTCACATGGATTCCTTCACTGGAGGGTTGTTCACAACACAATGCACAAAGGAAATGAGGTTAGTTCTCACACCTACAAAAATATTAGTATCTACATGAGGTCAAAGTTATGAGTCTCGAGTATGCAACGATTATTACTCATCAGTTTATCGCATCATATTTTAGCCCCTTTAGCAGCACTATGAAGTGGAGGCTAGTCACACCCTCTGCTCCCAATGCAAAACTCTCTAACAGACAGACAGACAGTATTTCACGCTCAGCTAGAGGAAAACAGGAGAACACTGAAATCATTTAAAATGTTCTCTCATTTTCCATGAAGGGGAATGTGTTTTTCAGATTTTCCAGAATGTGTGTGAACTCTGCCCGCCACTTGTCACATTTGCTTGATTAAAACTGGGCCCTTTGGAAATGAATAAAACAAAGGGGTCCTTTTCACAGCACACATTTTAGCTTGTGATAGCAGGAAAAGCACAGGTGGAATTTAAACTCTGTTCCACTGAATCATCTCAGTGAGCTTTACATCTCTGTCAAAATGTCTGCTGTTAGAAAAAAACGCACTATAAAGATAAAATGCAACAAAATCAGCGAGATGTAAGTGTAGCACAGCGTGCACACACAGCCCTGAGAAGAGGTCTAATCAGGGAACTTCAGTGAAAGCACCTGTGTGTAGAGCACTGTGGTGCACTCTTCACAGATACTCTCAGTTACCTCTTTCCTACGATTAATGTTCCGTAGCAGGGAGATCTTTTCAAAGTTCTGTTAAACACACTGTACAGAGCCTGCTCAGCATTAATCAGCAGACAAACAGTTTGCTGGTGAACACAGTGGAGTATTTAGCAGTAAAAAGCCAAATATCTTTTCTTGGAGAGGTCCAAACCACAGCTGAAAGGAGAGGGACACTCTGAATGGATGCTGAGTCTGCAGGATGTGCAAGGAGTTTGCTGCAAAGGTGATTCAATTCAGGCAGCGGGTGGATGTGATAACTTTGAAAACTGGTTTGGTATTCTGTAGTCCAATAGCCCCATGCATGTGAAATTGATCGGGTGTTGAGTAAACCAAACAATCAGAGCTTTCTGGACAGATTGTAGCTCAGCCTTTTCCAGCCTCAGTGTACCTGTGCAGAGCAGGCCGTCCTTATAGTACAGGGCGTACACTCGAGCACTGTGGCCGATGAGGGACGACGTCTCAAAGGCCTCCTGATCCTTCAACTGCATCATACGCAGTTTAGCCTTCAGGTAGACCCCCTTCCAGTGCGGCGCGTCCTGAATGGACTCATCAATCCTCCAGCCAAGCTCCCGACACACACCCTGCCACACCTCTGTACACGAGCTTATCACCTACAGGGAGGGAGATGCTTGTTAGAATTTCTGAACACTGTAAACACAAATGACACTTTGAATTCTGAGCTGGTGAGGTAGGATTCAAACAAGGAAAGAGCCGAACCAGAGATGCCCATGTTTGAGAGAATCGAGGGAAGGATGCGATGGTTGACGGTGCTACTGTTGATCATTTATCGTATATTATATTTATATACCATATTTTTAACTTTCTGCTGTCTGCTTTCAGTAATAAAAACAAATGAATTATCTGTCTGTGTCATTTCAATTCAGTCAGATGTGATTCTGTAAATCTGGTTGAAATTATTCTGATTTCCAGGTATGATTCATAAAATGATTACAGGACATTTCAATCATTACCTGGATAATTAAATGAGGAATTCACAAATGAAATATGTATAACTGCTTTAAAATGAATAAAAAACAACATAGCTCATATGCATTCAGCGTCTGAGCACACAGTGTTTGGACTGATCTGTGTCTCAATGCAGGTTTTTGTGGGAACAAAGAGAACACTTAAAGGATGTCGAGCTGTGCAGCCTTCATCACAAACTGACCTCGACTGTATACCCCCACACTGCCAAACCAGACCTGTTTTTTGGTACATCCAAACTGATTTTAGACAGTCTGGACAGCAAAAACATGTTTGCACCACATCTAGAGGTGGGTCTCAGTTCGGCTGCTCAAGCCGCTCAAATTGGATGTCAAAGTGTCGTTGCATCATTTGCAACAAGACGCACAACAACAACATCAAATCCAGAGTGACTGAAGTGTTTCAGAGCTGCGGAGCAGAATAATGCTGCTACTAGCAGAACAGTAGAGAGACAACACAGTTTGCCTGCTGTGGAGAAATTCTGCACCATGACTTGACAGAGTGATTGTTTGACTGAGGGTGGACAGTCTGCTTTAAAGATCTGATTAGAGAAATAAATCGGACTTGCCTGTAGTCTGAACAAAGCCACAGAGGTGAGGAAACAACGCAAGAGAGGTAAACCATGGGAGACAAACGAGAAGCACGCCATGACTACACTATTATGACTATTCACCTTGTTCCACTGTTTGCAGACCAGGCAGCAGGTGAGCAGGGTCTGAGGATCCAGCCAGCGCAGAAGGTAGAAGGCCAGCTCCAGAGGAAGGAGGCGCAGGAAATCACGCTTGAGCAGCGTCTCCAGTCCATTGGACAGATGACGGAGCTGGACGGCACCACTTAAAGATATGAGGTGGTCCAGAGACTGGTTGCGCTGCTGGTCGTTTAGAGTAAGGAAAGTGGCGGAGACTGACTCCAGCCACCCCTCAAAGGCCGCCTTCTCCATGGGCACATGAGAGCGACCTGCAACACCTACAAGAACAATGCAGGGTCTGACTTCAGCATGACTCATGACTCCAGCAGCCAGTGATATGTTTGGGATATGTTAATATGATGTTTTACCTGAACATAGCAACATTAATCTAACTGTAACTGATCATTCACTGTTGATTAATTAATCAATTCTGAATGAGATGACACAAAAAAATAAAACAGAGTGAGACAGTGAAATGTGATGATTGATTAAGTGAAAATGTTCATTAAAATGTACTGTTGTAACGTTAACGTGTTACAGAATGGATCAACTACTTCAGTAAATAAATATCTACAGATCACCTGGTAGTTATTATGTCAATACTATAACATAACGAGTTCTTCTTTAAACACTTTGAACAACAGAAAGCAAAACACAGCCATCATACTGCAAAAATGAAAATGACACAAGACATTGTGTTGATTTGTCGATCACAGAACATTAATCAATGATCTTAAATTCATTCATTATTAAAATAATCTATCAGGTCAAACTGTCAAATATTTGCTGGTAACTGATTTTAAAACGTAGAAAATGATTTCCTCTGTTTCACATCTTTGCTATTTAATTTTTTTTTTTTCACAACTGACCAATCAAAACAAACATCCATCATATTTTCATGACGCGATATTATTACTGATCACATTTATCTCACTCATTTCTAATTGTTACATAAGCCAGATATGTAGCCAGAAAGAACTTAGCAGATACAGTGACTTCATAACAGAAAGCTGCAGTCATCTGCTGTCAATCATCATGTGTCGTCCAGAATACAGAATTCACAATCCAACGGTCTGCCCTCAATAAACACACAAACACACAGTCTATGTGATCCATCAAGCATCAGCGTTACCGGCCTGACACAAACACAGCCCGGCCTCACGTTTCTACCTCAGCTGTTTGAACAGTGTGGATGGAGAAGTTCACACTGTTAGAGATGGAGACAAGCAGCTGAAGGCTTTAACGTCACACAGCTTAACGTGCCGAGCTGCAGCATGCCTCAGCTAATATACTGGCCTGTTCAGTAACTACGTGTGTATGCGATAGCTTCAGTCTATTAGAATAACTAAGATGGAGGTAATTACTTTAACCAGCAGTAGTATCTGCTGCATTCAGTCTAAGTGAGCTACTTGGCTAGTTAGCAACTTTTGTAGCAAACGTTAGCTCAGTAATAACGTTACAGTTCAACTGCAAGTTAGCTACGGCCGGTAACAACGAACGAACAGTGTGAGTGTGTGTGTGTGGTGTGTGTGTGTGTGTGTGTGTGTGTGTGTGTGTGTGTCAGTAAATAAACCAGCACATTAAATATAAAGTGAAAATGTGTACCAACCAGAGAGTTGCAGGGAGTTTCTTTGCTGGCTCAGTTAGTTCACATAGCGAAGTTAGCTGTCGTAAGCTAACCTGTCAGCGAGCAAGTTGAAGGGATTGTCCAAGTAACCTAGCCTCGTAGCTAACGTTAGCTAACCACCATGTTAAGAGCACCTGACACTGTTAATTATGAATTATACATCATGTTTCTAATGCAGCAGTCTTCTGTTCATTCCCCGTACAGTGAGTTTTAGGTGGTAGGACGGAGGATGTCAGTGTGACAGCATGAAGAGCGAAAGATAATGGAACGCTATCCCTGCACATGTGTCACCTTCACCCTCAGCGCTGTCGTACAGGAGGCGCCGTTGGAGTATTTGCTAACTCTTACCCGAAAACAAAGGCAAGTACGTAAAGTATCACAAATATAGTCCTTATAAACGTGTCCGCCACACAGATGTATTCGTTTTATTGTCGCTTTGCGGTTGTCTTGTTATTTTTCTCTTCAAAGGACCGAGTGTGCCTGTAAGACAAAGCTGCGGGAAACAGAAATATAGCCTTGTCCCAGGTACAGTGCTTCCGGTGTCGCGCACAATGTGGAACGGTGTGACCGGGAGGACCTGTCTGCGCGTGTCCGTCTCTCAGTGGTTCCGTTATGTCTGTAACGTTACAGGGCCCGGGGCCGGTAACACACACGTGATGGTGCTTCAGTTTGGAGTGCAGTGGAGCCAAAATATCATAAACTGCTCTTAACGCCAGGACTACTTTTCTCTGTGACAGTAAGCGCGAGTATCAAATCACGCGAGACAAGAACGTGTCACGTACAGTAACTCGTCACTTAAATGTGTTGGAGAGTAACGACCACCAGAGGGCGACAACGCTTCTGTCCTACACCCCATGTGTGTTCAATTTATATCAGTCAATCAATCCATTAATTATTGATTTAAATAAATAAAATCATTTTCTAAAAATACTATAAAATTGTAGCCTACTTATGTGTCTCATATTCAATTTCACAATTGATTCCATAAAATTTGTAGTAAGCTGGACTTTATAATAGTTGATTGACAACTCAGCATGAACCCTTCCTATACCAGTGGTCAGATTAACCTGAATATGGTTCCTGGGCAAAAATGTACTGCTGGGTCCGAATTAACCTGTCTACACTGAGTGAATGAATACAACAGCTCATGGTGGTAAAACTGGAAAATCACAGAAGTGTCTACTTTCTGATGAGCTACCAACAAATGACAGTTTCTATATACATTTGAAGTAACAGTCCATACACCTCCGATCTATAACCACAGTTTAAATGGAGGTTCAGACAGTTCAGGAGTAAAAAGTTGTCAGTCATGATTTATGATGGTACTATGACTAGATTTAAGGTGCTGCCGTCTATTGATGTAGTAAAACATGGTAAGCAGTTTATTATATCTCTGCTAACATGGTCATAAGGCCATGTGCTGTTCTGCATGTGGCACAAAGTGTCACGTCCTGATCAGCTCATCATGGTAAACAGGAAACTCGTTTGTAATGCTGACACTAAAAAATACTAATCTGGATAAGACAGGTCAGCGTTGTCTTTCAGATGACACAATAGATGACTAATAGATGTTGTTAAAAACACTAAACACACTCCATGTGCGGTTTACCGCTTCATCCTTATCTATTACTGATTATGAAGGAACCTCTCAAGGACAGAACACCAGATCTGCTGCAGTAGTCTGTTCCCTCTGCAGACATCAGCATGTATCATGCTGTATTTTAGCACATGTACTGAAAGACGGCGTTGCTGCAGCATTCTATCACACTAACGGGAAGTTCTTCAGTGATAATACATTTGTGGGGGTGAAAGTGTCTGATGGGTCATGAGGGGTTGGGGTTTATACCTGTTTTACAGGCCTGTAACAAAGCAGGTCAATGTAAAGGATAAGCCCACTGCCTCGACATCACAAATTTCATCTTGACACAGATCAATAAATAGTGTTACAGACTGTCCAGTACTATGTGAAGAGAATGATACCAGGACAGATCATGATTTTTCCATCAATATTCATGGTTCACAGAAGATGACTACACAAAGGAGGGTAGTACAATATACATACGACCCTACACTGTTCAGGATAGTGGATGCAGCAAAGGAAACACAGTATAAGAGTATCAGTACTCACGGTTATAGATCCCAAACTTGGTCAGGTCATTATCAGAGGAGTCATCTCTAAAGATTTAAGTAAACCCTTCACCTTTTGTCCAACCGTGCCATCAGACAAAGGCCCTTGAGGCGAATTGTGATTTGTGATTCTGGACTATAAAAATAAAAAATACTTGACATGACCATCTAAATTTACCGTGCACTTTTATACTTCTGGAGAATGAACCCTTTACAGACTCCATGAGCCATCCTCTAGTGCCACCCTACTGTCACACTGCACACAGTTCAGAATATAACATGGCACATTTCCATGAAATTTCTTGAACACCTTCATGCTCCTGATGGGGATTAACCCTTTTGATTCTTTTCCCCTCAGTGCCACCCTAACGACCAATGTTTTTTAACACTGCAGACTCTAGGCGCCACTGTCGGGCCTTTAGATGTGTTCCGAACAACTCTCGAACTGTATTGATAAATGCAGAGGTGTTATTTAATCTGTGTGAAATCTGAATCAAAAACAGGCTGAGGTGGCCAATCAAATATGTGCCAGCACACATTCTTCACATTCTACACATTTCTAACGTGAACTACTAATGCCACTGTTTACCTCATGATCACTGAAACACAGGATAAAGTCATTGTCATAAAATTCTGTTTTGGTGTCTGATAAAGCTTCAAAATCATGAATATGCAGTTTTACACAAACTTACCTTTTTGGATTGTTTTTCATATCCTCAACATGGTGCAACACAACAACACTCCCATGTAGTTTTTTAACCCTGTCCTATTTTCAGGCTGTCTAAAGTTTTGGCATTGTTCACATAAGTGTACCCATATGCACAATACCCAATATCCTTATCATGTGCCAGTTACTGTGGGTGCAAATCTGTCCGGTAGGCCATGGGGTGTCAGGCACAGCTGGTGTTTAGGGAAGGGGGGGGGTAAAAGTCTCTAACAGGCTAAGTGATGGATGTCTGACTGCTAAGCTCCATGCTACAAAAGAGCCACTAAAGCGGCTGAAGAAACACACTAATGAGCCAGTGACTAAAACCTGGCCTGGATTCACTGGACTGCACAAGTCAGCGCAACACCAGAGGCTGATTGGTTCACACAAGGACATCCACAAGGATTTAAAGTTCCTGAGACAAGACCAACATGCCTCCAGTCAGTGTCTGAATATTATCCATGTTTTTTGACATCTGTCAGCAGTGGTGTGTAGAAAACTCTTTGAACTGTTTAGAAAAGTGTAGTTTGACAGTGGAGACATTTTGGCTCCAAAATGCAAGACTGCTTTGCCTTTCTAGTGTTATTATTTCTCTTTTTATCCATTCTGAAAATGTAAAATTTATATCAATCTATCAATCAAACTTATTCTGGCTAGGCTCATTGGCGGCATTGGACAAGAGGTGGGGTACAGACAGAAACCACACCCACATTCACACATTTCTGTTTATCGCCAGCAACTAAAAGTCAGCCCCAGAATTACTCCCAGCGGCTTCTTGCTCGGTCATATTTTCTCTTCTTAGATTCCTTCATTGTCCTCTCCTATACCTTTATGTCAATAGCTGAGCCTGGTTACATTGCCCACTCACCCAGCTCTGGTTCTGGCACGACACCAGCACTGCTCCCCGTCAGCATTCCCCTGCATCCTGGGCCCGAAAACCTCCTCTTTCTGGTGATCCAAAACACAAACATGGTACAAACATGAACAGTCCCCCCGGTGTTTTGGGCTCACAGTCCGGGCAGCCCAACTAACAAACTGAGCTAACATCAGCTGCATGCCATCCCCTCTCTCTCTCTCTCCACCTGCTTTCCTGTCTCTCTACAGCTGTCCTATAAAATAAAGCCATAAAAGTACTTCATAATAGAGGTTCATAATGATACACTTGTCATTTATCAGGTTTAATCAAAGTATTTGATAAGTTAAATGGCATAAAACTGGAAAACTCTACCCATAATCTTGGTTGTCGTGTGTTATTATTTTAATGTGTTTCAATTTTATGTTTGTCCTTATGCAGTTTGTGTTTCTCTCACAGTGACACAGAGACTGAGCATCAATATTAGCACGTGTTAATCCAGCTCATGTTTTCCTGTCGTCTCTCTGCTCTCACGGCTGATTACACTGTGAGTCCAGAGCAGGGAGGGCTGTCTGTTTGAGTCCAGTGCTGCACTCATTAGTAGCCAAGCATGGACAGTGTGTAGCATGCCAGCCTCTAAACACAGGGCAACAGCTTCTCCACCTCACAGCAGCATGTCAGTACTCTAGGACTTTTTCACTACATATTACCTCGTGCTCTCGTACAGACACAGGTCAGAGGTTTTACAATGGAGCTGAGAAAACTTCACCTCAATCTAAAGACAGTGCTGCTGACGATGATGATGTTCAAATGGGGTGAGTAACAGTTCTGTTCTACTTTTTCCTGTGTTAAAGGACAGTTTGAAGATTTTCTTTAAGATGATCATTTGTGTAGTACTGAAGACAAAGTGTGTAAATCTGAGGAGAGACTCAATGTGGTTGCGTGCTTGTTATCTGAAGTCAGTGTTTAATCCCTCTGTGAAAGCAACAGGTTGCATGGAAAGAGTAATTATAAGTTGGAGCCATTTTACCTCACATATACTGACCGTGTGCTGATTTACTAACAAGAAACACATTCATGTTAGTGTTTTGTCATTTATTAGATAGCCCACAAAAGCTCTGAGGATTCCTTGATGTAACGTTTCACAGGAGCAAGTCTCAGGAATGTCATCAGTGCTCTCAGAGATGCTGCTCCATGAATGAAGTGGTTGGGAGGTGCTTATTGGACTCATTTGTGCTCCCACTGTATAAGCAGACTCAAACAGATGGAGTTGAGGGTTGTTTGTCACTTACAATAATGATGAGGGGAACAGCTCGTATGAAACCATGAGCATCTGGAGGTTAATTGCTGTTAATTTTTATTGCTGTTGGATGTTTTGAATTCTTAAACATAAGTAGTTAGTGTATGATTGGATCATGAGTGTTAGGAGTGTGTAACATGTATTTCTACTAGCCCTCTGTGTTAGCTTTGACACATGACTGGTTCAGAATCAGAGGCGGTGCTCTCTCAGGTCGTGCACACTCAAACAGAGCAAACAGGGATGAGATCAGCAGAGAGAAGCGCATTCATATCTGTCTGTGCAAGAATGGAGGTACAGAATGAGGTCACAAAAAGTTTAGAGTTTGTTTCATAAAGTACAGTTCACTTATTCATATCACTCTGTTCTATGTACTCTCTGATTTGTAATGTCACAACAGAACATCAGTTAGCAACAGTGAAGACACAACACTTTATATATCTAAAGAACATACCATGTGTAGTTGTATGCAGCTATATGGACATTTGTGTTTATTAATAGAGTAACTGTAAGCAAATATAACTTCTCTTCTTATACAGAGGAGGTACAGAGGTATATATAGAGCAGGTTGTCCACTAATCAGAAGATGGTGGTTCGATCCCCAGCTGCTCCAGTCTGTGGGGAGAAGTGTTTTTGGGCAACACACTGACCTCAAATTGCTCTCGAAAGCTGTGCCATCAGTGTGTGAATGTGATTAGTGACTTTCTGATGGGCAGTTGGCATCTTGCAGCCTCTGCCATCAGTGTGTGAGTGTGAATGAATGGGTGAACGTGTAAAAGCCTCTTGAGTGGTCAGAAGGTGCAGTCCATTTATCATATACACTATGTATTTACTTATTTACAGCATATTCTGTATCACAGCTGTGTTCTACTTTATTGTCATCTATGTTGTTTGACTACCAGTGAGACCAGACACTTAATAACTTCATGTACATGAGCTATTCACGTTGTTTTATAAAATAAATATTTCAGTGTGCTCAAACTGTGAGGAGGGTCATATCTGTTGGAGGGTACTGCAGACATGTGACTAGGAGAAAAATGTGGAGCAGGTGGAAACAATACTAGAGCAAATTCAGGCAGCAAGCATGTCATGTGAAGTCCAACATGTTTGATTTTTGAATTATTTAAACCGGTCATAAAAAATATTGTGAAGCAGACCTTTCCCCTGGGTTCAGGAAACGTGCAGGACATATTCTTTATGATAAAATAATGTGCAACTCAAATAATCTTTATAAAATTAAAATGATTTAAATAATGGTGGAACATGATGTTCAAAATTCAAACAATGTCACAATCAATTGTAACACTAAAACATTCTGCATCATATTAAATATAAACATAACAGGAATACTTTATTATTTTACTCTATGAGGAAATACAATAGTTATTACAGGAGACTGTCGACAAGCTCTGCAGTCAGTCTGTTTAGACACTGTTAATGCTTCATGCTCATCATTTCATTTCCTTTTCATAAAAGATTAGCTGCTAATCTGTCTGATCAGAGACAAAAGACAGATTATTACAGAGATGATATTATTGAGCGTGTGAATGTGTCCAACAGACAAATGCTCTCTATGTATGTGTGTGTGTGTGTACAGGAGAAGAGAAGAGAAAGGTGTTTTTGTGTGTATGTATTTTGTAATAGCTGAATTATGAATTTATTGGGGGCATAATTGGCAGTTGATGGTAGAGAAACAGACAGAAAACATGAGGAGAGACAGGTGTATAGCGTGTGTGTTAAACACACTCCGGGTGTGAGTGTATTAATGAGTTGTGGCAGGTGAATGTCACGTCTGTCCACCTGTCATTGTCTGATCTGTCTCCTCTGCGTCACGTCTGATACAGACACGTGCCCGTACAGTCAGGATCAACCTTACGTGTGTATTCTGAGGATTACCATGAATGACGGACAGGCCATAGTGGCTCGCTGCTGTGTGTCTGTCTGGGTTCATGCCCCAGTTTACATTTTGGATTCAAGAAAAAAAAAAAATATATAAAACAATTATTATAACTCTCAAAGTGTGGGTCAAATTTTCCAGTAGATTTCCTGAACAATATTGTTGCTCACTCATCATTGCTTAATGTGTGAATGATCAGCTATACATCCAAGTACCGTTACAGCTATTTTCAGGCCACAAGCAACATGTGACTGCGAAATGTAGACTCAACGTTCAACGTTATGTATCTATACATTGCTTAACATCCAAGTGACAACCTCAGTGAAGCCAACGAGAAAGTGGATTAGTAAATTTACTCAAGTACATGCACTTTACTTGAGTATTTCCATTTTCTGCTCCATTTTACTTTCACCTCCTGGGTCAGATTAATCCTACACAATACAACCAACAAATAAATGATGATTTGTTATCGTAGGATAACAAGGCTCCCCTCTCCTATTGTAGATAAGGCTCCCAGCAGTATACTGTATGAAGTAAATAAAATTAGCTGCAACACTAAAGTGATGTATCCATATTTATAATCCAGTAATATAATCAAATCAAATCAAATCAAATCAAATTTTATTTGTATAGCCCAAAGTCACAAAATACATTTTGCCTCTGAGGGCTTTACAATCTGTACAGGGAGTGACACCCTCTGTCCTTAGACCCTCGGTTCGAGTGAGAATGCAATACATTATTCTATAAACAATCATTCTGCATAACGGGTGATATTTTTGTACTTTCACCTGAATTGTGAATGTAGGACATTTACTTGCAACAGAGTATCTCTACAGTGTGGTATTACTACTTTTACACAAGTGAAAGACCTGAGTACTTATTCCTTTACCGGAGTAGGACTGCATTTACTGTGCATTAGACAGGATTCTTATGGATACAGCCTGTCTGCAGCATCTATGTCTGCTGCATCACCTCCAACACATTTGTTTAGTATCTATTACCTGTTTGTGATTTGTGATTGGATGAATACATAAATAAGAAAACAGTATTAATTATAAAAGTTCCAGGACTCTCCTTATGTCACACTGTTGATTACAATACTACAATTAAGAATGTTGTGAATGTCTGAATGAATAGAATGATATGTGCAATATGAAACAATAGATCTGAAGTTTAGAAAATATGAGTGAGATATGAAGATCAACATCAATCTCATGTGTATGGTAAATGAATGGACTTTCTATTTTATATATTAATATATATATACTGGTCTTCCAAGAACTCAAAGCACTTTTACACACTGTGCACAATGTCACAGTCGACGGCAGAGGCTACTCATCAGGAGCAATATCCAAAGTACTTGCATAATACTAAGCTAATCTATTATTAAGATAAGCTAATACTAAGCTCTCCCATACATACCTGGAATCGAACTGGCAATCCTTCAATTACTACACAACCCGCTCTACCACCTGAGGTACAGCTATCATGTGTCTGCAAGTGGTTAGCCTAGCTTAGCATAACTGGAAGCAGGGTAAACGGCCGGTCTGGCTCTGATATTGATCTTTTCTTCCCAAACTTGAGCTAAACAACGAATTAACATAATTTGTAAAATGTTAAATTATTCATCTAATATGTTTGGACATATATTGATAAGTAGTACAATCATGAACCAAGTTAGAGATTAAATCATACCGGCTCACTATTCCTTAAATGCTGGTAGTACATCTTTCTTTACATGAACTTTGTTCTAAATACCATATCTGATAATATGGGCAATATAATCAATATTATAAACTAGTTTATAAACTACAATATATTGTTTAAAGGTCCAGTGTGATAGATTTAGGGCCCTTTATTTACCAAAATGAACACTGACTCTACACAGGGCCATTTGTGTTTTTCACACAATTTGTTCTCCTTCACCCGAGGAAGGAAATAGTGAAGTGAGGGGTTTGCAATCAGTAACTATACTCATAGATGCCACTAAATCCTACACACCAGTCCTTTAAAGCTATAAATGTTATGCTATAACTGTAGACACACCTAGTGTGTTATTCCACTGTCACCCAATCCTGGGAATCTTGACAAATATGACACATTTCATGAGTGTTTGTGGATTAGAAGCTGGTGAAATGTGAGGTCAAAGTGACAGAAGAAGATGAATATGTGAGTGAAAATATGGTGACAGAGGGGACACATGAGGTTGAGGCTTGAAGGTGTAATCTGTGCAGGTATCCTGCTACCAGCAGATTAGACGAGCAAGGAGATTGGGCCAAAGAGGCCAGAGGGATTACAGCATGGAAAGGCTGTGGAGGTTAGGGAGGCCATCAAACCTGCTCGGGTGAAAGAGGGGGAGGGAAAGTAGGATGAAGAGTAGAAGTGGGGGGTCGATAAGTAGAAGGTGGTGGAGCATGGGATCAAAAACAGAGGGGGATGGTATGCACAATGAAAACCAATGCAGTGACAGAGAGAGACAAAAAAAAGAGAAAATTAAAAGCGACAGACCAAATGACACAAGAAACTTGTACAAACCATAAATACATGAATATTTTGATCAGAACTGATCGGTGATCAGAACTTTCTAATGAATGGATTACAGTTCAAGTCAAGCAGTCAAGCACATGAACTTCCAGATACACACTTCCATTCTGATCCACATAAACACTGTAGTCTAACAGCAGAGGATCACCTCTTCACTCACTAAATCAAAGTGTTTATCCGGTCTCTCTTTCTTGCATTAAGTAGACTTGAACCTAATCTTGAAACCCTCAACAGCCACCTGGGGTTCTTCTGGTCTACAGGTGGCTAACACTCTCCTGCGGTCCACAGTAATCCGTACCGTTCAAACATAGTTAGTATGTAGAGTTCAGACTGAGGGGAGGATACACCTCAACCAGAATTGGAGGTGACAACAACCTTCTGTTTCGAAAAGGGCAAAAAGAAGCAGACCTGGGACCAGCTGCCAAAGAGCAGATCAAATATATTTCTAATGATAGATTAATAAATAGGTTATGGTATAGGACAGTAAGGTGTTGGAGTGTCTGTGTCATTTTGTGGTCTTTTTGGAATTATTAAAACACATCATAAATGTTATATTTTATATTTGATTGCATTAACAGTTGAACTCCTTTAACATGTGCTTCAGTGCCACAGTCTATCATTCAGAATCCAATCAGCTTTCAACATAATCCATAGTGTCCACACAGTATAGAGAGGATGGATTAAGGAGAACAGGTTATTACACACTACACCGAGCTGAGGTACATGCTTATCCATTAGTGCTTTTAACAAAACTTGAACTTAATTCTTATGTTTCTTATCATTATAACTTTTATTAGATATTTAGGTAAGTCTATTGACTGGGTTTTTTTCAATAACATGTCAACCAACTGAACAATGTAGCTCACTGATGTATTTTTTATTTAAAGTCTCCATGAAGTAGAACTTCATGTTTGTATGTTTTTGTCCCATCTGTCCATCTGTCCTCCAGTATCTGTCTAACACTGACACAAAGTCATGTTTTCAGTGTTTTCAGGTATTCTTCATGGTATTTTAGAGTAATTTCATGACAAACCATAACAAGTTGTTGATGATGTCATCCTGCACTCGGGGGGCGTGTACTAATTTTACATCCAATGAAACAAATGATTTCCCTATAATGACGTTGCCGGAGCAGAGTGCTTCCTGTTTGATACAGTCTGTGACTGATTCAGAGGGCACAACTTTATAACTATTCAGTGATTTTGGTGAAACTGGATCATATAATATATTTATTTGGTTTGTCTCTTTGTTCAAGAGGAAAAATATAGAAGTGTAGAAAATATACCAGACTTCTCCTTTAAGAAGCCATGACCTGCTCCTCACTCACTGCTCCCACTACAGATCTGTGTGGACATATGCTTCGATCAGATTGACAGCAACACGAGCAAACATCCCTACATCACATCTTAGATTGTGATTTTAAAGTTGCTAAATTTTGAGTGTTGCAAGAAATATGTATGACTTTAGCATAAATGATATGTTGACTCGTATATTATAACTGATCTTGGAAAAGAATACAGATGTTTTTGAATTGACTATGCTTGATTTCAGACTTAATTTATGATTAGTCTTTGTATGTTTGCCTGTAATTATCAAACACATTTCTGGCCACCTGAATGGCTCAAAGAGGAAAACAATTGTAAAAATGTGTAAATGTGTAATCTCTGATGTTCTCCCTCTTTTATTACTGAAAGCTTTTGCAACAAATAAGAAGTGACTCTCTTTCTCACTACTAATGTTCATCTCATTAAATATTCTCTCTCCCTGCCTCCCCCCTCTCCTCCCCCATAACTCCCTTCACTGTTAATATCTTCCACTTCAGTGAGAATTTGGAAACGGGACACTGATCAAAGTGTCAGGGGCTGGGGAGGCTGGGAGTGGTGGATGGGGTGTTTTGGACAGGGAGCTGAGAGTGGCCTAATAAAAGGAATGTGGACTGATTCCACAGAGACCTCATGGCATTGGCTGCTGAGGGGAGACAGCGTATGTATTGTAAATCCTCGCTGACCTATCCCCTCACACATCCACTCTGTGAAATGACATACAGGACGCCCCCACAGACAGAGAGAGTGGCTATTCATGGAGGATAATTCACAATACAGTCATTATTTGCACTGGCTACCAGCTAATTGAGACAAGAAACACAATTATTTATCTAAGAGAAGGAACAGCCTGCTGGGATGGCTCAGTGCTCATTAAGAGTGAACATGCATCTTTGTGAAAAAAGAATGAAATCCCACTAGTGGCCCCTAGAGGCAGATTACAACACAATGGACCCCTGGACACACACATAAAAGGTTAATCTGCACTCTCAAGCTCTGTTGTTAGGTGAAAACTGCTCTTGCTACAGATGAACAGAGGCTACCTCCCATCCACAGCTTCCTGCCACAGCAGATCCACACTGACACATCAGAATATTACCAAAACATATTGAAGGTAACAAAAAAAAACAATAACATGTAGCCACATAAAAAAGGATCACCTAAAAAAACAGTTTCTATTTAAACATACACCATAGTGAGCATATTCTCAGCGTGTTACCTTGCTGTTAGATCTTAGTGTAATTTGCTGTGTGCTGCACAGTTTGGTTTAGATGTAGGAATATGTGAGTTCCACAGTTAATGCAGTGTCAAAGGAAAGTGCTGTCTGACAGTCAGCCTCCTTATAATGCAGCCTCACTGTTGACTTGGTGGGTCATATTAATAAAGTAGACAAATAAAGGCAGATGTAGTGGGCTCTATTTAGAGAAAATGGCAGAAATGAAACATCCATCCATTATCTGTAACCTCTTATCCTCATCAGGGTCACTGTGGCTGGAGTCTCTCCCAGCTGACATTGGGTGAAAGGCGGGGTACAACCTGGACAAGTCACCAGTTCATCACAGGACACATAGAGACAAACAACCATTCACACTCACACTCACACCTACGGACAATTTAGAGTCACATTAACCTGTTAAGGTTCATGTCTTTGGACTGTGGGAGGAAGCCGGAGTACCCGGAGAGAACCCACGCAGGCACGGGGAGAACATGCAACTCCACACAGCCAGGCCCAGCCGAGGTTTGAACCAGGAATCTTCTTGCTGTGAGGTGATAGTGCACTGCACCAGCAATGCAATATAATATTTATAACTATGTTTTCAGTAGTGGATAATCACCCGAAAATAAGAATCATTATGTTTGTTACCATAGAATGAGACTTTTGTCGTGTATCATCTTCCACACAGCCCATCATGTTTCTACAGTAGGACCTTTTGCCCTTTTCACACGTTACGTACATTCTGATAAATCCTTTGAAAAAATAAACTGACAATTAAACAAATTAGTAAGGAAGGAAGTATTTTAATAAGAAATTAAATACACATCAAACTATTGGTCTGACTCAATAGCGGGTCACGGGTTACTGTAAATAATATAACGTGAAAGAAATAAAAAAGGGAAAAATAAATGTAGTAAAAATGCCTGGAATGTATTACAAATTAAATGAAGTTGCACTGGAGTTTAATTAAATATATTTCATTATAATATGAAACATTTATTATTATAATCATATTATATCTTTAGTAGCTGGCGAGGTCTTTTAGTTCAGAGAATCTTAGACATGTAGAGAAAATGTTTATGAAATCATTACGGACTCATCTGTCACAGTCAGAGTCACAGGAAAGGCTGAAATGATCTCAGTCAAGAACTTCTACTTTAACACAGCTGACACTGGGACCTGTGTGTCGTGCAGCACATGTCAGGATTAACACTTCTGCATCTGATCGTCAGACTCCCCAACATGTCTAGAATTAAAATGAGAGCAGATTAATGTCACAGTGAATGAAGCGTAACCCGTTTAAAAGCAGGTGACCTGTTTTAGTGGCACTTCACTGGTCATTCCAGTTCATCCACCTGTTGGCTGCTGTCAAATGGAAACATTTAGATAATGTCCCAGAAGCACACTGTTAGTCATGTGACTGAACTGACATGAACCATCACGTCGATGGTCCCACATCAGTCCGAGTCACCTGCAGGTTGAAGTTTTTCTAACAATATGGATGAATGAACAGAATGTGTGCTGAACCTGCAAATATAAAAACAGTACAGAAACAACATTACTGAAAATTACAAAGTGTTAGGGTTAGGGCTCTGTTCATAAATCCTGATGCCTTTTTGAAAAACATTGAATTCAATTCACTTTTATAAGTATATTTTTTGTTTGGCAAAGAAATAATATATGAGAGACTCCTCAGATTTGTAAGTTGTCAGGTGAGGTGCAGGATAGCATGGTACGAGGAAGAAAAAACATCACACTGCCCTCCCATTAACACATGTGAAGCATGAGAGCCCGTCTTGCCAGTTCAAACTGTGGAGTGGAGACTCGAAGGTTACAAGAAATATGTCATGTTTTTAAACTGTATAATATCTATCTTTTATGAGAATGGTCACAGCCCAGCAACAACAGGAAACGACAGGACCTTGTTTAAGTAGTAGTAGTCAGTATCCGTGATCATTGATTGGTTGATGTGAGCACACCTGTGGTTACTGCTGCTAACAATGCTGCTAACATGCAATTATCAAGTCTCATCCTGCATGCTGATCACATGCTGAAGGTGTATTTGCAGTGAACAACAGAGAAAAAGTATAGATGATTTGACCCCTTGGGGAATCCTGAGCCCTAGTTTGGGAACCCCTCCTCTGTAGTAGATAAGTTGTTAACATGCATTCATTAATCCTCAGCATAACATTTGTGTTGTTTTTCAGGAATCCTCTGCTCAGCTGCATCAGACAAATGTTTGTCTGCACCCTGCCAGAACGGAGCTTCTTGTGTAGACACCATGGATGATTATGCCTGTATCTGTGCCAGAGAGGGGGTCAGATACATGGGCAAAAACTGTGATGAACTCTACGACGCCTGCTCCTTTGACCCATGTGAAAACTGCACCAGCATCCCTGGCACCACAGAATACCACTGCATCTGTCCGGATGGACTAACAGGTGATAACTGCACGCAGCAGGTGGATGAGTGTCAGAGCAACCCCTGCTCCGAACCCCGCTCACTGTGTGTGGACCAACCCAACGGATACTTCTGCAGATGTCCTGCTGGGTATGGAGGACAGGACTGCAGGACACATGTGACTGACTGCATCGATGAACCCTGCAGGAACAATGGGACATGCATATTACAACCAGAGGGCTTTGAATGCCTCTGTGCGCCAGGGTTCGAGGGGAAGACCTGTGAGGAAGATGTGAATGAATGTTCATCAGAGCCCTGTCAGAACGGAGCTATCTGTGTGGATGCAGTGGCAGCGTTTGTGTGTTACTGTGTGCCTGGTTTTCAGGGCTATAACTGTGAAATTGACATCAATGAGTGTGCTTCAAGACCCTGTGAGAACAACGCCACCTGCATCAACGAGAAGGACCACTACCAGTGTGAGTGCCTGCTGGGCTTTGCAGGTACATCCAAAAGTGACACACACACACACACACACACACACACACACACACACACACACACACACGCTTTTCTTTGCTGTTGACTCTTGTTTGGTGTTTGATGAATTGGATGATTGAAGTCTGAAGAAACAAGACATATTGGCAATTTAGCAATTTATTCATTTAACAAACCCTCAGTAGCATGTGGAAGAACAAGCCTGGCACCTCCTCCTCATGCTGGTCACCAGCCTGGTCACACACTGCTGTGGGATGGCTCCCGTTCTTCAACCAGCATTTGTCACAAGACAGCCAAAGTGATTGTGTTGGTCACTCTGGCACGAAGAGCACGCACAAGGTGATCCCACAAGTGTTCAATTGGGTTGAGGTCAGGACTGCTGGCAGGCCATTCCATCCTCTCCACTCCCAAATTCTGGAAGGGAAATAATCAGGCTTTCCAATGATATAAGATTTATTACCAAGAAGCAACAAAGAAATAATCTACCAAACACAAATTTCCTTACTTTTTGCGTAGTTGTCCAAAATTAGTTGACCAAATTTGCATGTATGATATGTATGAATGTGTGTGAATGGGTGAATGAGATATGTAGTGTAAAAGCACTTTAAGTGGTCGGGCGACTAGAAAGGCGCTATACAAGTACAGTCCATAATGTCATAATTAATCTTCTCCTCATCAGCAGTAAGACAAGGACTTTCTGCTCCCTGACAGTACTGAGTTGTTCCTCAAGAGGCTTTTCTACTTCTTGTTCCTCACTGTCATTTCTTAATTCCAAGCTGTTTTGTTTGCTCCTGATAAACTGGGCACGAGGAGTATTTTAAGTGCACGGTAAGATGTTTTCAGTCAGGCGTCTTATCTGTGGCTCAGATAGAGTCTCTATGCAGTGTAAGAGAAAACACTCCCGTCTTGCTTTTCTTACACGCCTTTCTTTCTCCACAAGTCTGCTCTGTGTCAGAGGAGCTTCACGTTATCTGTGAGAGGTCGGGTCAGATCAGCACTGCTGCATTCCCCTGTCACTCAGTTTGTTTAGAGAATGGAAAGAAAGGCTTTATCACCACCAGAATAGGCACACTGATATACACATTTGGGCATGTCTGGGCAACTTTCACTTCACTATCATCATCATGATCATCACTGCTATTCCATATTTCTCTCCCAGTGCTTTCTACAGTAGCGTCCTAACTTTCCCTTCCTCCACCAGGAGTCAACTGTGAAAATGAAATCAATGAATGTGAGTCCAGCCCCTGCCGCAATGGAGCCACCTGCCATGACCTGATTGGCCTGTACTCTTGTGAGTGTCTGCCCGGGTTCGACGGCACCAACTGTGAGGTTGATGTCGATGAGTGTGCCAGTGAGCCCTGCCAGAATGGTGGTGTCTGCCATGACATGGTGAACAGGTAGGTTGACTGAAATGGTGAAGAGAGATACACCTGTGTAGCTTGTGCAAGGTGGAGCTGGGGTGCATGTGCTGCTCCATCATATGTTCTGCCCCGTCATTATTGAGCCTCAGTGCCTCTCATTTATTTTCACATAATGTAGTAAACAAGCCAAGATAGCTTAACTACCCTAATGACAGTTCAGAAATGTGCAATATTTTTTGCTGACACTAGATATCAAACAAAAGCCAGAGATCTCATATTTACTTCCTGTGGGCTATAAATGTACTACTTCTAAGCAAAAGGCAGAAGATAACTATCTCAGAATCTGACTGGGAAAAGCTTCTCCTCCTCCGGGTTGCTGGCTCAACCTGTGTCTGGATCCACAGCTGCCTCTACCCATTCAATTCAATTCAACGTTATTTATGTATCTTCAAATCATAACAGAAGTTAACTCATGTTTCCATACAGAGCAGGTCTAGACCATACTCTTTAGAATATTATAATATTTACAGACCCAACAATTTCCACCATGAGCAAGCACTTGGTCACTCCCTCCAGAATCAGACTTAACATAGTGGAATGATTTTAACCCAGAGAGCAGAGTGAAGTTCGTAAATTTGGGCTTCAGAAGCAGTTTTTAATGAATAAATAAATAAATCATTTTGAAAGTTTGGGTTAATGAATGGACCTATTTGGGCAAAGAAATCAGGATTGACAGACAGATTGAATTATCTAAAAATGAGAGAATGAGCATTTTTAGATAATTCAATCAATTATCTAAAAATGCTCATTCTCTCATCGATAGTCTGGGCCACAATCACAATTGCAAGTGTGTGAAGCTTTTTGCTCTTTATATCATAGACTGTAGGAAAATATGAATGTAGTCCAGATGTAGACATCTATTGATGTCATCAGTAGACATCTTTTAAAGACTGGAGACTGGAGAATCTTTGTTTCTGAAATCAGAGAAGCCAGAGTTTTAGAAAGGCTGTATAGAACTGAGATGAACAAACTCCACATCAGCCTGCAAGACAACGATCAATATCTAACCTCAGTAATTAAAAATCACCAGACACACACAAGAAGTCAACATTCATTATTGGTACTTCATCTTTCAGCCATACTATGAACATGTTCACATTTTCTATTGTATATCAGTTGAAACAGAAGAAATGGCAGCTCCAGCCATAGAGTTCAATAATTTCTCTTTGTTGGAATTTTGATCTCTTGCTGTATAAAAACTCATCCGTGTCTCTGGCAGCTATGAATGTGACTGCAGCGATACAGGATTTGAGGGGGCCCACTGTGAAGTGGACATCCCTGAGTGTGCCTCTGATCCCTGTCAGCATGGTGCCACCTGTATAGAGGGAGTCAAAGGATACACCTGCCTCTGCTGGCCAGGTACTGAACTACACCCCACACCAAACATTTCTGTACAAACAATAGGTTGCAAAGGTTGTGAACTGAGTCGACTCTCAGGATTTCACAAATGCAGACACAAACAGAAAATCACCAAAATAAGTAAGAGTCATCCTCTGGGAACAATGTGAGTCTGTATGTAATCCCAGGGCAAATTCAGCTGATAGTTATTGAGATATTTCAGTCGGTATCAAAGTGTTGACCTGGCTAATATGCTAGCTAAAAGTTGCTAATGGTTAAAAAAGAAAACATCACAGGGGGATGGAAGAAAGAAACCTTTCTGATATCATTAATATGTTTTTCTAATGTAAGTAAAGAGTCAAAGGTTCCTTTTTGGTTCTCAGTTCATTGTTAGTGTGACACAAACACTCTTCCTCACAATTTGTACCTGATCTAAGACAAGTGGAACACACAAATGTGAGTAAAACTCATCCTGTGTTTTCTCTAGGTTATGAAGGACCAAACTGTGAGGTCGATATAGATGAGTGTGCCGAGCAGCCGTGTGAGAACAGCGGGGAGTGTTTTGAGCGTTCAGATCCGTCTCACTGGGAGCTGGACTGGGAGCTCAGCTTTGCAGATGCAGCTGGATATATCTGCCAGTGTCAGCCGGGGTTTGCAGGTCAGTCACACTAAAGAAACTAATAAAGCAAAAAGAATCTTAGTTCTCACACTTTTTAAAATCTTCTGACAATCATTGAATTTATTTCACATTCCAGGAGAGAACTGCTCTGTCAACATTGATGAGTGTGAGTCTGAACCTTGTCAGAATGGAGGCACTTGTGAGGATAAGATCAATGGCTACACCTGCACATGTGCTGTTGGATTTCTTGGTGAGTTTGCGTAATAAGTGGACAGAAGCATCTGTTGCATGCTAAATTTCAGAGTACATATAGCAAATCTAGCCTTTTTATCAGTGGCAGTGCTTGCTGTCTCAACTTAAAGTTACATTTAAAATGTTCTGATATAATAGGTGAACATCAGCAATGAGACAACTACTCCTTTTAATCCCTTAAATCCAACCAATCCACTGGTGGGGAACTGATGCTGTGCAGCCAAACATAGTTCAATCCCAAGAAAATTAAAATTCTAGTGGAGACTGCAAACAAGCCAGCGGTCAAACTACAATAACCCCTTATCGTATTGCTAACTTTTTAGTGTATATATGGGAACCTGAACATTTCTTTAAGGTTCATCAGGAGTGTTTACTTGTGACAGACAGGCTCAAGGTAGCAACCTGAAATGCTTTGAAAAAAAAAATGAATCCATGTTGAATCAAACAAACAGCAGCATTATCTTCTCTTTCTAGCAACCATCCTGCCACCATGTCTAACACTCACTGTCGTCTTCTTTCAGGTGAGCTGTGTGAAGTGAACATTGATGAATGTGAGAGTCAGCCATGTCAGAATGGTGGCTGGTGTGAAGACGGCAGAGCATCCTACACCTGTCACTGTCCTGAGGCGGAACCAGGTGAACTTCCTTGGGGAGGTGATCTCTGCCATGTAAAACTCTACGGCTGTGTGGACCACGAATGCCAGAATGGAGCCACCTGCCGTCCATGGCTAGAGGGTGGAGAACACGGCCACACATGCTTGTGCCCTCATGGCTTCTATGATGAGCAGTGCTCCACAAGAACGACGTTCTCCTTCTCCACCCCTGGATTCATTCACATTCAGGTTGTTCTAGAGGAAAGGACCCGGAGGGAGGTCGAGCACCATGTTCACCGTGGTCTTGGTGTACAGCTACGGTTCAGGACAACTATACCCAATATGTTGCTGTTCTACAGAGGGAATGTGGACAATCACCTCCTCCTCGAGATTGCAAACGGTGGTCTTCATGCAAAAGCCTTTTCTGAGGAGTCTGAAATGGATGTAACATTTCCTGGTTTTGTTAGTGATGGAGACTGGCGAGATGCTCACGTGTTTGTAGATAATGATGGTCTGGTTTTGATTCTGAAAGGCCCTGGCTGTGACAAGGATGGATGCAGAGTTATAGACAGTGATGAGCCACCTTTCCAGCCCTCTGAAGCCTTCTCTAATATTTATGTAGGTGGAGCACCAGAGGAGCTTTTAGAGTACTCTGTAAGTGGTGCAGGCTTCATTGGATGTATGGAAGACCTGATGATCGATTCTAAGCCTGTCCTACCTCAAACACTTCCAGAGGACCAAGGCCATAAGCTAGGATGCAGTAAGACTGAATGGTGTAAGCCTGACCCTTGCAATGGACATGGACGCTGTGTGGACCTGTGGACCAGCTATCAGTGTGACTGCTACCGTCCCTTCCACAGTGAGAGCTGCTCTGAAGGTAAGCACCTTCACTAGCAGCAACCTTTTGATACATCTTGTCAAAGCAGTGCTAATTGATGTGATTTACTCAAAAGTCCAGTGTGTAGGATTTTGTGGCATCTAATGGTGAGGTTGCAGATTGCAACCAACTAAATACCTCTCACTTCACCATCCACTTCAAAGCATTTAAGAGAAACTTTGGAGGCTGCGATACCCCCCAAAAAACACGAAAGGCCCATCATGAGTCAATGTTTGGCTTGTCCTTTCTGGGCTACTGTAGAAATGGCAGTTCAACATGGTGGCTACCAAATAGAAGAAATTCAAGACTTTGGGGTCTCCTGAGCTGAGATCCAGGTTCAGTACT
Source organism: Argyrosomus regius (assembly GCA_946959425.1). NCBI lineage: Eukaryota > Metazoa > Chordata > Actinopteri > Sciaenidae > Argyrosomus > Argyrosomus regius. The sequence goes on along the minus strand of OX336898.1, from coordinate 1,310,289 downwards.
GAGGAGCAGTGTTTCTGACTCGCTGGTGTTGTGCTAGATCAAATCAAATCAAATCAAATTTTATTTGTATAGCCCAAATTCACATTCACACAAAAACACATTTTGCCTCTGAGGGCTTTACAATCTGTACAGGGAGTGACACCCTCTGTCCTTAGACAGTGACAATGAATGATAAAATGACAATGAATTACAATGAATGATAAAATGATTACAGTAGCAGTAGAACCTGTGATAGAGATAGAGAGACACAGATGCACAGCAGCAGCAAGTTAACTATAAACTGTAATGGAGATATGGTAACAATAATGACATTAATAATATATGTAGTGGACGTCATGCAGGACCACAGCAGCAGCCACGATCCACGAGAACCTGCTGGACGAGAGAGCACAGAAACTCCAGGGAAGAAGTTTAGTTAGTAACATGCATTAACATGCATTAATGAGACATGTATGTTTACAGATGGAGAGAGAGAGAGAGAGACAGAGAGAGAGACAGAGACAGAGACAGAGACAGAGACAGAGACAGAGAGAGACAGAGAGAAGGTTTGAGTAGAGTGTTCAGTAAAGGAAGATGTGACTACATCTTCAATCAATACCTTGCCTGACTAGGCACAACCCTGAGAGAGAGAGAGAGAGACAGAGAGAGAGAGAGAGAGAGAGACAGAGACAGAGACAGAGACAGAGACAGAGAGAGAGAGAGAGAGAGAGACAGAGACAGAGAGAGAGACAGAGACAGAGAGAGAGAGGGAGGGAGGGGGAGTCCCCCGGCAGTCTAGTCCTCTGGGAAGCCAGTTAGGGATCATGACACAGTATGTTAAATTTCATCTGTTTCCTTTTCAATTCAGTTATGTCATGACACTTTCCATACAGAGCAGGTCTAGACCATACACTGTATAGTATAATTTACAGAGACGGCACTTGGCGACGGTGGCAAAACTTCCTTTAAGAGGCCTTTAAAAACCTCGAGCAGAACTGTCACAGCCAGTTGAGTTTAGAGAGGGAAGTATAAACTAGAGTTCATGGAGTTACCGAGCATGGCATCTTTCATTATTTTACATTAAAATCTTTATGGATGCAACTTCACTTGAAATGTTGCAGATAATGGGAATGATGACTACTTTGCTGATGTTCCGTCTTGCTTGTATTTTCATGACTTGACAGTGTACTGTATGTACAAAAAGTATGGCACTTTGTGAGTGATGACAGCTCCTGTTTCCTCATGACAGGACCCAAAAACAAAAGCATGATATGATTGGCTGCAGCACTGACTGCACACTGTTTACGACTGCAGAAATAACTAAATCCACAGACAATAAAAATATATTTATTTCACATTTGATGGCCACCTGCAGGAAAAGTCTTGATTTTCACAGGCTTTGCATCTTAAAACAAGTTAAGCTGCTGCGTGAACTGTGAGCTGCAGTGGCATTCCTGGTACTGAAGTCCTCTTACTTAATGTTCTGGTCTTATTTTTCATGTGGTTAATCCAAACTTCCATTTGTCCCCTGACAGAATTCCCTTTATGGACATACAGCCATGAAGACACAGTGAGTTTCAGTTCCTACGATGTAGGTAAGAGCCACGGGAGCAACTTCAACGTGTCCTTCTTCCTGAGGACATTAAAGCCAGACGGGCTGCTGTTCCAGCTCAGGAGGACCACAGAGGAAGAGGGGGAAGAGGTCTACTTCTCAGTCTACCTGGGGATGGGGAGGGTTTTTGTCAGCTCTCTGCCGAACAGTGCCCCACTGACAGCTCCAGTATTTGTGACCACTGGTGAGAAGCAACTTCTACAGGTGGAAGTCCAACATAGACAGGTGATCTTTGAGCATGCAGGCCTTCGCTATGGAATAGGAGAGATCCCTGAAGTGAATGTTAACAGTGGGGATCAGGCCTATGTAGGGGGACTTCCAGGAGACTTGGAAGCTGATGTATGGGGGGGGCATTACAAAGGATGCCTGCAGGACCTTCGATTAGACTCAGTGCATCTAGACGTGGATGCCTGGAACGCCTCGGACGACGAGGGAGTGTATTTACCAAGTGATGCCGAAAACGTACAGAAGGGCTGTGTCAGTGATGATACCTGCAAGGTAGGAAATAGTTCCTTATTTTATTTTGTGTTATGATGCAGAACAAAGTGATGATGGCCTCTGCTGTAGGCTTGTGAAAAGATGTGCTCTTTTTGGCCCCCCTTTATGGGCCACGGCATCACATAACTTGCAATACCGCTGAGCCGTTACAGGAGTGCAGATTAGAGCTGTTCCTGGGTGTCTGCACTGGATTAGAGCAAATATCAATCAGCTAATACAAGCATGAGTTCAGTGTTCTGTCTGAATTAACACTATCTGGTTTAAATACAAGGCCAACAATGGGTGTAGCCATCTTAGAATAATGCCGCCACAAGTCACAATAATGGATGTTGAATCTGCAGCTCCTCCAGATGAAACGATCTGCAGAACACCGACCAAACTAAACACACAGAGAAGTCGTAGATGCAGAGCTTGAATGCTCTAAATTATAGCAAACTTATTTAGCATTTAATTTCTTTGCCATATTTAGAGGAACCTTTCCAACTATATTCATTTGTAGAATGTGTGTTAAAATAAGTATGGGCTCTTGATCAAGTCATTACGTACTAAGGCTAACACTTTCAAACTTCAGTTTTAAAACTGTTCTGGAGGTTCTGTTTGCTGTCTGAGTGTCTTTGTGTCTCGGTGTTTCCCTCTGCAGATGAAGCCATGTCAAAATGGAGGAGAATGCACCATCACATTCAACGATTTTACGTGTTCTTGTTCGGAGGAATATACTGGAAAGACCTGTGAAACCCGTGTGTGGTGTGTCAGTGATCCTTGTGTCAATGGCGGCCATTGTGTGGACCTTCCTGATGGATATGAATGTAAGAACATCTGCATCATTTTAGAATTGTGGCTCATCATAAATTATTTTGCCAATAGGAGTGCCCTTATTCATACATTACATCCAATCAGCTGTCATGACTCTGAAACACTTTTCCTGAAGTCAAATTATTTGTGAAGGACTTTTTACTACAAACAACTTGGACTTACCGCAAGATGCCCAGTACAAAAACCAGTTGATATTCATTTCTTCACAATAGAAAGGTGGTGTATTGTTCCAGATGAATGACAGAAGAGTAGATTTTAGTGATTAAGAACTAATGTGACTGCTCTGTTCTGTGTAATTTCAAGTATTTTTAGGGATGATTTCCCATCACGGAGAGTAAATCATCTGAGTTAACACCCAATAATTTGGTTTTAGTGAGCTGCTTAACTCATATGTCATCTACAGACAAGTTGAGCTCAGTGTTGTTAGTAAGAACATTCCTACTAACAAATACAAAATATTTAGTTTAGGCAATGTTCAATACTCATTTGTTCATCAGTTCCTCTTAAAAGTGCAAAAGAACCTCCCCACAAACTGTGTCGCATTAGACAATGATAAACATCAAAATGCAGAAAATAGCGCGTTTTATGACTAGGTTTTATATGTATGGGTATGTATGTATGTATGTATACTAAATAACTTAATATTATGATATAATAATATATATAATATATAATATGTCATTTACATAGTAGTCCTTAAATAAACATGGACAGGCCAGTGACTTCAAAATAATACATTTGTACCTACATGTAAATAGAAGATAACCAATAATCTTCATATAATCACATTCTTTTTGTATAGTGCGGCCTCTTGCCTGTAATGATCAGTATTACACACAAAGCAATAATGTTAAAAAAGACTCTTCAAACTGTCTAATAGATACACAGATACACAAACCAAGACATGATATCTCAGTATCTGGTATCAGCCATGTTTGTTTATGTGAGTTATACATATCTGATATCAGACTGTTACTCTGTCTGAGCTGTTAAATATGTATTTGTTCTGTAACAAACAAATGTAAATCAGTGTCTCCATGTTGACCTTTAGGTGTGTACAATGCCACATTTGAGAACAACCCTGTGCACTACAGTGCTGGAGGCTCCCTGGCTGAACCTGTGTCCAACATATACATGGAGCTGCGGACTCGTTCAGAGAACGCTGTGCTCCTGAGAGCTTCCTGGGGCTCTGACCTGCTCGTGGTGGGTCTGCTGGACGCTTCAGTCCGGGTGGAGATCCATATTGGCAACAGTGTTGAGATGCTGATCTTTACAGGAGTTCGTCAAGTGGCGGATGGGAGCTGGCATCGGGTGAACATCTCAATGGCTGAGAGGGAACGCAAAGCCTCTCCCTGGGTCATCACTGTGGATGGAATCACAGACACCAGCAGTGTGCCAGAGCGCACAGGAAGCCTTCGCTTTCTCAATCATAAGGGCGCCACGTTGGCTATCGCAGAGAGCTTCACTGGCTGCTTGGGTGCAGTGAGGGTCGGAGGAGTCTACCTTCCTTTTGTGGATGACTACAAAGCCCCTCAACCATCTCAGTTCCATTTAGATGGAAAACCAAAGATTCATCTGGGCTGCACCAGTGCCCCTGTTTGTCATTCAGATCCTTGTCTAAATGGAGCCACATGTGAAGACCTCTTTAATAAATTCGGCTGTCTCTGTGACTTGGGCTGGGAGGGAGAACAGTGTGAAACAGACACTGACGACTGTGCGTCTCAGCCCTGCGTTCATGGAAAATGTAAGGACTACTTAGCTGGTTTTGAGTGCCATTGCAACCCCGGATACGCTGGAACTCTCTGTGATGAGGATGTTGACGAGTGCGAGCATCATGCCTGTAAAAATGGAGGCACCTGTCAGGACGGAATCAACATATACACCTGTACGTGTCCTGAGGACTACAGAGGCCCTCTCTGCCAGTGAGTACTCACACCTCTATCCGTTTATCACTTTAGTATACAATGTCCATTTCATTCATTCATGTATTCATTCATTCATTCATTCTGAAACAAAGTCTAATTCTTTTCTACCAGGTGGGACTATCCTCCAAAACAGTGTGGTAAAGATGTGCAGTGTGTGAATGATGGTGTCTGCAGTGACGGGCTGTGGGGAGCTAACTGCACATGTGTGCCAGGTTTTACAGGCAGCCGGTGAGTTCAGTATCTTAAATGGCCAGTTCAAGATATACATCCTTCAGTTTAGTGGCGTCTGCTTAAGAGGCCATTGTCACAATGATGTGTAGTACCTTGTTTGACTCCCTCCAGAATATGAACAACCATTTTCATTGATTTGACAAAGCAAGCCCTTCAGTCTCTCTGGTGGTAAAGCTTCCTGTTCTTCTTGGCAAAAAGTAAATTCTCATCTTGTAAATTTTTGGGTTGTCTTGCATGTTGGAGATCTCCCTAAAGTGGGTTAATGATACAGCCTTCACTTTCCTGCTGTAGACACTGAAGGGTTTGCTTTCCTCATGGCATCAATTGTGTAGTGGTCTTTCAAGAGCCAAGAAACTTTGATTATTTATACACAGACACTAATTACAATCAAACAAGTCACAGCTATGGAAACGTACCTTTAATAACCATTTAACCTGTGTGACAAACATTCAAGAGGATGTCAACTTTTGATTGGGTAAAAAGTCGCTTATGTCTGAATGACAAAGAGCCGTCACTTCAACAGCAATATATGTTTTCCACATCTTAAGTCTACCAACAGTCTTAAAAGGCAAGTTTATTTACAAAATTCAATTCAATTTTACTTATATAACGTCAAATCATGACAGAAGTTACCTCATGACTCTTTCCATATAGAACAGGTCTACACCGTACTCTTTAGAATATTATTTACAGAGACCCAGAGATTCCCACCGAGAGCAAGGAATTGGTGACAGTGGCGAGGAAAAACTTCCTTTATAGCACATTTCATACATAAAGACTCATCTCTTGTTAAGGTGTTAAAAGTCATGATTATTTGAACTCCCGGCTTTCAGTATAACAGGGACACTGTTTCTACGAAGAGTTTTAAATGTCATTTTTCTATGCTTTGAGTAGCACAAACTTTATTTCATTCAACCTTATTGTATTGTGTTGGAGGAAAAAAACAGAACTATCTGCATTATGAACTGAGTTTTGATATTATTAAAGTAATAAAGACTTTTTGAGTAGAAAACACTTGATTTCTCAGATAAATGTTCAAATGTAACATAATGTTACATCATGTGACTTCATGTATTTTGTGTCTTGCAGGTGTGAACATGAGATTGATGAGTGTGAGTCTAATCCCTGTCGAAATGGTGGTTCCTGTTTGGATCGATTCAACATGTTTGTGTGTGAATGTCCGCCTGGATACAGTGGTCCAACCTGTGACTTTAACGTATGTTTGTTACATTATTTTTCTTTATGTTGTATTTACAGGTCAAGAGATGTCTGTTTTACACTTGTCACTTTGCAGCATCTAAAAAACATCCAAACAAACATCCAATGAACTACATTCTTAAAGAGGAAGCTGAAGCATCACATTTAAAAACAAAACAAACAAAAATAGATTTATTTATTTGTTTATTGCATGTTATGGATAAAGGTCAACCAAGATGATGTACTGTAGTAGGGATGAAGGGATGAAGGATGAAGGGATGAGGGTCGAGGGATGAAAGATGAAGGGATGAGGGTCGAGGGATGAAGGGTCGAGGGATGAAGGATGAAGGGATGAGGGTCGAGGGATGAAGGGATGAAGGGTCAAGGGATGAAGGATGAAGGGATGAGGGTCGAGGGATGAAGGGATGAAGGGATGGGGGTCGAGGGATGAGGGGATGAAGGGTCGAGGGATGAAGGATGAAGGGATGAGGGTCAAGGGATGAAGGGTCGAGGGATGAAGGATGAAGGGATGAGGGTCGAGGGATGAAGGGATGAGGGATGAAGGGATGGGGGTCGAGGGATGAGGGGATGAAGGGTCGAGGGATGAAGGATGAAGGGATGAGGGTCGAGAGATGAAGGGATGAGGGTCGAGGGATAAAGGGTAGCTGGATGGAGGTTATTGGAGATGGGCTATGTCATATTTAGAAAAAGGGGAAATGGGATGAGTTACAGGCATGCTCTTTGTTCCTGAGCCTTGTCAAAAAACTTTATGGATGTTCTCTGTTCTGTTTTCTTTGCAGAAACAAGCCCATAAACAGGTGGTCCCGTGGCTGGTAGTCGCCATCCCGCTGCTTTGCTTCTGTGTGCTGATGATGATCATCGGTTTGACCTTCATGGTGCTTACGGCGAGAAAGAAGCGGCAGTCAGAGGGTGCGTACAGCCCCAGTGCTCAGGAGCTGGCTGGAGCTCGGCTTGAGATGGACAGCATGCTCAAAGTCCCACCAGAGGAGAGGCTCATTTGACACAAAGGCTGAGAAATGAAAGGCGTGAGGGGATCCGAGCACCGCAGGCAGGTGCACAGGACTCACTGTGAAACTTTGGATCTTCTGAACGCCTGGACTGAACCGAACAGTATGTTGTAGGATAGAGCCCCCTCCTGGTGATGACCAGGTACTGACCCAGTGCTGCTGTTCCATTTGTCAGTGCATAAGACAGAAAAGTTTTAATCATGTAGGTGCTGTATTGTGATATATGTCGTCTGAGGAAACAGCCCAAAGACCTTTGCACTGCAGAAACTCACTGGTAGGAAGAGGGAACAAGAAAGTACAATATAACTCCCCACACTGTAGTTTGTCTGAGACAGACTTCACCTGTTTTTATAGGACAATTTGAGGGCTTTATTTCAAGAATGACTGTACAGTCAAACACATGCACACAAACTGTAGAAACTGGCTTGTGGTGTTTCCATCATTAGAAGATCATGGTACACTTGTGACGCTGCTCGAAACTGGGTCCAGGCAGCACCGAGCACAGTCGAGCCAGTACACAGGGCTGTAAAGCTGCAGTTCCTCTGCAGGCAGTAGATTCTAGCTCTAAGAAAACTGTCTTTAATAGAAGGTCAGCACGATTTATTTTTCTAGTTACTTTTAACATGGATCTCGCTGGTGATTTTGCCAAATGCTGTTCCACATAAAATGCAAGAGGCATAACTAAGAATGTTTGTTTAATAAAGTGCATTTCCATCTGCAATCGGTGTTCATGCACACACAAAAAAACTGCAGTGAAAGTGATTTACTGAATAAATGATGAAGAGAGGAGACTGTGACCTGCCTCAATTAACATAGATGTCATATTTCCATTATGTGTTCCATCATTTGAGCTTTGAATGAACCTCTTTCAACAACATCTCCTTGTGTCCACTTCTTCTGAAGAATTAGTTCCAGCAACTGTTTATTTCCATCAGTTTTCAGGAGGTAGATAGAGAGTAGCATTACCATTGTAAAAACATCTGAACAGGATACTACAGACTGCACAGGAACCCTGGAAACTCTGACACACAACATTCCTGTTCAGTTTTCTCAGCAGTGAAATTGGTGCTCAAATAAACGACGCAACTGCACTCTCCGTTAAAAATAATGGCCTTGTACGTGTAGCCTGGAAGCAGGATGAGGCTCCAGCACTTTTTAATTCCACTAAGTGACAAAAATGACAGCTGGTGGTAAATCCAAACTCCAAGTCCTCTCAGTGGGCGACATCAGAGAAGTGGAGGTGTCAAAACAACTCTTTCCTCTGCATGGTGGTTAATGGTACCATGATGATCTGATGACAGAGCAGTTTGGACCCAGGGCTTGTGAGAAGATAGCACGCCTGATTGTCATGAGCTGACCTGGTCTGGAGAGAGCTGCAGGACAAAACTGCTCAGTGAGATCAGTCGGGAGCCACAGAAGCAGTCGGACATTCACAGGTCTCTGACAGCTGGTCAGGCTGTGGCCACCTCAGTGTCTCTCACTGAGGTGCGATGGTGTGTATATATATATATATATATATATATATATATATATATATATATATATATATATATATATATATATATATATATATATATATATATATATATATATATATATATATATATATATATATATATAATATAATATATATATATATATATATATATATATATATATATATATACATATATAGTATAGTGGATTCACTAAGTCAGTGGATCCAGCAGCTGCTTTTGGTGGACGTTGGAGGTTTTTGGACAGCTGTCACAGGCTCTCTCTTCTTGTTCAAATCTGGGGCCTCCACCTATACTGCCGTCTGTGCACTGAGTATGACAAGAGAGTGCAACCAGTTCCCCTGTGTGAAATACAGAAACTACCTGGCCTCATGTTTTCTGTGTTATTTCATTTGTGACAATTTGATTAAAGATAATTATGAACATAATGAACTAATAAACTAAAATGGTGAATAAGATTTTCTGGTAATGCACAATCCACTTTACTGTAGCTGATGTTGTATTTTAGTGGATCAAATTCCCAAAATGATTTGGAATTAAGTAATAAACGATCAAAAGCAGTTGATACTTTTGGGACTGCGGGGCTTTGCTTGCTTTGCCATCTTGTTAATCCGGCCTCATCTCATACAAAGGTTTTAATTGTACCTTGTTGTGTTAATGACATCAGTCTGGTCTGATCTCGTTAGGATCAGACCATCAAGTTGACTTTTTCAGAGCCGTTTCTCTTTCTGTACAGTTTATATATTTATGTTGTTTGAACTTTTGTTCACTACTGTTAGCGCCTCACATGTGCACAAAGGGAGTGTCTGCTCATGTTTGTCTCGGCTCCTTCAGTAACAACTTAGCATTCTTTTACAATCAGTGATAAATACACAGCATTGAACTCACTGGGAGGTGAGAACAAAGCGCTTCTGTAGATGTGATGTTCTCACTATGTAGAAGAAATTTTTAGGATGTAAAGTTGAAATATTGCAACAGAACACACAATGAAAGGAACAAAGAGACCTAAATGTACATTTGGGAGGGAAAAACACGACGTAACCTGTAACAAACATGATGTACAGTATTAGTTTTAATGAACATGTAAACATTCTAAAGGTCTTCAAAGGTCATGCTGTCACTGTTTTCTTTGTTTTCTTTATTTTGATGTACAAAATCCAAGATGTTTGATTCATAATGTATTACCCTTATAATAACTTTTATATTTACTTACACCATTATTTTGGTGAAAATTGTCAGTTATTATGAAAAAATTGGCGGACCCCCTGCAGTACCTCTGCGGACTCCCTAGGGGTCGTGGACCCCTGGTTGAAGACCCCTTTAATAGACAGATTAAAGTGTGTGTCTGAACTGATTTAAAAGGACTCTGTGTACTTGCTGAATTTGGTTGTCTTAGCAACAGTTTAACTACATTTTATGACACTTCAAACTGATTCACATGAACCAAACATCAGTGATTTAAAAGAAAATCTCACAATATATAGTGTCACTTCAGACGTCTGAGTGTTTTATTTAACATCAATGCAGTTAAGTTTTAAAAGTAGAGTGACAAAGTCAGCTCAGTGGACTGACATGATGGTTTATTTATGTGCTTCAGTTTACATCCTCGTTCAGGGGGCCTCAGGACACGGTGAACAGCAGCAGCTCAGGCGGTGGGTGGGGAGATAAAAATATGATAAAGAATAGTTAGTAAGACAGACAAATAACCTTTGAATTATTAAATAAGTAATATATGATTCACAATAACATAAATGACGATGTACGGTGAACGGTAGCCGCTCAGGAGGCAGAGAAAGACAAAAGTATGAAAGAACGGTGAGTAAGACAATCTGTGAATCGTACAGTTATTGAATATGTGATTATATGGATGCTTTGAAAACTCTGCCCTATTCTAAGTCACTTTATTTCTGAATCAGAAGCTCATACTTTTTTTTGTCCACAGCTCCGGCGATGGAGTAAGAGAGAACAAAGAGTGATTAGTAAGAGAGACAAATAATATTTAAATTAATATGCAAGTGATATTATATTTAGTGATAAGCTCATACTTACTTTTTTTGTCCGGTGAGAGAAAAATTGGTTAGTAAGAAGTTTTTGAATGATTGATCCTGCCCTGTACACGAGGGGTCGACAGCCCTGCCAGTCACAAGGGCTTCCTGCAGCATCACCGATGCAAATGCAGTGCCCAGGAGGAAAGAAAAGTCGACCCAGTCATTGTGTCAAAGCGAGGAGGAAGGATTAAAACAACAAAAAACCCAGATGCTGCCTGGGTTTGTGGACAGCCCTGCAAGACGCAGAGGCTGTCCCACAGATTTGATGGGTTCCTTCTCTGTTTTGAGATCTCTCCACAGGTGCTCTCTGGGATTTAGATCTGGACTCATTGCTGGCCACTTCAGAACTCTCCAGCATTTTGTTAACCTTCCTCTTGTGTTAGGGTCGGCACCGACCCGTTTTAAATTTTAAATGCATAAAAGAATCACATAAATTTGTTTATTGCATCAAGGCTTTTGACTTGTCAGGAACCTCATTTCAACAAAATGAAACAAAAAAATCTTTTCACAAATTATAAAATGCCGGTTGAAATTATGACCTTGTGTTGTTAGGGTCGGTTTTGACCCAGTTATAATAATACGATTAAAAAGCAATAATTAGAGCCAAAACTGAAATCATAAGTGCACTGTCAGCTGACAGTGACAGCCAGCTCCCCAATCATGGAGCTTTAGGGGATTCTCATTTGCGTGGTTTTCCAGTATACCTGCACAAAAATAAAACAAACAAAGATGGGCATTCCAGACATGGAGGTGAATTCACCATTGAGTGGCCATTTGACTGCAGAGTGCACATTTACAATCTTTCAGCTGCTCCGCGAAAGATTCAAGTCAAAAATGGTAAGATCTTTTGGAGCTCACTACCTCATGATGTACATGGCAGGGCAGCTGCGCAAATGTCATCAAAATGACCCCTGGAATCACAAGGTTTGCGTGACCAGAGTCAGTGACATCAAGACATGTTTTGGGCTATTTATGCCATTGTCACTAAAAAGAATCATCATTATTATGAGAATCTGCATCAGCATCCTCCTCAGCCAGCCCTGCCTCAACACCAACCAGAACAGCCCCAACCCCAGTCAGGCTGCCTGATTCGAAAAGAAAGAGGTGTCAGGTCTGCCCAAGCAGTAAGGACAGAAAGACAAATGTATTGTGTTTCAACTGCAAGAAATATCTCGCAAAGAACACACAAAGAGTGTCACTTTTGTCACACATGCCTCTAAACACACACATACACAAGCATGTTCTTACACACAGAGGCTTTTACTCTGATTTAGCTTTGTATTAGTTTTGGAACTAGTAATTGATTTCTATCCATTTGAGTTGCTTGATTGGTTGTTGTTTATTTGACCATGCAAATCTATATTTTGTGTCATGACCTGTTCTGCTTTTCATTTTTTTCAGTTTATGTTAAAGTTCTATTGAAGAAAAAAATACTTTTTGCCTTTTCTTGATGTAAATATATATGGGTCGAAATTGACCCGTAACACCATAGATGTTACTTTAGTTATTAATATTAAAATAAAAAATAAATAAAACAAATTTATTTAAGAGATGTGTTCTATACCCCTCAGTAATAGTCAGGTAACACAACAACCTTTTATTTATTAATATGATTCTCTTGAGGTTCATTTTTACCATTTTTTTTCTATTGAAATCGAGGGGTATACTGACAAAAAAAGGCCCAGAGGCCCACACCAAAAGTATTAAAACCAACATTTTCATGGTTAAGGAAGCCTGACAAGGTAACCAAGAGATGAGAAACAAATTGGATGATAGCTTATTGTTTTTAGTGTATTTTATATCTGATTTAATACATGGGTCAAAACTGACCCGTTAACATAAGAGATGATAACAGAAAGCTAACACAAGAGGAAGGTTAAACCACTTTTGGGGGCTTTTTGAAGTATTCTTTTGATCATTGTCCAGCTCTGTTTTAGTCTCCTCTGTCCACAGGACATTCACCCTGAAGGATTTTGACTTCCTCAGATAAGTTTTGGCAAACTCCAATCTGTTATTTAAATAAAGTGAACTGGCTTCTGAAGTAACATACATCCTGATTATATATTCTTGGGGGTCTGTGGAACTCCGCCAGAGGTCCATGAACACTTCAGATTCATTAATTCAAATTATGACATAAAAATATTGTTTTTTGTTGCAAAGCTTTGACAGCAGGTATCAAATGGAGTACTCACTTGGTATCAGTATCACTTTAAGGATCCCGGTGTCATCATTTTTAAACTATACCTAGCCCTGCAGTGGATGCAGACGTGCTGACTTTAGCTAACTATGATCTCTGGTTGGCTTTCAGCCAAAAACCACTCAGTAATCAAACTGCACAGGGTTAGCTTAGCTTGACAATTCTCCACGCTAACAACTTACATTTGTCTCTAAGACAGCCAGACAAAGTGGTGCACAGCGCTGTGGATTTTGATATTGATTTTAATATTTCTTTTGTACAAGTGTACATTTTGGTGTGATGGCGGTGTTAAAGAAAAGATCAGAGAGTGAACAAAAACATGTTTCATCCTATGAGGACCACAAAATATTCACAGTCCTTAATGTTTTTGATACATAAAGTCAAAGTGTTGAGCAAGTGGAAATATGTGAAAAGGACAGGCGAATTTCCATATTAAATGTCATGTGAATATGAAGCAGCAGATAAGACACATGGACCAACAGACAAAAGTAACAACGAGGTCATGAACATGTCGTGAGTAGCTCAACACAATACAGAATGAGTGAAGCTGGCAGGTTAGGATGAAAGAGTATTTTAAGCAAGTGCAGTAGGATACTAGTCACCACTCTTTAATCAGTCTTAGAACAAATATAGTGTAATGTATACACACACACACACACACACACACACACACACACACACACACACACACACACACACACACACACACACACACACACACACACACACACACACACACACACACACACACACACACCAGACCTGTACAGCACTTTGAAGCGATTAGGACTTTTTGGCATTCATGCCCCAAAGATCGCCTGGAGAGCAGTGAAGGCTGCCGAGGAGCGACACCCACACTGTTTCTGTTGTTGAAGTCAGAAGAGCTGAAACAGAAAGTGGAGGTGCTCTCTATGCACACCTGACATCACACTGTGTAGGCAGCCTGCAACTCATTAGCCAATCACTGTCATCAAACACACAAAAAAACAAACAAACAAAAAAAACAGAAGGAAACGAATAGAGTTCATATATGAGCAGCAAAATTGGCGAAAGGAACTCTTTAAAACAACACATGTACAATAAAGTGTTTCAAAGTCCCCATATATTTAATTAGACAGAAATTAAAATCACTTCAGGGACATTACAGTCTGTCTCAGGCTTGCAAGTTCTCTTAAAAAGTGTCTTTTTAAAAAACAGTAGGAGGCAACACATTTTCACAGGTCAGAGAGAGAAGCCGGAGATGGGTTCACCATGAAGGCCAAAAAAACAAAAACAACTAACAAACTTACTGCATGAGCGAGATGCACCACACTCTGTAGCTACAGTAACATAATGCCATTAGGATGTTCATCACTATAGCAGACAAGCTACTGCTAATAATAGGAGCCAATGTTGACATCAGTAAGACGTATGCTGCTGTGAGTGTGACACTTTCAGGAAATACTGCGTGATACTGAAGTCACAAATCCATACTGATCTATACTGAGCACTATGCTGATGTGGTGGCATTAAACACGGATGACAACGAGAGACTGCTGTGCAAAGAACTGAGTTACAGATGTGTTGGGCTGAGAGCTGTCAGCATCTGAACATCTCTATGCAAGGCCTGCTTTGTGTGGGATCTCCTGGGTAGAATGGTGGAAAATCAAACTAAATATCAAACTAAATATGATGAAGGATGAGACAATCCACCAAACACACACTCCTGTTTGTCACTGGTCAGCAGAAGAGCTGAAGGTAGTGGAGAGGACACGTGTGTGTCACCACATGACCATTCCTACCAACTGGATCAAGACCTTCTGTCACAGTAAATGGTACATCATCCCCTGTACTCCATATGCACGACACAAGAGCAGAAGACATTCTAGTCTACAACAAAAGTCATGTATCACAGTAAAAGTGGCAGGAAGTAGGATCATCCATGAATGGACCTCCTACAAACTGTGTTCTGGTAATAAAGGCTTATTTTTATTTGAAGTTATCATCTTTAAGATTTCAGTCCTGGTTGCTTTGGGGTTATTGGTGGAGAGCTGTTTAATTTACAGTGCAATAATCAATACACAGATATTTGCATATGAATGCAAAATCTGTAGGTGAGATGAAGATTTTGGCACCAGAAGCTTTCTGGTTTCTGTTTGTAGTCCAAGAAGTACTGACCAATCATGTTTGAGCGGGCTTTGGTTGTTCTGTGTGTAGAACAGAACCCATTAGCTATCATTTGACTACGATTTAGCTTTTTATTAGCATTTCTAAGTTATCTGCATTCATATGTAGCCTGCTGAGGAAGTCATTCTCCATTCTCCTGATAGTCCAGAAACACTGGCTGTGGCCCTCTGGGACTGGAAATAGCTGATGGGTTCAGAGAGTGAAAACTTGAGTCCTGCACTGAACAGGCAGACTCCCCCCAAAATAATACAAACTATACAGAGAGGTGATACAAATACCATGACTGACCTGAATATTTCTGACCAGAACTGGAAATCTTAAGGATTATAACTTTGATTAAAGGTCCAGTGTGTGGGCTTTAGTGGCATCTAGCAGTGAAGTTGCGGATAGCAACCAATTGAATACCCCTCGTTTCACCCTCTCCTTTTAAGTGTGTAGGAGAAGTGTTGTTTGATCCATTCTGGGCTTCTGTAGAAACTTGTCAATGCAACAAGGCAGACTCCATGTAAGAGCACTTTTTAGGTATAAAAAGCTCAGAGGAACAAACACACAAAGATTCTCATTGATTGACACTAGTTCTACACTGATAAAACCCAATGAATATTATATTCCATTTCTGCCATAAGCTCCCACTAAATCTTACACTTTGGACCTTTAAGTTGTGAGCAGAGGTGCTTTCAGACAGCACGGGGCGACCTCTGTGTGGAGATATTACAGTTATGCATTTCAACTGGACGGCTTCAACTGCTTACATCTGGACACTAACAACCTAAGCCATATGCTACAGGCTGCTGCTATCCACCTACTCATCTCATAGAGTGGATCTTAAAAAGAGAAATGATTAGCAATATGACACACAGCAACTTTAACTGTTTGACGTGTATGATTCAGGGATAATTCGGCGAACGTTCAGCCATCGTCAACTCAGACGGCAATGACAGATAACCGTACACGTTCATGAGAGCTGCAGCATCTCTCTCTTTGCCGCTGGTGTCTACTCTAGCTGCTGACTTGACAATGACAAAGATGAAGGTGGCAACAGCATCCGCCTGCTGTCTAAAAAAAATACCTTGAATCTTACTTTGCAGGGGAAATGGATAATGTAATCCTAATTGACTAATGTTTCCTGACTAATTTCAGCTTGCTCGCTCTTTTTTTTTATCCTCGGCATGGTTTGAAAATACACACAAAATTCATCCATCCATCATTTTGGAATTGACGATTCTTACAGAACTCTCAAGTGTTCCACCATTCCTCAGAATGTCTTTGAGCTAATAACAGCTGAATCACTCCAGCTATTGTTTTTCTATGATTGTGAGTTGCATAAGCAGAGCAGAGTGTATTAGAACTAATGCGGTATTAACTGCAATAGAAGGTCATGATACATTAGTGAGGGAAGTGTGGGTAGTGACAAAAAGGGGCACCTCAGTACTTATTCACAGGCTTCAGTCAAATGTTTCCCACCTCCTGCGGAGGTCCTCCACCTTTTTTTTTTGGGGTGCCACCGGCTTGGCCATAGTCACCAGATCCCCAAAAGGATCCTGAGTCATCTGACTGTCTCCCTCAGCACGAAGTTTGTTCATGGCTGTGCTGGGGATAGAGGTTGAGTCCGCCAGGCTGGAAAGAGCGTGATTGCTGGCAGAGGAGTGAGGCAGGGAGGAGACTGAGGAGGGGAAGGCTGGCTGGAGCAGTCCGTAGTTAGGTGGCAGAGTTGAACTGCCTGGTGAAGGCTGTCTGTAGAGTCCCGGTAGTGTAGAAAAGGACTGTGGCTGGGGTGGAGTGTGTAAGTAAGAGCCTGGTGGAGGGCCGTACACTGCACTGAAGGGATTCCCACTTACAGTCGGTGAGTAATGCATTTGAGGGGAGGTGTGCTTCAGAGGCTGGGCAAAGGGGTTGAGTGATATGTGAGGATGCAGTGGAAAAGGAGGCAAGCCCTGTGGGTAAGACCTGGGTGGTAGTGTTGGTTTGCAAGTAGATGATGGCACACCAATATCTACCCCGTCACTCAGTGAAGTGGAACTGGTTGGTGCTGAACTGTTAAGGGGGTCTAGAAGGCTTATCAGATCCATACTGTCCTCAGCGTTCTTGTTGGGCTTCAGCAGCTGTCCATCGGTGGTCATGCTCAGGGCTTGTCTAAACTCTTGTCCTCCTGACGTAGTCCCTCCTTCACCAGCTCCTGCTGGTTTAGAGCGCGACTGGGCCACGGGGGGTGCGAGGACACTACCAAGCTCAGGTGTCTTCCTTCCATGGGGCCGTGGAATGGTGATGTTGCTGGGGGTGGAAGGGTCTAATGGGTCAGGGACCAGGCTAGAGATTTCACGGCTCGGAGAGTGGGTCTCCATCTGCACAGGAAGTTGGACAGACGGAGGTCTATCGCAGGTAGGAGGCACACAAACAGGCAAGGCCGTTTCATCCTGCCCTATACTCCACAGCTTGTTGTAAGGGTTGGAGAGCTTGAGGCCTGGAAGCGTTCGTGAATGTTCACCGACATTCAGGTCCATCCGCTGAAAACACAAGAAATAATTCAGACTTTAAAAGAACTATAACTATAACTAACTATATGTGCAAAATAATAACAGACACCCTTCTACAGCCCAGAGAGTCTAATCCAACACATAAAAATTTCCACCACTGGTGCTCGATGAAGGTTTATGTGGTCAGCAGCAATCCCTAGGAATCATCCTCTGAGGACCATGAATATCCACAACAGATTTCATGGCCATGTGGACATTTGTTGACAAGGTATTTTGCTCAGGTTTTAGTCAATCTGAACCTCTTCTGGACTTTGGAAACAACAATATTAAGACAGAATTAAAAGACTTTTGGACCTCTGACCTGGTAGGTGAATTTCGCTTGTGGCTCGTCAGAGTCTTTGGGAGTCCTCAGGTCTTCGAGACTTTTAGCCAAGGTCATTGGTTGGCTGTCCGGCTCGTCCTGGCAGCCAAAGATATCGCCAAGCAGGTTGACATTGGAGAACTTCTCATTGACCGGGCTGGGAGGAGCAGTGTGACTCTCTGCACCAAAACCAGGATCGTCCCCTTCTATCAACTCCACCTCCTTCAAGGAGCGGTATGGCTGTGGCCTGCAGGGACAACTCATGGTTATTTCTTATTCTCACATAAGAGGTCTCTTCATGGGACACAACACTGCATCCAACCCATAAAAAGGGACCATTGACCTACAAATAAAGATGCACCTACATTTTTATTCTTCTAAGTCTATGGCTAACATGCTGTTCTTTCCTGCACTCACTTTGCTTCATTCATTTAGTTGAAGGAGAAGACTGGAGACATTTTTTCTTACTGTCACCAAATCCACTGAAATTCATTATATCTCTTGATTTTGAGTCAAATAACTCCAACCACACCAAATCCATGGATGGATACTACAACACATGTTAATATATTTATACTACTATTTAAACTACAGTGCCCACAGAAATATTGGATTTGAATTTTTTGGACCTGTTTACATGTTGAGTAGGAAACAATGGGCTGAGTGGACTTTACTCTCTAGCTCAGGAAAGGTAAAGTAAGGAAACCAGAGGAAGAGGAAGCGAACCTCCTACGCAACTTCAATTGTACTGTTTTCAATAGAGTGAATGGCCCCAGAGAGTCTGTACTGAAATGTAGTGTTGAACTGTATCCATAGTAAATGTCTTCCGATACACAGATAAAACACCAACCATGGAGATACTTAAAGTCTATGGGAGAAACAAAGCTATTTTACATTGATGGTTGACATTGTGTTTCAAGGTACTACGTCAGGTACAGGTATTGATATAGTGCTTAACAAATTTATTAGACCACCACCCAATGTAAAGTTTGCCCTAAATTAACAGCATTGGTAATTACCAGAATCAATTTTGATGTTTCTGTAGTGGTTAATACAGCAGTATGCAGAAGCTCTTTAACCAAAATGATATTTTTAATGCTAAAATATAATTAATATTATTGTTATCCATGAATTTTCAAATTTACTGTTAAACAAAAAACTGAAAAAATATTAAAGCACATTATTATTTCTTGATTAAGATGTCTAATTATAGTTATTTACTTGCATTCCTGAACAGAAGAATTTGTTTTAGTGGTTGAATGTTATGCTTGATTCATTTCTGACTTCTCAGAGAAGAACAGTGAGCCGGCTCAGATTTGGTTATAAAAAGGTGAATTCAGTTTGAAATTCCTCATTCCTGTTCAAAATTGTAAAACGTGGAGAGCTCACTGAAAATGAAAGAGTCTGCATTAAAGCACTTGATGATGCTGGATGGTCTCTGACAGGTGGTGTAACAGATTTTTTAAGCACTGTATATAAAGTTAGACAGTTAAAATAACCTGATGGGAATGTCTTTTTTTTTTTTGGCTAGTCCAATGAAGTGAGTAGATCACAAATCAGAAATCTTTTCATCCCACTGATGCAAAAGTTTGCTGTAAAGCGGTCCTGCTCATATTTTGCAACACTACTGGCAAAGGTGAAATAGTAAAATCTCTACCATTTGTCATGGTATATGTATTGTGTCATATCACACAGACTGGGTCAGGTTGGGTTTTTGTCTTCTGAAGACTTCTATCAGACAAGACAAACCTAATTAACCAGTAAAACCAAGATTTTCTCCTAAAATGACCATATTGACCCCCATATGAAGCTATAAAATACATGCACGCACACATACACACACATATATCATTAGAAAGAAAAGATAGGAGTTGAGAAAGGCTTATTAATGAGTCATTAGTGGAAAGCCAATCAGAAGGATGCGTACAGAGGCGACCACTCAAAAGGGACGGAGAAGAGAAAGCTGTCAGGAAACCCAGAGATGGAGTCATCGTCGTACTGGAGCTCGTCTCCGGACGAATCCTCAGAGAGAAAGACTGTGTAGTGACGAGTAGGACGGATAGAGCTACAGTGAGGAGAAAGGAAGACAACAGGAAGTTCACAGCTCATTACAGATGTGTTAATTAAGTCCACTAAAAAGGAACAGGAAAGGAGGAAATGTAAGAAAAGGTTAAGGACGGCTGAGGATGAGCAGTTTGTATTTTGTTTGTATACTGTGTATTAAGATTAGTTTGTTACTAGTTCTATTGTTTGATTTCTCATTTGAATGAGCCTAAAGGAAGCTGTGCAGTTAGCTGAAATGGAATTAGACCACAAACAAACACACCACCACAGAGAATCATTATACCGTGACAACTAGTTTGTCAGTCTGCAGGCAGGATTCTTAATCATACACTTAGAGTGAGAGAAAAAATGACATGGTGGTAAAGTTTATAAAATATGGTTACCTTTCATACATTTTCACTGTCTTCATAGATTTTTGTCATAATGTTAAGATTTTTTATGATCTCACTTTGAGCTGTATGTTTTCTCTGATGAACCACAATTAAAAGGCTTCTCACAGAGGATGTTAAGTCAGATGAATGGTATGAAGCTGGTGAGCACTTTACAGTGAAGCAGCTGTAGGTAAAGGTAAACATCAACAGTGTATTTAAATTGCAAGTTAGAAGACTTGAATAATTAAGTAAGAACAGGAACTTACACTCACTCCTAAATTAACAAGAGTTTTGATTTATATTCACTAGGCTAATATGGGCTTGTAATGTTACATTTCTTGCACTCATCTACAAACTCAAAGAAAAGAAACTGATCAGTAGTTTTTACCTCTCTACTGTAAAGCTCATGCATTGGCATCTAAATACAGAATGGATATGTGCACCATGCACAGTGGGATATACTGTATATAATGGAGGTAGGCTTACTGGTCAATGCTGCTTTCCAGACTCACATTGCTGCTTGGTCTCTTCAACAGCATTGGTGGCCGAGCCTGAGGAGGTGGAAAAACAAAATAAAAAAGGGAACACAGCTTGCCACAGGAATATACTGTAGATAGAGCACTGAAACTAATTTGGAGACAGCTCATGGTAAAGTACTTAAAAACTTGTTTCATGCCTGACTGACACAAGTCGTGTCAAAAGTCCTGATCCTTTTTCTCAGAGGCGAAAATCAGAACCAAGTCAGAACACACATAAAACACATACTTTTAGATCCAGTGGGACTGAATGTCTATCACACATAAACATCCAGAAATTCACTTAGAAATCGTAGAAGACGACACGCCATACACTCTGCCTGAGAATAATCACGTTTTCAAGCTGGTTCAGCATATTTTATTTATTTTTTTATGCCACAGTATAAACAAATATATTATATATATACACACATGTCTCATTAATGCATGTTAATGCATGTTACTAACTAAACTTCTTCCCTGGAGTTTCTGTGCTCTCTCGTCCAGCAGGTTCTCGTGGATCGTGGCTGCTGCTGTGGTCCTGCATGACGTCCACTGCATATATTATTACTGTCATTAATGTTACCATATCTCCATTACAGTTTAAAGTTAATTAATGACTTGCTGCTGCTGTGCATCTGTGTCTCTCTATCTCTATCACAGGTTCCACTGCTACTGTAATCATTTTATCATTCATTGTAATTCATTGTCATTTTATCATTCATTGTAATTGTACAATATGTTTGTGTTGATTTGTTCTGTACACGTGACATCTATTGCACGTCTGTCCGTCCTGGGAGAGGGATCCCTCCTCTGTGGCTCTTCCTGAGGTTTCTTCCACCTTTTTTCCCTGTTAAAAGGGTTTTTTGTGGGCAAGCTTTTCCTCACTCGAACCGAGGGTCTAAGGACAGAGGGTGTCACTCCCTGTACAGATTGTAAAGCCCTCAGAGGAAAAATGTGTTTTGTGAATTTGGGCTATACAAATAAAATTTGATTTGATTTGATTTGATATATTCTAAAGGCTCATTCATACATTACATTAACATCATGAAACTTCTTAGGAAGTCTTTCACTCATATTTCCCACCTGTCCAAAGTGCACAGTGATTGGCCTGTGGTCCTCCAAGGTTCGTAGTGGTCCCTCCCTCCTGACTGCACCAGTGGAAGAGGTGAAAGCCGCTGTGTTGTCTTCATCGATGACGCCCGACCCCACTGTGGAGAAGCCGTTTTCTGCCTGCTCCTGCAGAGGGGGGGCACAGGGAGGTGGGGGTTGACATGTGCGAAAGGAGTGATGGCATTGCGAGGGGAGAGGGAGGGAGGCGGCACGCCGTGGCTGGGGTGGTGGGGGTTCAGTTAAGGAAGTCGAGGTAAGTCAGGATAGTGTTTGAGGTATTTTTTTGTGAGGGAGAGACCAAGACCTGTCACCACCATAGCTGTTGGAGCTTAAGATTCAAACATGAGCAAGAAGAACAGAATGGTTTGTCAGCAGTGTGGAGGTACGTACCTTCTGCTTAAGTCGGCTCTTGACCTCCTTGATGCGCATTTTTGCATGATCCTTAGCCTGTCGAACAAATAAGCCGGATCATTGCCTCATTGTCTCATTTCTAACTAAAGGTTCATATTTAAAAAACAGAAGTCAGAGACATGCTTACAAACTTATAAACAGTCTTCATGGCTGGGTTCGCCTTGGTCTTCACTGTGTTGAAGATAGCCCCGCCCCCTTTCTGTCAGGAAACATCATCATAAAATCTGTTAGTCTTGAAAGGAGGCGGTGTATTATGAAGGTTTGCTCTCAAACAATAAATGGACACACTTTATGAAAATATGAGTAAAGGTCTGAAGCCCCACGAGCAGCACCCAGAGGCTGCAGTGTGTATTAGAGACACAACAACACAACTTTAAAGCAGAAAGAATTACATTGATTTTTCTGAGAGATGTAAAGTGGGAAAAAAACTGGGACATGTCCTGATGAAGGTGCTGGAAGGAAGACATTAATGAATTCATCTTGCCAGGCTTCAAGCTTTGCACTTGTGTCTGAACACATTGGTTACAGACCTATCAGTGGTTTAATGCTGGGTGTGTGTGAGAAGTGACCGGCGGTGGCTGCTAAAGAGCCGTGTAGATGCTGCTAGCATCAGCTACGCTTATATCATAAATAGATGCCCATTAACAAACACAGATTCCAACAATGACTTCCCAGATGGTTCTGTGAAATAAACAAGACACGCCATCATGGACCAAAATATTAGCTGATGGGAAAATTTGACCTGGTGTTGTTAAAGGTCAGGGGGTCAACAGAATCATTAGGAATATCTTCTGGCAGCATTCATATCCATGTCCAAGTGTTGGATTCATTGATTGACATACAATATGCGCTGACATCACTGTCCCCTGCTGATAGCGGGACAAACTCTAAAGACAGATATATCAAAAATGTATGCATTGTATTCTTAGGACGAGGTGCTGTCTATCTGGGTAATAGCATTAGTAGCTTACCTTCACAGTGAACAGCCACTGGTGGTAGGTCTTGTCGCTGCCTGTGTAGGAGTCACAACAATAAAAGGTCAAAAACATCAAGCTCTGAGCATGCTGGGTACCAACTGAGGAGTTCTAGGAAATGTAGTCTGGATTGTAATGTAACACCACTGCAGTGTATAGCCACAGAGACTGTAGTTTCTTCAGCAACAAGAATGTGCTCCGACTCCATTGTTTTGTACTTTAACTTCCTGTCTATGCAGTGTGAATGTGTCACGTTGTGTAGATAACATCTGCTGCTCGTGATCACCTTCCACCTGCAAATATCTGACACATCTGTAATAAGATGCACAATATGAAGGATGGACAGAGCTGTAAGACAATGACAGACTTCTACCACACAGGTCTGGGTCCAGCTGTGATCTTCCCGTTAGAATAGTTTCAGTGACTGGTCAGTGTGTTGGTATTTGTGTGTTTTCATGTCATGAAGTTGTGACTGTTCAAACTGTGTGTAAAAAATGGAAAATAATACTGATAACTTCATCTCATTGTGCTGATAAGTTAAAGCAACATTATGCAAGAATTGGTATTTTTTTCTCAGGTCACATGACCCCCTCATAAACGCGGTTTGTGTTTGCCTGCAGTAGCAAACAGAAGTTAAGAGACAACACAGGAAATGGAACAAACAGTATTGGTGCACTCCATGATGCTTCTGTGATGTCAACGTACCTGACTGATAACGAACTCATAGTAACTCATTAACACATCACTACTGACTCACCTGCATACTCTCCCATGTTGATCTCGTCCTCAAAGATGTCACTGAAACCTTCACCGGAGTTCAACAGATCCAAACGGCCGTCAATGAACTGCAGGTGGAAGATAAGGTAAGAGTGTAAAAGGAAAGGTGAAATTCAGGTCTGTGTGTGTGTGTGTGTGTGTATGTGTGTGTGTACCTGTTTGAAGAGCTGCAGCTGGATGGCATTCTGCAGGAACTGTTTCATGGCACTGGAACGATGGTTCAGAAAGGTTTCCTCATTAAATGTTATTGGCTCACCCTAAAAATGGAGGAAACACACCAAATGTCAGAGTACTGTCCAACACTCACACACTCAACATTTCAGATTCAGTGCCCAGTAGTCCTGGTCTGTTGCTTTTGTTGATCTGAGGATGTGGGCTCTACAGTATGTACTGACCGGCTCAATCTGCAGAGCGTTTCTGTAGCTGCCGAACAGAGCCGCCTGACTCTTGAGGAAGGCTCGAGCCACGCCGTCCCCAGTTGTTGTCGAAACTTTCTTCAGACGACTCTTTAAAGATGAAACCTGTGGGACATGAAGTCATTAGGACACGGTTTCATCTGGGAATGTTTACCTCCATGTTTACACCTTGAGTACTGTTCAGCAGTCCCTCACCACATCATTGGGCAGGCTTTGGAGGTCGTCATAGGGGGTTTCCAGGGTGTTTGTGTCCACATTCAGGACCACCACATCGTCCAGAGCTAACCCCCGAACTTTCTACAAGCCACAGAAAGAACACTGACAGTCAACTAAAGACACAAAGCTACTGTGCTGTAAGACAGGTGAATAGTATACATATTTAATTTTATTATGACCTGCTTCCTGTTGACACCTTACCTCCATCAGGCTGGAATGTACTCCGATGAGGTAGGGCATTGGGGCACTGAAAAAAAAAAAAGAACCAGTTTCATAGTTACTGAGCTGTTGTTGCTCCAAGGTGCTTCCACTTCACATTAACAGCACTTACAAATACAAACTGACTAAGGTGCCGTCCTGTGACAGTGCCATGTTTATATTGTATTTGAGTACAGTCTTGATTCCATTGGTGCCCCTGGATGTTTAGCTGTTTAGCTGTGTGTGTCCTGGGTTTAACACAACAGGTTTGACTCACCAGCAGTAGTCTAATAGATGTTGAGGCAGGACAGGAATGTAAACATGTTGCCAGTGCATTGGATACAACATGGCTGCAGATCCATGGACACAAGCTGTTAACTGCAGACACAGACACACATCAAAGTTTAAAATGTAATTCAGGAATAAAGAGCATGACTGAAACTCAATATTATGATATATACAGTACATATAATATAACATTAGGTCTAAATAATATCATGAATATCTTAGGTTGTATGTTATTGTAAGTATACAGAATATATTCCCATTATATCAAACATAATCCAGAATCCAGCATGTGTCATGGAGATAAATATGACTCAGTGCTCAATGGGCAAACATGAGATGAAACAATAGCTGACCCACAACCTGTAACAGTATCTGATGCTATGCTGCACTGACAGTGAGTTAACAGGCGAGCAGCTGTGTTCTGGTGCTGAGGAGCCAACAAATACTAAATGAATTCCTTTATATTTATATTGTTGATGTGTATTCATTTTCCTATTTTCACATCCTCTTTTATAAACAGTCATGATGACACGTGAATGTTTCAGCAGCAGTACACTTCTATTTCTATAGCTCATATAACACACACAATCATACGCTGACGTCACTGACATCAAGAGCAAGGTTCAGTATCCTGCTCAAGGACACTTGCTGCTTTGAAGTGCACATGTTCCAGGAACACAGATGTGATCCAACACCATTATTTTGTCTATTACCTTCCTGTCCACGCTGAAAGTGTGAATGTGTCATGCTGTGCAGATAGATCTGCTGCTTGTGATCACCTCACACCTGTGTTTAAACAAATATCTGACCAATTTTACAGAATAAGGCACACAAAGAGCTGCGCAGGCTCTCTTCTCCAGCTGCCTGACAGTTCTCCTGAACAGCTCTGGCATGGATTTAGACGTGTATAACAAGCTAATCATTCAAAAGTATTAATATAATATATTTTATGTACACACAGTTTGGTGAAAGAGTTTGTTTTAATTAATATTTATAAATGAGACATCTGACCAACAAAGTAAAAGCAGCATGATATTATCGAAACATCAAGCTAATGTGCTGTTGCAACACACAGTAAGTCTTTTTAAATCTGACATCTGAGGTAGATCTGGTGGTTTCATAAATGTGTGTTTGGTGTGTTCCCAACACTGACAAATCTATATGATTGGATGGACAGAGATTTATTGATGGATGGATCAACAGTTAAGGTCATGCCATGTTTCTGTGGTCACATTTCTTTCTCCATGACTCCCTCTGGTACAGTTCAGTGGACAAAAAGCCCATTGACAGTAAAGAAAGAGGTGATAATGATGAACTATTGTGTAGGATGGAGGAGACCTCTTCATAGTACATAGAACTCTTTACAGTTGGTGTATGGCAGAGTTGTGGTAATTGAGCAAGTATGAATGGAGATGGATAAATAAATTGACGTGTTGTCTGGCATTGGTTTATTGATAGACAGATTGGTTGACTTTGTTTTGTCTGAATAATATTTCAAACTCAGGGTTTTACTTAAAAAAAATACTGCCAGACAACATCTCAAGTCTCAAAATGACATCTTGAAGAAAACATTTTCTTTTTAGAGACCTCACAGGGGAAATGCTGTGATCCTGTAAACTACAGATACTGACAGACCTGCTCATTACTGAAACATTTCAAAAGGGCAGAGCGGTAGATGAGAGAAGAAACAGGAAGTGGACTCTACTTACAGTGCTTAGTTTGCTACAGCAGATGAGGATTCGACGTTCATAAAGCATACTAGCGTACAGATGAAGCATGTTATTGACATCTACTGCTACAAAGTACTCTGTTAGGTTTCTCTGCAAGGGTCAAACACAAGAAGAGAAAAACACGAGAGTTAGTTGTGAATGTAGAGACCGTCATTTCAACTGTGGTTCAAGTCATAAAACTCAATATCACATACAAAGTGTCCAGCAGCAATGCATTCTATGAAATCTGGAATACTAAAGGCATATGAAGTATTTCTGTGCCATCTGAGTTTGAATATGAATTTCTAATACTGAATTTTTTCAGCATCAAAATCAGACTTTGAATTTTAAAAACCGTCGAATTTTTAGCTCAGCAGTTTTTTTTGCCTCTGATTTTTTTTCAATGTTAAAATAAATTCAGTGTAAAAAAAAAAATCAATGTCTCAAAATATATATATATTTTTAAATTCGACATGTAAAAAAATTCAACGTCAAAAAATTCACTGTAAAAAGAACCAGACTCAACATCCGGGTATACAGGGAGAAGCAATCGATCCCTGTCTCAATTCATCCAACGTCCAGCCAATCAAGTTACGCTCCATTGGTCATGTGACACCGACACCGGCAGTAGGACAGACCAGCCATGTCCACCAACGGGAGTGATGGTGCTTCGGTGAAATGCTAAAGAATTTTGAGTGTGCCTGACTCTGGCCCTGTCGCCCCCATACATTAAATAGCTGTCAGCGTGTGTGTGTAAGTTTTACAAAGTCTTTTATTTTGAAGGGACTCTTATTTTAAAAGACTTTTGTCTTGTGTGTGTGTGTGTGTGTCTATCTGTCTGTCTGTGGGTCAGGTGGAGCCCACCAATCAGAGCAGAGCAAGCAACCGCAGCGGCTCCTGTGACATGTGACACCACTGAGAGAGAGAGAAAAACGTCTGAAAGTACCTCTCGAACAGGAAGGATTTTTGGCCAAACCGTAGTTCCTATCATTGAACCGGCTTCACTGTGAGCATCCTGAGCTCTTCCTGAACGTCTACATATATATTTTATGTGGCTAAAGTTAGGAAATTGGACCTTTAGAGCGATGGAAAGAAACTGTTACCTCTGCTTTCCTCCAGAAATTTACCATACAGACATCAGCGTGGTATCAGTCTAACTCTCTGCAAGAAAGTGAATAAGCATATTTACTATTGTCGGTGTCACATGACCAATGGAGCGTAACTTGATTGGCTGGACGTTGGATGAATTGAGATAGGGATCGATTGCTTCTCCCTGGTTACCCGGATGTTGAGTCTGGTT
The DNA here is from genome assembly GCA_946959425.1 of Argyrosomus regius. Taxonomy (NCBI): domain Eukaryota; kingdom Metazoa; phylum Chordata; class Actinopteri; family Sciaenidae; genus Argyrosomus; species Argyrosomus regius. Next base: position 1,281,912 of record OX336898.1, on the reverse strand, counting down.
CTTTTTACACTGATTTTTTTGATGTTGAATTTTTTTACATGTCGAATTTTAAAAACGGAATATTTTGAGATATTGATTTTTTTTACACTGAATTTATTTTAACATTGAAAAAAAATCAGAGGCAAAAAAACACTCAGTGCTAAAAATTTGACGGTTTTTAAAATTCAAAGTCTAATTTTGATGCTGAAAAAATTCAGTATTAGAAATTCATATTCAAACTCAGATGGCACAGAAATACTTCCATAAAGGCAACAAGATAAACATAACTAAACATAATGACAGTTCTCAGAATTCATAGTTATGACTATCTATGGCTATCTCATCATTACCGTTAATTACACTGTGGGTGTAGCATTCCTCTCAAAGTCAACAGTGTGTACACAGCCACAACTGACTGATGAGTTAGGTGTTGATGTAACAGTGGGCTGCAGAATGTGTTCTGTTAGATGTTTTCAATCATACTTTCATCATTAAAATTTGAAAATGTCTTTATGTACACTACATACAATAATCTGTCTCTGAAACAAAGAAGGAAGTGAACCATCAGATTCCTGTTGTTTCACTGGTAGGCACAGGTAGCACAGAACACAATGCTGCTACAAAGACAATTTGAACCCACGGGTGGATTCGGTAAAGCAAACCTAGTGTATAGAAAAATCAGGCTGCTATCTACTCCAGTTTTTCCTCTCTTAGTAGCTTTTATTAAATTTATTTATTAATGTCTGGATGATTCAGTTGACAAGCAAGAGCTCTTAATTATAAATAGACAAGTTGAATGGATAGTATCCTGCAGCAAACGTTTTACACCATGTACCACCACAGACTCCCAAAGTACCACAATAAAATCAAATTTGAAAAATATATATAATAAAATGAAATGAATAAAAATTAAAAATATAGTAGAGTAGGCCGATCCTATTTAGCTGCAGACAGTTTACGCAGGAGGCAAATTTATTCCTCATAAGATCATATATTGTCAAGTGTTGATGAATCCTGAACAGAACCGCTTCAAGAACTTCAGTTTGTTTGATGGAAAAGGTTTACTCAATAATTTAACCTCCACTTACTAGCTTGCCATCACACTTTAGCTTGTTTCTAATCATAGATGCACATGAGTATTTGTTTTTCAAGCCTGTAATTGTACTACATGATGTAATCTAATCTCAGTAGGTCTACATTTAATCCACCTTTAATCTGTATTTTTGTAGTCATGGGGGGCACATAGGAGGCAGAAGCCCTCATGAAGTGCTTCCTTACTGTCGCCCATGTTAACCAATTGGACTTTTCAGAAAGAGTGAACCGCTCGCAATCTATTGTTCCCATCTGTTCTATTTTTTCCGTGCACGCCAAGAGAATATGGCAAGAAAACAATGAAGAAAAAAACCCACTGCAGCAGGCACAGGTCCAGAGAGGTGACCACACTGACCAGAACGGCAAGAGTCGAGAGTCATTTAGGGACTGAAGGAGAAACAGAAACCAATGGAGACAGAGCAGACCGTCCTGGATGTTTGTTTGCATTGAGAGAAATTTATACTCATCACATGTTCGACAGACACACTTAAACTGTTTAATGCTTTTGATAATGCATTAAACAGTTTAAGAAGTAACTAATACTAGTTTGTGAGAGTACTTAAACATTTTTTAACATCAGTAGTTTTACTTGTGGTTGAGTCTTGCCTCTGTGTACCCATCACCTTCTAGTACTCTGAACCGTAGCAAACTGAGGACTCTGACCAGACTGCTGCAACTAAAAGCTAATTCTACACCCACAATCAGGGGGCATCCTTCTTAAAATGAGCATTTTCTACCCAGTACCAGAGATTCATGCAGTTTTAGGGCACAAAAACAACTTCTCATGATGATCTCCTCCTGACACACACGTGCACACACCCCTGTTTACGTCACACAGGCAGTGTGTTTCTGCTTAGCCAAATGTAATCGAGTTCAGAGGTTTGACTGGTGATGTCATGAGTGGAATGACAACACTCACATTCTCAGGTATGCTGGGGAGTTCCCCTGTGTCAGGCACAGTGAAGAAGGAATGCTGGAGAAAACAGAAAGCAGAGGATCAGTTAGAGTTTGAATCTATCAGTGTGTCAACTCATCTCTCTTCTACTCCGATGAAACAGACATGTATGATGATGTCTAATAACAGTTGGTGTAGAAGTTCATAGTTGCAAAGTGACAGAGTGACTCGACATTATTTTCCTCTGAGAGGAAAACAGATCCTTGCAGTGTTTCCTGTTTAAACTGAGCTCAGCTGAATGTGATCTTGTGAAGTCAGACTCACCACACCGAGATGAACAGGGACTCCAGACTCAGGGATAGGGAGCGTATGTAGTGACACCAGGAGCTCCTGCCGCTGGCTTTCCTGAAACATTTCAAATGCAATGCAATGAATTTAAAAATATATGATCTTATGTAAGGAACACAAACATAAATTTAGGGTCTCATGAATCAGTTGGAAGATAGGTGCACAGAATAATCATACATACAAGACAGTGACACTTCATATTTGTCTTAAAACTCTGTGTCATGTCATCAAACAACATAGCTGATTACACTGCTGTGTCAGTTAATTATCTCTCAGATGTACAGTTTAGTCAGTGTTACAGATAAAACAGCAGTCTCTTCCTAGTAGGGTTGCAAAGGGGCAGAAAGTTTCCAGTAAATTTCTGTTAACTTTCCAGAAACCATTCATGGGAAGATAAGTGCGAGAATTTTGGAAATATTCCAAATCGGAAACTCCACAGGAATTACAGAAATTTATGGGAATTAACTAGAAATTGGGGTAATTTAAACAAACTGTATCAATTCAATTCAATTTTATTTATATAGCGCCAAATCATAACAAAAGTTATCTCATGACACTTTTCATGCAGAGCAGGTCTAGACTGTACTCTTTATAATATTATACAGAGACTCAACAATTCCACCATGAGCAAGCAAGTATCATATCCAAACATAAATCTAAACATTTTGCTTTGTCATAAGCAGACATGCAAAATAAAACAATTTAAAAAACATTTCAACAGTTTTATTTGTAAGTAGAACTTTATCAAGTTTGAATTATTCTGTTGAACAATATTATGTAGTCCACAAGCTCAAATGTGTGCCTTCAATAGTCTCTGTGTGCTCTGGACTCTAAAGTGTGGTCCAGGTACAGAAATCACCTGTGCAGGTAGGGGGCGTGGCCTCAATTGCCCTGCAGTAAGCAGTGTGCTATGTGCAATGTTCAAAAGCAAAACACTATTGACAGCTGACATCCAACCACATGTTCAGTCTTCATATGTTGATGAGTCACCTGTCCATGTCTCACCTGGCCTTTGATGGTGTAATCTGCGAGGATATTAAGCAGCTTATAGAAGACTTCAAACCAGGGCAGGTAGCTAAGAGAACAACAAGAGAACAAATGTGTTTGTATTTTTACAAAGCTCAACTCTTTACTGTTTGAGGCTAACAGTTTCAGACTCCACTCAGTTGGCAGCGAGGCAACTACACAGTCTGTGAAATATATCTGGTTAATAAAACAGTGATTTTTATTGGGCTTTGACAATCTAATAGTAACATCCTTATGCTGTACATTTCTACACTGAGTTTCACCATAAACACTGAAACTACAGAATGCTGCTACTGTACATGTTGTTTGTTATAATGAATCCTCATCCTCGTTCATTTTTGGCTAAACTGCATCAGAAGTCATACTTAATACCATAGGTGTTTTTTTAACAGAAGGATTTGTAGCTTTTTATCAGCACATACCTTCCACATATCTTTCTTCTGGAAAGACCTAAATCAATGCTACGAGCAGACGACCTGCTGAATAATTGCTGAAGCTCGGGGCAAACAGTGACACACACACAGACTCACCTGAGAATGCAGTAGCAGGTGTGGGCACCCGAGGAGAGGCGACAGAAGCCAAATCTCTGTTTGCTCTCAATGTCAGTCAACACGAATGTGAAGTTCTGGCCAACCTGGTTGACTGTCTGGCTGCAGGGTGAGAGAGGTTCAGAAGGCAGAGAGAGAGAGAGAGGGAAGAGAGAGAGGAGAGGGAAGAAGGAGAGGAGAGGGAAGAGAGAGAGGAGAGGGATGAAGAACGCAGAAACAAAGAACAGAATCATTCATCACAGCCCTGCAGGCTACCATGTCTGCTGTGTGCAGAGGACAGCCAGGACATCATGTAGATCAATGAACTCTACTATACAAAACACAGTATTATGTAAGTGTAATGAAAAACATAAATACTGAACAAGCAGAGAGAGAGGTTGATATACTGTGTGTGTGTGTGTGTGTGTGTGTGTGTGTGTGTGTATGTACCTGTCCATGCTGAAAGGGAAGCAGAACTTGGGCACAGTCTTGAGAGTTTCCTGTGGAACACAGACGAAGGATTATACAACCCTGATTAGTACGCTGTGTAACACACACATTTGAACTGAACACAGTGTAAAAAATAAACTATTTGGGGCACCAAATTTAGTACTGGATTTTTTTTTTTTTTTTTTTAAGATAATTTTTTTGGCCTTTTTAAGCTTTATTTCTGATAGAGACAGCTGAAGAGTGACAGGAACGCGGGGAGAGAGAGAGACGGGGATTGACATGTGGGAAAGAGCCACAGGTCGGATTCGAACCCTGGGGTTCTGCAGCAAGGACTGAGCCTTCGCACATGGGGCGGCTGCTCTACCAACTGAGCTAAACGCCGCCCCAAATTTAGTGCTTTATCTAATAGTATTTACAGAAAACAATTAAACATTGGAAGAACATTATATGTCCTATACTATATATATATATACACACATACATATACACACATATATATACACACATATATATATATATATATATATATATATATATATAGTAGTATACAGTAGTAATATGGATATGTAAGAGTAATGCTGCATAGCATTAAAGTAAAAAACTTTGGAACAGGAAGGACAAGGAGAGAACATACAAAGCATACATGGACAAAAAATAAGCAAAGAAAATGAAGTCACTTGTGTTTCCAGACTGCCAAAGTGCTGAGCAAAACTCTGATATGAATAAACAAAGAAACCAACACTGCTACATACACTCAGAGGTCAGCCTGTGTACAACATACGAGAACAAGAAAAAAAAGAACTAAATATGGGGTGAAGAAACAAAACAATGAACAACTGGGAGGAGGGTGAGTGAAGCTAAATGGACTACATATACATGTGTGTTCAAACCTGGTCTGTGTAGTCTTCAGGGAACTGCCTTCGCACCTCCGGCCCTGTTAGAAATGGACAGGCATGAAATAACTTCTGACTTAAGATGAGTCAAAATTCAAAGCTATCCATTTTTATAGATTGATATATAAAAGTTCTAGTCAGTAAATCAGTCTCTGGTGTTTTTATTATGTATTTATTGATTTCAAAGTCATGTGGACCATGTGGTTTTTCCTGGTTTGGGCCCCTTTGTTCCAAATAAGGGAAGTCTTAAAGCTACAGCATTGATTACATCAACCAGTCGTGGCCTAACATGAGCCGGGTTCTGCTCGAGGTTTCTGCCTCTTAAAAGGAAGCGTTTCCTCACCACTGTCACCAAGTGCTTGCTCATGGTGGGAATTGTTGAGTCTCTGTAAAGAATATTATAAAGAGTACGGTCTAGACCTGCTCTGTATGGAAAGAGTCAGGAGATAACTTTTGTTATGATTTGGCACTCTGTAAAGAAAATGTATAAAAAGATAGTGGTGAGCAGTATTGCCTCACAGCAAGAAGGTTCCTGGTTCAAATCCCGGCTGTGGGCCTTTCTGTGTGGACTGTCCAGCACTAACAGTTTGTTGATGTCTGTTTTAATCTGACAAAGCCTCTGTGTAGAAACCCTATAAGCTCTATAAAGTTTCCCATGATTCCAATGGTATTAATGATTCTGGATAGAGAGGATAGACAAATGGTCAACACACCACTAACAAATAAGGATTAGTGTAACAGCAGGAACATTAAAATATGACCTGATGTGGAGTTATTGACAATGAAATCAGACTGCTCTTTCTACCAAGGGAATTTACATCAATCATCATCACAGTGGTCTACATCCTACATCAGGCTAAGAACACTCTCGATCACTGCTACAGAGCCAAAACACTAGCCATGTTCAGGAAGAATGACCATCTGACAGAGATCAAAGTACATCAACAACTATGACACATGCCCCCAAATCATTTGTACAACAACAGAAGCAAATGTAATCAAAAAAGTTAAACCATTCCACAACCAGAAATCATGGATTACCAGATCCATGCGGGATGCCATAAACTCACACACTGCAGCCTGCAAATCAGGTCTGTAACACGGACAATTATAAACCAGAGGACAAGAGAGGCTACAGTGGAACTCCAATTCCAGGAGGGCAAAGTTATGGAATGGAGGCACAATATTTTACAGTTTAACAACAAAATTTATGGTCTTAATGACATCAGTGCACTAGAGTACCTGAAACTGCACCTTTAAATACTTCTCTTCCTTATTTTACTACTTACTAGTATTAGTATTGTCATAATTATCAGTTTATTATTTTTACTGATTTACTAGCATTACTTCCATGGAAAATATCATATTTATTATGTCTTCTATTCTTATTACTAACCTATATTACACTGTTTTTCAGTGAACAAATTAGAGCTTACAAAAATACACTTCATGATGGTTGTTGCTGTATGATTATGTGTGACTATGTGATTTATTAAAGCAGTAAACTTCACTTTTGATAGTATACAATATCATTTATTAATTAAATAAATAAATGAAGTATACATAAAATAAAAATAAAAAATATGAATAGATGTAAATGACTGCAATAATATTTATCTGCATTATGTCCTGTAAAAAAAAAAAAAAAAAGTTAAGTTTATATATTCATAAGGGAACATATACACCAATACCAACCTATGACATATATATATGATACAACTGCCCTACCGATACATTATCTTACTCTGAGGTCATTTAGAAAACCTGTCAACATCACACTGTAAAATATGTCACTCTGTATGCATCTTGATGAAATAATAATCTAAGGAATCCGTATGAATATTATTTGTTAATGTGTTTAGGTTTAAAAATATTGCTCAGCTGATAGAGCATCATAAGATATTTCTATATCATCAGCACATTAATCAAAGGTGGTTCAATGCACATAGAAATATTACAGAAGACTTTTTCTTTCTTATTTATTTCGATTTTCCACCAGTAGAGATTATTCATTAAAAAGTCCGCTCTGGTTGTGGTTACATGTTCTGTCCAGCAGGTGGACTGAAGGCTTCACTGGAACATTCAAGTGTCACATCGTTCAGAACAAGTGTTGGTATATAATATGAAGAGGCTGCAGAATACTGTTAGAAGTGCACGGAATGGTGCAGATCACCTCTACACATCAAAACTGGATTGTAATCCTCATTGTTTGAGAGAAATATAATATTCAAATGACATATACTTGTTTTGTTGTTACAGAAATAAATGATCCTGCACATCAATTCAAACTTAAATGGTGGTTTGAAGTGAAGTGTGAAGCTTTTCTGTGAAGCAGACTGAAACAAAATGCAAAGAAAAGATTCCACATTTAAAACCAGCAGACGTCGTCAGACAGAAAAAGATTAGTGTGTCACAGAGATGGCTATGGCATCTTACAGACTGAACAGGAAATGATGAAAGGCACAAGACTCCAACAGGAAGAAATTCTTAGAAGTAAAGCGGACAACTTCTCCTCAGTACCCAGGAAATTAGTCAAATACTTTGAAGAATTAAAAAAAGCCTCCGAGAGACGAGACACACCAACCACTATAACATTTAGCTATGAAGCACCTGTTCGAACCTTTTTGACTTATGATGTCTTACGATGTGAACTAATGAAAACTATCCAATATTTCACAGAAAAAAGCTAAACTTAAAGTCAAGTCAAAAAATGGATTCAATGCAAACATGTATTTATAGTGTTATGCAAGAACATTTCTGTATTAACCTCAAGTTCTTTCCTTTTTTTCTGTGAGGTTTGCTCGTGCTTCAAGTCAGATTCACCAAACTCTGCACAAACTTGTGGTAAACTGCTTTTTTCAGCTTGATGGATGTTAGCTGTTCATGAGGACATGCACGTCATGACGTTTCATCCTTGGCATAACTGATGGTCCTGAAGTTACCATCTAAGGTGGCCTGTTCTGCTCTGCTGTTTGTGTGCACTCCAAAGAGTAAGGCTGTCACGGCGAGAATTTTAGACTGTGATACAGTACCAGTATAAAAAAGACGATACTCGATAACACAAAGGATCATTGACTTTTTTTATTTTATTTTTTTATTTATTTAACCACCTGTACACAATGCTGGTACAGACAAAAGTCACTAAACACATTTTAATGATATTAATAGTAATTAATTTTCTTCCCCATCGTTTCTTCTGTGCAGCCTTGAAAATCTGATTGTAGATCTTTTGTTTTGGTATATGCATATGGTATCGATCATTTTGACAAACCTTCCAAAGACTAAAAGAAACTCTTTCACACCGCAGAGCTTCAAGTTGCTGGATGCAACAGAGTATGATACTGAACAGTGACCTGCATAAAGACCCTGAGACAGCATCAGACGGAGAGAATCTTCTACTACTGAACCAGTATTCGTTCAACACATCAGGCACTCACACAACCGCAGACAATGTTCAACACTTTAGTTACACATCACTCATCTAACATTACAGATAGAATGACAACCAGTTTGGAAATATTCTAAGAAATAATAAAAATCCATCCATCCATTTTCTGCTGTTGTGGATGGATGGATGGATTTTTAGGTCACGGTGGAGCTGGAGCGGATTCCAGCTAACTTTGGGCGAGAGGCGGGGTACACCCTGGAAAAGATACCAGTTCATCACAGGACACATAGAGACAAACAACCATTCACACTCACATTCACACCTACAGACAATTTAGAGACACCAGTTAACCTGTTAAGGTTCATGCCGGATTACCTGGAGAGAACCCACGCAGACACGGGGAGAAGATGCAAACTCCACACAGAAAAGGGTTTGAAGCAGGAACCTTCTTGTTGTGAGGCGACAATGGTAACCACTGCACCACCGTGCCGCACCATAATAATAATCATGAAGTCTAAAACACCTCTCATTTAACTGACAAGCCATGATGATGATGATGATGATGATGATGATGATGATGATATGGTGAAGAGTGATAATTTTGCACTGATATATACAAAAGGGTCACTGATTCAACACTGATTCATTGAGCAAGAGCACTCAAACTATCCCAATGAGTGTGTGTGTGTGTGTGTGTGTGTGTGTGTGTGTGTGTGTGGTGTGTGTGTGTGAGCTTAGTATTGGTGTGAAAGCTTTGAATAGGAAGTGAAGTACTGCTCCTGATGAGCAGTTGGCATCTTGTGTAGCCCCATTTAAGATCTGGTGCTGTGGCAGGTTTTCCATTCATTTAAATGCAGGCCCAGCAAACAGGGAAGCTGAGCTGGATTAAATTTTTAGAGAAATGTAACCTGACATCACGCCGCAGTGACCAATCCAAGAATCTAATTGTTTCATAGAAGCTATACAAGTCTATTAACCAAGTCTGTCTAAGAGCTATTTGACAAATCCATGTATTCAGTGTGAATAATAAAAAATAATTTGCTGTACCTCCATCCTTCAGGGACTTACCAGAGATGTGTCTGCCTGGATGAGCCACCTCCAGATACACCTCAAAAGTGGACTCAGGGCTCTCCCTGAAACAGAACAGTGACAGAAATCAGGCAAACTTTACTATTGATCTCCTAAACATCAAAAAGACTACTGCAATCCTCTCTAAGTGTTTACTGTGACACAATAGTTTTTCATTTCTTATTCATTGGATGCGTAATTTGAAGTGTCTATGGGTTTATCCTCAGATTGTATTTGTTGTACACTGAATAAGAACAGTTGTTAGACTGTTGACTGAGTCCTGAGACATTTCAGCCAAATTCCATCCCAACACATGATGCAGTCGGTATGTGTGCTTAACTGGCTTAACAGGCCTTTTGGAACCCTTAATGATGGAACATCCGCTCCAGCAACACAAAACAGCAGCTACACAACATTTCTTTCCATTTGACCTAAGTGTACTGCTTACTGCCTCTTTAGTATATTTCAAAGTATGAAACATTTGAACCACAAAGTTTACTATATCTGCATTTTTCTGTGGAAGTGATCAGAACTAAGACAAATATGTCTTGATTCAATGATAACTTGGGAGAGGAGTGTACATTCAGTAAATCAGATTGTGCAACCTGCACTGTCTCACACATAAGCTACAAATTCACTGACTGGATGCCCAGTCAAACAAAGGGAGAGGTTTTTTTTTTCCTCTACACACATTCATTTTTAAACAGTACTAGAATGAGGTCAATGACATACCCAGTTAGAGTTCATTAAACTGCTTTAAACTGCTGTCTACACACATTCACACCTAAGTCATATAGCTAATTAGCGAAATAAGATAAACTAGAACAATAAACTCATTTTTTTTCCCTGAGAATTCTAACAATCACATTTCATCCATGCTTTTTGTCTGACCCTTGTCTTTGGGACATTGAAGGGTATAAGTTGTCTTTTCCATGAAGTGTAGACACATAGTTAACATTATTGACAGTATGAAAAGGCAGTATAGCAGAAGTGCTCCTTTAACTGACTTTCATGCGTCAAGTGTCACTCTGTGCTCAGATTATGAACAACAAGGAATAATTAAAACTATAACACTAAACTAAGCTAAAAAATGTGGTGTGAATGCCTTCTGCTGAAATGCCTGATGCAAAAAATGTGAAATGAGCTGAAAAACAGTAGAATAGTGTAATAAAGTGTGAAATGTTGAAAAAAGTAGAATATTGTAATAAAGTTAAAAGTTTGAATGAAGTCTGTAGCTGAAAGTATGTAGAAGTAGCGGAAGTTGAAAGTGTTGATTGAAAGATTTGAAGGTTGTGCCATTCATTTTAATGTAAAATCTGAATATTTTAAAACATATGAAAGGTATGAATTAGTAAAATACATGCCATAATCTGCTGAATGAGCTGAACATAGTCATATTTGAATGGTTTCCAGAGCACAGAGTATGTGGGAGTAGTTAGGTGCAAGAATAATAATAAAGATTTGAAGAACAGGTTCAGCATCCACACTAAATATCTTTATTTAACCAGGAAAGGTCCCATTGAGATTAAAAAATGGAGTCCTGACAGAGAGGCAGCAGCACAGACTAAAGTTGAACGGTAGCAGTCATCTTTTTGTAGACATGTATGTACCTACTGTATGAAAAGGCCATATAGCAGGAGGGTTTATTTCTGATGTCAGCAAGTTCCATTACATCTGTATTTATTTATTTAACAAACAAGAATTATTGTAGATATAGTACTTATTTTCTATGTTTATTTGTACATGACTGGCCCACCACAGCTCTGTTTAACAGACAGCTGCAGGACGAACTATCTAGACCGACCAGGCTGACTGCTATCAGATCAGAACATGTGGTGAACACTGACAGTATGAGGAATACTATTATAGGCTGAGCTGTCTTTTAATAAAATACTGGCGGGTCATATCTGGCTGTGAAGAACAATAAAGACTGGAGAATACATTTGAGAAACATTTCACAACTAATTTATTTATTCATCTAAATAATAAAAACGTTTAGGATACGGACCATAGAGCAGAGTGTGTATAGAATAATATGTTAAATTACATGCTTCACCTACACTTCACATTTATAATTATGTTTTGATTTATTTAAGTTGTTTTTTTAGTCTACAAACAGTCAGATTTAAGTCTTGTCAGTCTAAAAATGTCAGAGTCAATTCTAAAACCCTCCATGTGTAATTACAGAGTGTAAACTGTTTCTTGGCTTTTTAGGTTCCCACAAACAATCCCGAGGACATGACCTGCATGTCTGCAGTGGTGGCTACTGCTGTGTTTTAGAGCTGCAGTCAGTTGACTTAAGAAATTCTTAGTCAACACAAGGTAGCTGCATACAGAGTGACATTTAATCCGAGGATGTCTCAGACCGATCCAATGATTTGCATGCTGATGTTGATGAATAAGACATTAGCTTGAACAGGTTTGATGAAACACATGTTAATGATCAACATGTCCTACACAAGGCTGTCACAGCAGGACCTCTATTTAAACCCTGCTTATTCTACAAACATGTAGATTGCTTACTGTTAGTTCACGTGGAACCTCTGTAAAAATACAGATGCAACAATCACATGCCTGCAATTATAATAACTCACCAGCTCATCTTCTCATCTTCCTTTTGCTACCTGTCACCTTTGCACTGTGTACCCTGTACAACACTCCACTCCAATACTGGAACACTTACCTCATATCATATGTGATATGTGCTAATATTAACCGCATTGATATTATATATCGTATTTATACAATATTATTGTCTTTTGCACATCCTATCTACATATTCTTATACTCATAGTATATTATCTATTGTATGTTTATCTTGCATAGTCTATTGTATATAAGTATTTATATGCATATATTATATGATACCTATACTATATATCATATTATATCATATCTTGTGTATATATATATATATACATATATTTATACATGTGTACATATTATATATTGCAGTTATGTACGTATGCACACCTTGCACATTCCTATGTGTATATTATTATTATTATTATTATTATATACTGTTGCTGCCATTTTTACTATATACTGTTATTATTATTATATATACTGTTATATACTGTTATTACATATATATTATTATTATTATTATATTCATATTTGTATCATATACTATATATATACTGTATTATTATTATATACTGTTTAGTTACAATAACATTACCATCATATCATCAGTACTACTACCATCATCTTGTCACTGCACCTTATCTACCTATTTATCTTTTATTTTACTTTATTTTTAATTTTTAAGTGTCCTTGTCCTATTCTGTGTTTTGTTCTTTATTTTTTCTACCTCAGTATTTTATATTCTATTGTATTTTATTGTACTCAAATACCTGACTGCTATGACGACCTAATTTCCCTTCGGGGATGAATAAAGTAATCTATCTATCTATCTATCTATCTATCTATCTATCTATCTATCTATCTATCTATCTATCTATCTATCTATCTCATTCTCCATAAACACACCATGAAAAATAACGGATTAGCAGTTCTCTTTGTTTACCTACACACAATGACAGATCAGTCATAGCCTTACAGTGTTGACATTATGTCAGAGAAGTGACATCAGACTACACAAAGCACCGGGATTTCTGTCAAATCCCACCGTGTCTGTTCTACACTTTAGTCCCGAAAAGCAGCATCCGGTTCACGGAGAAAATCTGACACAGTTCTCATGCCTCCACCAGCTGCACACACACACACACACACACACACACACACACACAAACATGTTTCTAACTCACTGCTGGTCATATCTGTCACTGCTGATGCCCGGTGAGCCTTGTGCTAACGTGTTTTATCAGCCTGTGAATGACTAGAAGCCTCAGACCATTCAGAGACATTTAAATGCTTTGTTGTTCTGCTCCAGTGAGTGGAGTCCGTCCACTGTTTTTAGCCTGTGTCGCAACAAGTCAGGGCCTAGCACTGTTCTCTATCTTTCCCAATGACTCACAGGAACAAAGCTAACCCAGCTAACAGCTCCGGGTAAAGCAGCGAGTGAACGTTCTTACTTGATTCGGGACCCCATCCTTGATTCTCAGCCCGCCGTCGCTGTCGGCAGTGGATAACAGTGCGCAGACGCGTCTGTCCGGAGGTGTTTTTCAGATGCTAACCTGTCACACAGAGCTACACAGCGCCATGGTCTGACTACACGCGTAGGTCACGCTCTGCCCCGCGCGGAACTCTGGGACTTGTAGTTTAGTTGTAAAAACTCACGTATATCTGTAATACGGACGGAACAAGCGCTAAAAACTACAGCTTCCATAATACATGTTACAGACGACGATTGGGTCCCGTGACGAGATATAGATTTGGTAGATACAGTCACCGTTATTTACTTTACCCGAAGCCGAAGACAGTTATATGTGGACGCCACGGGTGGGCAAACTTTTTCCTTTGGAGGACCAAAACTGAAACTTGGATTGTATTGTACTGTTATTTATTGTATTGTATTTGTTAAGATTAAAATAGCACTAAATTTGCTCAACAAGTAAAAAGTAAAAAGTGTTTTTAGGCAGAGTTACAAGCACAGCACTTTAAATAGTTAGTCTTTCCCACTCACTTACCACACATGAAAAGACATGAGAATTCAAGTGGCAGTGGCAAGGAAAAGGTCAGACAGGCAGAAAGCTCAAACCTGGTGGGTCGGCAACCATCTGCCATTCTGACCGGGAGCCAGAGTGTATTTTTGTTATTGGGCTTCTGTACTAGCCATGGAATAACAAACACCATGTTCAAACATAAGGTCATTCATAAGTGTATTGGTATCAGAACACCTTAGGCCAAGTGTCTTGGACACTCAGGTGAAGGGAGTAGCAGAGCTGTCGACCAACCAACAACCCAAAACCTAAAGACATTGAAATGACTGAAACAAGTAACAATTATCAGTTTCCTTTTGATTGACTAATAGTTGCATCTCTAAAATCAAGGCATGAAAGGGATATTGATATTCACACTGGCACACAATACATTATCATTCCACTGCAATTATTTTTGCATTAAGCAAACTTTACAAACAGCAAAATAGTTTTCAAAGTCAACAAGTCCTGGCCATATTGGACCACATCCAACACAGTCTTTTGAAGAAAGCTGTGTGTCTGGACAGTGGAAGGTCCATAATAAAGACTAGCCGCTGCATGTGAGCAGATGATCCTTTGCAAGTTGTTGTTACAATCATTATTAAGATAGAGACGTGAGTGGTCGTCGTATACGCTTCCTATGGCTTTGTAACCTCAGAGCATGTTTAATTAACTAGTTTATTTATATATGCAAGGCTATTAAAGTCTCTAGCATGCATAGATATAAAAGACTCATGCTAAGGTAACAAAAACAAACAATTCTTATTTCCAGGTTAACATTAATAATAAAGTATTATACACTTCCCATCTGTGATCTATTTCTTTCAACCAGTCACTCAATAAACAGACCTCTATTGTCTTGTTCTGTACCACAGAATACAACATACTGAAGAGTATTTCCACACTTCCACTGAAGTTAGAAATTACACTTCCTCCAAAATACAGAAGAAATGACGTCAGTGTCCTTGGCCCTGCGGCACAGAAATATTTTCAAACAGACTTGATTCACAATAACAATTACTTCACCACACAATCTATCACAATATAAATGGGTGACAAATTCAATGAAGCCAACACAAAAGTGCATTCAGAACAGCGTCAGTGCTCCTAGTCAGAGATTCTCCAAGTGTATGGCACTCTACTGGAGGGATGAAGAGCATCCTTTAATCTGGTGTTTGAATGATGGTGGAGGAGAGCGCTGTCCAACATGTTACTCCATAATCTGCCATGGATGTTCTGAGATCAGTGAGGTATGATCCAGGTATATGATTCACATCATTTTCATACTGAGACTGAGACCTCATGTCCTGCATGGAAGCATTTGTTTTGTTTCTACACTCTTGTTCTGTTTTTTAGGTTCCAATTTGAGATTCAGATATGTTTCACCTGTCTGTATCTGTGTGCACACAGTTAATTTAATCAAATTTACGCACAGCAACTGAACATATGCACCATAACAAAAATGTCAAATAGTCATCAACCAATAAAAGGCCTCAGTAAAATGACATAACATATATGTATATATACAGTGCATTAATGTGTATGCAGCATTTTAACATTGTAGCTTTTCTTTTTTTATTTTCTTTTTATTGGATTTTTAGTTTTACATACAGTAACTGACAGATTCAATTCATTCAGGGGTTCCCAATAGCAGGTAGTAATGCATACATCTTACTACCCACTGTTACACAGCAGGTAGTAAGATGTACACACTGTAGGAGTACTGACATCAACAACCACTTTAACATGAGCTCCTAAACTTCAACACTGTAGCTTTTCAAGGTGCTACTCTGAGCTATATAGTTACACGTAGTGTCAAAATATATATTTTGATTTAGTGCTGTTAAAGAGCAACAGTTGAAAATCATGACCATAGTGATGTAGAAGTGTACTGCAGGGTCTCTGTACTCTGTGACATCACTTTTGCACACTTCCACTACAATACTTCAGAAGTGCAACACAGAAGGTAGGCAGATGGAATTTAGTAATTCTCTATATGAATGAATAATACAACAATTAAACAAATGTTATACATATAATGGTATGACGTTATTAAGAAAAAGACTACAACAGCTGAATGAATTAAACATGGACGAGTCCCTGATTTCAGTGCATCACACTTAGACTCGGTGACTTTGACCAGACGCTTCTCTTGTACTGTGTCACGTGTGTAAATACTCTCATATCATATATCATCAAACAAAGGCCCCATCCCACATAAAGAGGGGGTGCGTCAGGAGAGAGGGAGCCGTGACGTTTGACCTACTTTTCAACAAACACTTGTCACGACCTCACCACCACTTTACTACGCACAGCTTCTGAGTCTTTGAAGTATCCCTCAACTCATTCAGTGAGTTAGCGGCGTGCCGTGTTGAGCAGCCTGCGTGGCAGCAGCGACACAAACCACAGAGACAGACAGAGAGAGAGAGAGAGAGAGAGAGAGAGAGAGAGAGAGAGAGACTCGGGGGAGGGGGTCTGTCTGTCGGTGTGAGGAGTTGCACAACAACCCGGATAAATGTAACTTGTGGAAAGTGTTCAAAGCTTTCAGGCAGGACATTACTGACTCCTCTCTCAGGTAAGACACGAAGCGCTCCTTCTGTCTCCAGCCCATCTTTGACGCGTTTAGAACGGCGTACAGAGTATATGTATGAGCCAGCTTTGTTGACATGTACTTGTGTGTGCTCGTATCGCCTCTCAGACCAGGACACAGTGTGTTTACTCATGTTGGAGAGCTGCAAAAGGTACCAGGCGCGTATCTAGCTAGCAACAACGTTAGCCCGCTGCTCCGCGCCACCATATGGAAATGATATTTACCCGCCGCGGACGGAAACGAGGCTGCATTGATTCTGTTATCTGGTTTGAACGAGTTCTTTTCTTTAAACTGAACGTGTGGGTGTGTGTGTGTGGCATGTGCTATGTCAAACGAATAAAGTCGAACAAATATCACAATATTGAGATTGAAATTCAATTTCAGTTCACATTTTTCATTTACACGCCAGCTTAATGAAATACTCGCTTGCTGTCAGTCTGGTTAAATTCACTCATGTTGATGTTTATCACAATATCATCGAGCTATTGAGATATTAATTTCCTCTTTGAAGGCTATTCTTTCATAACAGGAAACTACTGCAAGTCATTGCTAACTTCTACACTGTCTGGGTATTTTTCCTCAGAAAGTTTTTTTTTTTTTTGAATATTTTTTGAAGAACACAAATTTGGAATAGTACTAACTAAAATCCCTCTTCTGTCCTGTGATGAAAAATGTAACAATATCCAATGAAAAACAACATGTAGAGAGCATGAGGGAT
Source organism: Argyrosomus regius (assembly GCA_946959425.1). Classification (NCBI taxonomy): domain Eukaryota; kingdom Metazoa; phylum Chordata; class Actinopteri; family Sciaenidae; genus Argyrosomus; species Argyrosomus regius. The sequence goes on along the minus strand of OX336898.1, from coordinate 1,264,334 downwards.
AACAGCATGTTAACGTGACACGTTTTACTTGTAGTGTTAAAGCAGAAGCGTGTGTGTGGTTTGTGGGTATATAAATGAACATTAAATGCATCACATGAAATAGCAGCAGCAGCAGGGGTGAACGCTGGCTGCAGGGCGGGCAGGGGGGGCGGTGTCGAAGGGGTGGTTGGTTGGTGGTTATGAGGATGCCTGGGCACCCAAGGTCAAATAACTGGCTAAAATTAGTCACGTGTCAGCAATGACAGGGAGCCAGTGTCCTGTATGACTGGGAGGGCTGGTTAGTATCCACCCAGCAGGAAGCCATGTCTTCACACGTCCTCACTGAATATTTTTACATGCTGCTGATCAGTTAGTGTTATTCTCAGAGGTTGGAAGAATGTGAATAAGCTGAGTGTAGTTAGATTTTGGCAGTACGGTTATGAGTTATTAGATTTTGGATGGAGGTTTTAACCCACAGATTATTATTCAAGTCAGCCGAGTGTCTTTGGCTTCCACTGGGTGACAGAAGAGAAACAGACATGAATCCTTTTTTAAATTCCAGCTCCAAAATGTCTTAACAAAGAGATTTATAGAATGTGTTCCACCTGTATGTTTGGTGTTATGCTCCATAATAATATATTTCCAAATCATTTTATTTGGCAGTCAGCCTTGTGCTGTCATAATGTGTATTTTAACATTTTTTAGAAAGAAGGCGTGTCAGACTTGTAAGACATGATTTGAACTTTAGCCCAATCAGTGGACAATATTCTTCAGTGATTATATTTTAGGCAGCTTATATAAATAATCATTTCACTATTTCCAAAGTCTGAAGTTAATTAACCTTACAGTATTCACTACTTGTTCAAACTCAAACACAAAGTATGTAACGTACGCAGTGTATCTTTATGTACCTTTTCAAGTCAAACAATGTTGCCCTGAGATCACCCATGAAGGCCTAAAGCTCTGCCTAAACCATGATTTTTCTCCTTAATCTAACCAAGTAGTTTGATGTCTAAATCTAACCAACCTGTGACTGAAAACTGAAAATAATAATATTAATAAAAGTCGACTAAGTCTCAGACTAAGAAGTGAACTTAATGTTTCACATGGGACACAAGCCCTGGTATATGATCCATCCATCCACTATGACTCTACTGACTTTGTTGCTATAGATAGTACATCACCTGGCTCCCTGAAGGCTTTGTCAAACATGATTTTCTCACAGAGAATTATTGCTTTAGATTTCTACACTGATGTTACACAATCCAAATCCCCAAACCAGGCCCTGCCCTGCCCTGCATGTGCATAGACACGTGTCATTACTGTATAAGCATAAAAGAAGTTCATTTGCAACACATCAGTTAGTGCACACTGTAAATATGATTTATGAAAATGTAAAACAAAAGAACTGTTCTTCCTGTTTCATTGGAGTGCACAAAAGTAGTTAGCAGTAGCTGTTTCTGGGGTCCATTAGTAAAAGTATTAAAAGTCATTGAATTTGTACTTTGTAAAGAGCATACAGATACTGCTGAGGTAGTATGTCACATTGTTAATCTTTATTAAGTGAAGAATTTCTGAAATGAGTAAGACATAATAATAATTTATTATCATAAATAACCATGTCTGTCTGCAGTCAAGAAATCTGTTTACTTTGTTGATTTCTAATGAAATTCACTCAGATACAACAATGTTTTTATTCAGTCACATTAAAACTATTTCAAATCAACATTTTGCATCAGATGTAGATTATTTCCTCTACAATGAGGATAACAAATTGTAAGTGACTCAACACAGAAGCCAAAGAGCAGATTCAAGACTTTTAGCTGGACCGTGGGACTCACTGTTACTTGTTTGGCCAAGAAATGTCAAGTATTCACTGAATGAGAAGGGATAACAACATGACCATTGGGCTGCTCAAATAGCTGCTGAGAGCAGTTAAAGAACTGGTTTAATCAATGCTGAACCTTCATGAATGAAGAAGTTTGCTGTTCTGACAGTTTAGATCAATTAATGGCACAATCTTCTGTGTCCCTTTTTAATTGTGATTCCAATGATTCATTAAAATATTTAAGACTTTCTGTTACGGTAGCAAAGTACTGAGGACTGACAGAGGGAGGAAGTTATTAAATCTGTGAAACCTTTCAGGAACCGTGGGTTGAGACACTGCTGCACCTTCAGCTTTATTCACAGAACAAGTTAAAACTGTATGGATATTTCGACAAGTGTGGACATTTCTTAAATGTATTAAATGTTTTGTTGTCAGCTTACCGACTATTTAAGAAAAAGTGACAGAAAGGGAGCAGAGAGTACGAGCCAAGAGACAGAGAGGAAGCTGAGGTTGTTTCTAATGTGTAAAAATTAGGTTTCAAACGCTGCCATCAATCTGCCCTGGGTGTAATTTGCCTAATCTTCATGGCTCTCCAGAAGTGGTGGAAACACAAATAGGGAACTTTTTGTTCCTAGTTTAGTTCCTGGGATTAGTTCCTCTGGTTCCATACTTCCTGGAACTTTTTTGTTGAAAAGGTGCTACACTCTCATGCGATCATCTCCTGAGAAGACATTGTGATGTTCTGGTGTTTTCAGGCTCCTTTTTATTCATTTATCTCACTCAGAAATTAAAGTCCCTCTACAGTAAATACATAAAACACAGAACTGTTCTGTTGTTTCTTTTCGTGTGAAAATTGCATCTCAAAAGGTGGCATCATGTTTTTAATCCTTCATCAATATAATTTGCCTAATTTCACAGTTCTTCAGATGTGGTGGAAACGGCTGATGTAGTTCCTGTGCTTCAAAAAGCATTCATCAGTCTTTTATAAGCTTTGATTCTCAAACAAACCTGAGTGTTACTGTGAAGAGTGTGTAAACCACAGGAAGGTTTTGCTCTGGTTTATCAGTCGGCTGGGATAAATAGTGACAGAAAAAGAGTCCTGACACAGCAGAGCAGAGAACATTCAGTTTATTTTGGAGGCGAATCCAGAATTCAGTAGGCAGGAAGCTGAAGTAAAACACCCAGTCTGTTTTGTCTGGTGGCTAATGCATGTGTGTAATAACTGGTTATCGTGCATATTTCCTTGTTATTCCTATTTTAATAGATATTTTCTGTCCGGTTGATTTATCTCACGGTTGAACTTAATCTTTCTTATCGTTGAGCTGGCTGGCAGTCCTCTCCATGATGCATGTGTTGCTCCATGTAAACAAACCCCCACAGAAACACCTGGGAACTCTTTGCATTGGCTGATAGTCTTCCAGTGAAATGTCTGATTAAAGTTCCTTTGACTTACTGGAATGTTGATCGTGGGTGTTATCTCACTAACTGCACTGGACTTGTGACTAACTGTCCAATGCGGGGAACTGAAGTGTATCCCAGCATGCTATGGGCAGGAGGCAGGGTGCACCCTTAACCAGCTGCCAGTCTATCACAGTATTAACATCCATATGCATCAACATATTCACACTCACAGTTACATTTTTGGGTTTGTTGTTATGTCTGACCCTTTGTAATGCGAATTCTTTGGAATTTTCTGTAGCATTCTGAAAAGGCTCCGAGCTGTTTTTCATTGAGAGAGAAGACGGAGGAACAGCTGTGTGGGTTCAAGCACACACACTGTTTCTCATTAGGGTCAATAACACAGGGTCATCAATATCTCTGGAAAGCACCTCTCAGGTTCTGGCTTCAGCCGCTAATATTTCTGGGTATTACCCAGAAAACTTCTATAAAGTAAAAAAAACATGGTCTCTATTGAATTAATATGCTAAGAGCTCACTGTAATTTGTTGTACATAAAATAGATTTGTATTTCAGTTTCCTGTGACAGAAATCAGATGTTAAATAGCTACTTCCATAAAATGGAATGGAATCAACATTGACCACTGGTTTCACATGGGAATGGAACTCCAGCCTCATACGTGAAGATCTTCCCTTTACATGGACCTTTTCGCTCTTTATGCAACATTTCCCTGTGCGCCTGTCATTACTGCCCCCTACTGTACTTAACTTGACCCAAAGCTAAGTAGTTGTGTTGCTTAACACTAACCACACTGATCAGGTGCACCAATGAACAACCTCTATTCTGTTGTCGGCAACTGACATGCCTCCTTTTTCTGGTAACCACAGAAGTCTCTGGGAGTGTCACAACTTGGTTTTCACCAGGTTTGGTGTTTATATCACGGCTACACAGCAGCAACGCACGTGGCTGAAAGTGAATGCAGCATTGCTGTTGGCCGCTGTGGAGATGTCTTCTGGAAAAAATGGACCAACTAACGTGGAAGTGTTTTTTTTTTTTTTTAAACTTCCTTAAAAAAAAAAAACAGACTTCAGGATCTGATTCATCTGCGATGACGATGCTTGGTCATGACACTCCACATTTACATTCTGGCGATTAGTCAGAGCAGTGTGCCGCAACATTGTGCAAAAATAAACCTTTTTTTTTTTACGTTCTGGGAAGAGTGGAAGCTACTGAGCTGCAGTAAGTCAGCACACAGTTAGAGGAGAGCAGACAGCTGCCATGCAAACAGCAGGCTGAAGTTAATTTGTTTGTTAGACGTACAGTTTGCCTCTATGTCTGCACTGAGCTGAAGATCAGCTGGACTCCCGTCAGTACAGCAGGCCAGTGAGTCACAGCTCTGCTTCCTCCATCTGAATACACCCGCTGAAATTAGATGATTGTGATTAACTTGTAATGATATTTATATTGTCAAAAATATTGTTATTCCAAAAATACCTCGCAATATAATGACATTATTTTAAGGCTTTATCCCCCACCCTCTTCTGTGTACTTCCAGAGCTCCGTCCACACCCTAGCACAAGTCAGAGAAATGTCAGATTAGATTTCAGGCACTGTTAGACCCTCCGATAAGAACTCGAAGAGTACAGAGGCTTTAATTGCACTAAAAACTTGTTTCCACAGCAGGAATATTTCCAAGGGACCAGGAGCCATTTCAGGAACTCATGAACCATTCCTTTGTTTGGACCGGGGTCTAAATTAAATTCCTCTGCCAACGTTCCTAGTGACTAAATATTCTGCTTTAGGGGTAGTTCTTATGGCCCAGGAACTATCATGGGTAAGGTTTACAGTGATATACCAAATGAAACAGAAAGATTTAATACAAACATTGACGGTTCCCAGAGTATGAACCGTTCATGAGGTTGACAGAGTGAAATATCTCTTCACACACACACATTTAAGTCCCACTCAAGGCGATTTTTAATAACGTTGGTGATCGTTGACTTTTCATCTAGTGCCACCATCAGGTCGAAGGTTTAATTTGTCCTTTTGTCCTTAATACTTTTGTGTAAGACCAAAGACCAAAGAAGCAAACACAAGCTCAACTTTTGCTTTTGGCTTCATGTTTAAAGATAAAATAGTTGTCCTGTCTTCTGTCTATCAGTATGCTCAAACTGGACTTTTTGGATTGGCACTGGTACCTCAAACACCATACCTTAACATACATCTGCCTATGCAGCCCCCTGCACTGTTCTAACTTAGGGCTTTTTTTGGTCTGAATGTTGAAGGGACTTTTGGTTCCTTGTGGTTGCTTAGTTGAAAAGGCCTCTATGATACTGTGACTTTGACAAGATGCATGCACGTGTAACAGATGAACTTTGCCAGGAGTCATAGTAAAAACAAGCCTAGTTATAACGGAAAGCCAGGCTTGTTTCTAAAATGAAAATGCAAATTTCAGTTTCAAACAGGATTTCTTGTTGAATCTGAGACTTCAACGAAATGGTCATGAGTTACTGTAAAACCTCAAGAGAAACATGTCCATCTTCTCATTTAGTCTGTTGATGACACAAACAGTGCACCTTTGATTGTCACAAGCAGAGTCTGGATTGTTGGAAGATTTTTTTCATAGACTGTGGCGGTACCTGCCAAACAAATCTTGGGCATGTTATATCAGGCTAATATATAGACGTGTTTCATTAATCAAGCCATCCTCCCACCCCTGCATCCACATACAGGCTCTGTTTCTTCAGGATCTTTACTTGACCTTTCCCTGCTCTTGCTCAGGCTGGTTTGAAAACTATGTTCACAGGGAGTGATTGAAACAGAGTCCTGCTCTAAAATATATCTGACAGCTTTCTGGCTGAGACGTTGTGTAAGAGCCAGCAGGCCTGTTATGAGAACAGGGAGGCTCGTGGACCACTGAATCACTGGATTAGAAAAAATCATAAATCTGAGACATTTGTTCTCAGGAGAGTTGATTCCTTTTGGTGAGTTATTTTCTCTGCAGGGGTTCTCCACCCTGCCTCTGTATTTCAGTGTGTTTTAGTGGAAAAGCATGCAGCTGGAGGCCCATGGGGCCAGGCAACATACCATGACCTATGTTGAGAGATTTCTTAGCCTTGAATGCCAACAACAGCACAGTCCTCATTATGACAATTAAGAGCAGCCAGACATGCAGTATGTATGTAGCACAGATCTGTTCCTCTGGTGTAACCTAAGTCATGGCACAAGGCCCACTTGGTATTACTCACATTTTAATGGTTAGTAGAGCTGGGTCCGTTAAGGTGAGCGCAAGTTACTACACGTACACACAGCTAGCTAAACACTGGGGGGTTGCTTTGGGGTTAGGGTTGTGGGGGGGGAATAATCCTTGTAATGTTTTAGGATAGGGAGCAAGTTTGAACATGACCCAGCTTAGACAGTTTAACAGCTATTGTGGTCAAAACAAGTCATCAATACTTCAGGACTTGGCAGTGAGAGTCACAGTTGTTACCGAGGTTGTCTCTTCAGCAAAGTCGGGGTGTTGGAGAGAGGAGGCGCAAGATCATGCTCAGATGACTCAGCTAGTCACAAGAAAAGCCAAGAGGACACCACCAGCTCACTCCGTGACTTACTTTCAGTGATCCACTTGTTTGGAAATGTCTCTTTTTCATTTCCAGTTTAGACTAGAGCAAGGTCTCTATCATCATGAGTCATGACCACAGGCGCCCAGCAAGCTTTAACTGCACTGTTGGAACAGAGCGTTTAGTACTTGTGTCTAAATTAGTTAGTTAGTTCACAGTACATGAAGCTGAGACTGAGGCAGCTTACAACTTTTTGTTGCTTGTCTGTTTTCTTGTTTTGTAATTGCTGCTCGTAGTCATGCATTCATATAATGATAGATTATTTATTTCTTTTCTGTTTACTGTATGCAGACAGTTTTTGCTTGCTCTTCTGGGGGGGTAAAATAAAGTATAGTTTGGTCTCAGAATGGCACCACAGAACATGTTGTGGATTGTTGTGGATGTTGTGTGTAAATTCAAAGGTTGTTTGTCCTCTGATAATGTGAAGGTGCTCAGCAGAGTTATTCAAGGTTTTGTCACGATAGGCCCTGGATGTTTCCTGAGCACATTCCACAGATATGTTTATGAGGCTGAGGTGGTAACTAATAAACTGGGGGGGAATAAAAGGAATAACAGTGTAGAAATGTCAAAGGTGTCAAGTCCTGCTCATTACATGTCTTGGTCAGCATTTCTCTCACAGCCAGTATTGGATGGTTTTGATTGCTATGAGTATGTTGGAAGCTTGAAATTTGCTGTTTAATGTAGGTTTGTGAAACATTTAGGTGGCCAGCCAGGTCTTTTACTTCTCTGTCCACAGAGGAACATCTGAACAATAGAACTCCGCTGACCACTAGTTAAACCTCCAGTCAGTCACCCTACTCTCTGTGATGGATCAGAGAGTCATTCTATAAAGAATTATCCTGTGGGGTCAAATCCACAAATGTCGACACGTCAGTAGTTACATGGCCTGCTGTAAGCAATGCTTGTCTGTCTTTTGAATATGTTTGTTTACAGGCAGTAAAGTAGAAAGAGAAGACACCCAGAAGTGTCTGTTCTTTTTGTTTGTTAAATAACAGATTTCATTTAAATGTGGAGGTAGAAAGTTTGGCCACGTGCTGAGGAAGATCGCCATGTGCTCATTTATAAAGACTTTAGGTTTTCTTTCTCTAACTCCTGAATCTCAATTCATAGAAACAGATGTGTTTTTTTTCCCCTGCTTCTGTTGCTTCAACCGTCCTGATCATTTACAGTTTGAACTTTTTAAAAAATTTTATGCCAAAATACAAACACTGAATGTTAAATCTTAAAATCAACGATGAAGCTGTGTGTTAAGAGTTGATATTTCAAGCAGGGAGCTGGATTAAACTTGTGTAATATTTCTCATGTCCTCTTTGTTTTTGTTGTTAATCTTTGTCTGTCTTTGTCTAATGACAGTTTGTGTGTTCCTTCGCTTGTTTTGTAATAAAAGGAGGAATGCATGGTTTATAAATGTAATGATGATCCTGAGACATGTTCTCACTCTCTTTTTTTCATTTTTTTTTACTAAACTACAAAACAAATAAAAAAAAATCATGTGATTTTTATACATCTGTAGTGTTGTGAAATACATAAAAGTGTCATGATCATGAAACTGGGTTTATTTCGTTCTATCAAATTCTATAATCTATAATATTATATCTCCATTTGCTGAAATCTCAACACTTGTCTGTTACCGTGGTTTTTTGACCCCGATCTGAAACTTGATCTGCAGGTCTTTGATTCGTGTAGACAGTTTGGAAGATGTGTGTTGTGTGTATTATGAGTGGCACAGCTATTAAACATTCTGTGTTACAAATTTCATAAAGTAACTTTAAATTTAGAAACATTTTCCTGTTGATCTCTCTGTGTCAACAACATAAATACTGATGAGCGTCTGTGGTCTCATTACTGAACTGTAATGTTGTCAGTACTTACCCAAACACACCGACACACACACACACACACACACACACACACACGACACACACACGCACACACACACTCTTTCCATGTGCATAGTCATTATGAAATTTTAAATGAGGTATGCGTGGTGTTTTCTGCTGTAAGTCACGCAGCCTGTTGTCTGTACAGTCGGTCACCTTGTGTTCATACTTTATCTCTCACCTGCCTCTTATCACCTGAGTTGTAGAGAGTAGAGAGTGTTATGATCTGTGAAGTAAAATGCTCTGTGACTGTAAATGTGCTGAATAAATGAAGATTTCCCTTCTTTGTTACAGTGTTGTTGTGGGTGGGTGTGATGCCACCATGGAGGCGCAGAACAACAACCAGCCCACCTTAGACAACCACAACAATCTCTACAAGATACCTGGTCAAGAGGATCAGGTAGGATGTCTTACCACTGTGTTATTAGACAGGTTCAAAGTACCTCTAATAGAGAACATGTCCAATGATGTTCTCAAACATGTGGTATCATATTTTCCATAACAGTGTAACTGTGTCTTGCAGTTATGTCTAAAATAATCCACAGCATCGTTTGAACCTTTTTAATGTGGTTTTGTTGAACAGAAAAATGTGCCAAGTTGTAAGTACTGCTGCACTCTGGCAAACTTCCGGATTGAAAAGAAGATCGGTCGGGGCCAGTTCAGTGAAGTCTACAAAGCCACATACCTGCTGGAGGGACAGCTGGTTGCACTCAAGAAAGTCCAGGTACACTCAGGAGTGTGTCTGACACTGGTTTGAATAGTCTTTAAGTTCATACAGAATCACTTGGTTTTACCAAATGACTGATTGCATGTTGGAAATATTTTATGTAACAAGATTTTACCCACTGGCATTCTAAATGTATTTAGAATCTTATTGACCAATAAAAAATGTTTTGTTCCATCATGTATGTAGGACAGACAGAAGGAGGAGAGCTTTGGATAAATTATGTTTTTGAGTTTTGATTCAAAGCTAGACGACAAACTCTGTGATCTCTCTGACTCTCTCTGAGTCAGACCGATGCACACATGTCAGTGTCAGATGGCCATTAATCTGGATTCGGCTGATTTCAATCTAAAACAGTAAAATAGCTTTGATTAAACCAGTGTGCTCTGTGGAAACATGTAGGACAGCCTTGATATTGATAGTTTACCAACTGGAGAGTCAAGGCTCAGAACCGCCTGCACATCATTAGAACCATTTGTAAAAACAACCCCACAATCCATGTAAATCCATTTCAAATATGAAAGGGTAAACATAGATTTTCATTTTCATAGAGTTTTGAAGTTTCTGGAAAAAAAAGTCTGATAACATCTGCTAATCTGATAGATTGGCCATATATTGTTTTTTTTTTTACATAAACACATAACATTAAAGAAAAATGATAATAATTTAAGAAGTTAAGATCTCTTAAATATTAGACAGAGTGCAGTCTAGACCTTCTTTATATAAATGTGTCATGTGATAACTTCTTTTTATGATTTGGCGCTGTATAAATAAAATAGAATGAGTGTTGAACATTAACTTGTCACTGCTCTCTGGTGGACAAACCATGTCACTGTTTTTAAATTATATCAGACACATCTTTTTTCACATCAACATTTCTTCTGACTTATCAGCTGACGTAACGCAGATACCGATATCAGTGGGATGAGCTAGTGTTGGCCCATCTGTTGGCTGTGCTGATTTACTGGTTGGGCTCAGATAATTTCAGATAGTTTTCAGATAATTTTGGGCAACCATCTTGAAGTCAGTTTTGACCTCTAGAAGGACTTTGAACCTAGATAGTTTTTATGTTAAAGATTCATATTTACTCACATCTTTGTCACTGCAGATCTTTGAGATGATGGATGCCAAGGCTCGTCAGGACTGTGTCAAAGAGATAGATCTACTGAAGGTAAAGTTGATCAACCAAAGTCATTGTGCTTAGTGGGTCAGTGAGAAAAAGAAATGATTGATAGGTTTCTCTGCATTGTTTTAGAGGAAAATGTGACAACAAGGACAAAAAATAATACTTTGTATGTATCTTGACTGTTGAAGCTGTTGTATGCTGTGTCTGTGTCTGGGAACAACTGTTTTTCTCCTGTTTGTCCACTGCAGCAGCTGAATCACCCCAATATAATCAAATACCTAGACTCCTTTATTGAAGACAATGAGCTCAACATTGTTCTGGAGCTGGCAGATGCTGGAGATCTCTCCCAGATGATAAAGGTCAGGAATAACCACAAAGTGCTCTGAGACTCACTTACCTCACTTACCCCAGATTAAAGAGGTATTACCCAGGAATTCTCTCCAAAACATACTCCATTTTACCAAGATCCATACTTTGGATACTAATCCTAATGTAAGATGAGATAAGAGCAGTCTTGACACACTTCTAGAACCTGTTTTTCTGGATTTCACATAAATATGCCACATTTAGCACATAACAGAGGAGCACTGTGACTTTTAATGGACTAACAATCCTTCCTTCTATCTGTTTAGTACTTCAAAAAGAAGAGGCGGCTAATTCCGGAGAGGACTATATGGAAATATTTTGTGCAGCTCTGCAGCGCCCTGGAGCACATGCACTCACGCAGAGTAATGCACCGTGGTAAACAACTACTCTCAGATTTACTCTGTCCTCATGAGCACAATGCACACTTTATCATCTCCAAGTTTCTTTCTACTGATATATTTTTTTCCATCCTTATGCTCCACCTAAACCAGCCTCTCATCTCATCTGTTTCGCACTCATATTTTTAATTTCAACTACATTCTTACTTTTGTTGTTATACTAGAGTCAAAATTAAAAGACAGGAAGGCAATATGTATGTATGTATTTATTTAATGTAGAGTCCAGTCCATAATGTGTGTGACCAGAGCTGTCTCCATCTTACTCTACAGCCAACAATGTTCTCATAAATTCTGCCCAAACAACAATAACGATAATTATGAGAATAACAACAATAGAACAGTAAAAAGAAGCAAACATAAGCAACAACAGAACATGAAAACAGGAGACAATATGAAAGGCCAGTTTGAATAAATGGGTCTTGAGCTGCTTCTTAAAGACTTTAACAGAGGGATAAGTAAGCCCTGCTAGGAAGACCTAGATGACCTACTGGTGATATAAGGATTCGAACAGATCAGAGATGTATGCTGGCCCCTGACCCTGCAGGTTGTGATTTTATGTGCTGATTGAAGTCCGTAGACTGATCAGACAAACCAAGATTTCTGAGACTAGACTTAGACTAAGACTGAAGAGAGGGATCCAATACACTGAGCAACCGTTTGAAACTACAGAATCTGAAGCAACTGTGAGGGCCTCTGTGTCTCAGCTCTTAATGGCAGTGGGATATCATCAGCAGTGAAAAGAAATACCTTTAACTTGTTAATAATGTGGAAGGGAAGTATATATAAGCCAAATAATAAAGGACCCAAGGAGCAGTATAGGGACCAAACAACACAGATAAACTTTGATCCAAACAACAGGAAGAGAACCAGTCCTGGGTGATCCCAGAAACACCTACCCACCCCCTAAGCCTTTCAGTCAGGAGCTGCACAAAGATCCAGCAGCACCAAAACAGAGCATACAGTATATCAGGGGACATCATTATGTCATTACAGTCACTCTACCCTCCAACATCTAAGCTGTAAACAAGCGTAAAAACGTCTAACGTACAACCCATAATGTGTGAAGGATCAGATACATTAAATAAAACGAAAAAACTCAGTAACAGGAAGAATATCAGCAAAGCTGCAAGAAACATCAATATTAAAACTGTCCAACCTGTTGATAGAGGATAAAAAATCACTGCATTCAGACATAAAAGCATTCTAAAGACTAGAGGGTGAGCAAATTAAAGTACAATTAAACAAATTTGAATGACCATCTTTGGTCATCTGCACTTGAAATGAGGAAAATGTCCCTGTGCTCATCTTCTGATTGGAAGGCGTCGATTAGGGGCCGTATTCCCTGCTCCTCTGCCAAGAGATGACTAAGGCATATAAAATTATGACAAATGGTATGAATATTCCCAGGTTTAAATGTATGTGTGTTTGTGTGTGAACCAGATATCAAGCCAGCCAACGTTTTCATAACAGCCACAGGGGAGGTAAAGCTCGGTGATCTGGGATTAGGCCGCTTCTTCAGCTCTAAAACGACGGCAGCGCACTCCTTAGGTAAAGCACATACACACATGTATATACAGAACACACAGACATGCAAACACACAGACACACGTTCATACAGAACATACATACACATTTGTACATGACTGCATAACATGTTTTTCTTTTGTATTAACTCATAATGGAGATGGAACAACAGAAAATAACTATTTTAAACTAAAGGTATATAAAATCTGATGATGGTTAATATGTACTTCTTTGCTACAATTAGGTACAACACTCATAGTTTTTCACTTTTTTGAAGAAAAGTATCACTTTATTTATTTGTTGCTCTTTGTCTCAGTGGGGACACCTTACTACATGTCACCGGAGAGGATCCACGAGAACGGATACAATTTCAAGTCAGACATCTGGTCCCTGGGATGTCTTCTGTATGAAGTAAGCTCACATACACATGCACCTTTATGGATAAATAAATTCCTCACCCTGCGTGAAAAAAGCCTTGCTAGTGGCTCCTGAAGGCTGGTGATGACCAGTAGTGGATCTACTGGAACGGTACTTTGGCTGTGATTTTCAGTCACCTGTCTCGTTTTTTATTTAAAACAGCTCTCATCACAGGCCACATGATGGTTTATGTTTTACGCAGTGCTTTACTATGCACATGTACATTTTTACACTTCAAGTTTTCATTTGTTTTACTCAACTGATTACAGTGATTGTGTATTGCTCTCACTGCTCTGCTAAGGTGCTGATATTGCTACATAGCCCATGTACACATTGTGTAAAAATAGAATTTGTCCTGAGGGTGGCAAGAAAGCAGATGAATTTTTGGAAAATATTACAGTAATCTTGGTCAGAAATTACAGTTCTTTTCCTCGGGTGCCAGGCCCTGGTGTTGTGTATGCTGGCTCACGACGCTTTGGACATTTAAAGGAAAGTTTCATACTTTTTTACAGTGACGTTTCCAAAATGTGTCCAGGGTTAATCTGGGGTTAATGTGAGGTTCAGCAGTTTAATGCTACTATCTCTCCACTGAAGCTCAGCACAGAAACAGTCTGTGAAAACACAAAGAGGGAATTTTGTACTAAGGAGTCAGGCAGCCTCGTATTAACCTCAGATAAAGTTTGGAATGTAATTTTACACAGAACAAGGACTGTGGATTTTGTCTCCATACACTGTTGGAAATTACTTAGTAGACTTTAGGAAGGGATCTCTCCATAGTCAGTATGAACAGGAAGAATTATTACAGCACACAGAAACCCTTTGTGTTTTAAGACAGACCTAAAGAATTGTGGACCTATCCTTTAAATGGAATGGAGCCATCATTAATGTCAACACTGCATTTGTGCTTCCCTTTCCACAATAAGTCAACATTCTCATTATTCATGCTGTTTCTGTATAGCAGCAAAGCTAAATTCTTGAACTGTGTGTTAGAATACTTTGACACCAGACAAATAGAAATACCTGTGTAACTGTTACACATCAGCTGTAATGAACACTCCTTGGACAGAAACACTCACATGTAACAGCTGCTCAGTATTCTTCAGTCTTTATTCTTTATTTGGATCATCCACTAAAGTAGACACAAGTCTTCCTGACTTCCACACAAGAACAGCAACAATAATGAGACAACTATTTAAAATCACAATATCAATAAGACAAGAAACTGCAATATAAGCCAAATATGAATCGGTGAAATGACTCTACACATGAAAGAATAAGTAACAGTAACTGATAATAGAAACAGAAACAAGAAGTCACCAACACACAGCATAAAAAATCAAACCAAAGGAATCGAAAGAGCAAAAACAAAATAGTCTCAACATTTTTGTTTTAGTGACTTTTTGAAAGAAAATCTGAAAGAAGCTCTATAAAGTTCTATAACTCTATGAACAGTTCTCATCATACAATTTGTGCATGGACTTGATACCAGATGACCAGTACTCACTTGACATGTTATATACCCATACAAAAACCAATATATATTCATTTTTAGGTGTATTATCCCAGATGACAGTTTGCATGAACAACAAAAGACAAGATTTTAGTTGAGCCTCCACAGTTAGCCGAGATAATTCTTTATGCGTCTTACACAGGTAAGTATGGAAAGAACAGTGAAGGACTAAAGTAGAACCACAGACTGGTAACAGAGCGGCTCCACTGAAGCAGCTGTGGGTGAAGAGCCTTACTCAGAGCACCTTTAACATATCAGTGTTGTTGACATGTCTTTATTGTTATTCTGTCAGACAGCATTTATGCTTTTATTCGATAAGCAATGCATAACTTTACTCCTCGTCCTGCTGTTATAACAGAAGTGGTCAGAATACATATTGGCTGTTATCAGAGGCCATCAGCTGGTCTTATCCTTGTTTTTGGTCTTTAATAATAATAGAGAAAGGAAATCAGAAGGGGTGGGGCAACATCCTCTCTGGCAGGAAGTACAGGGATGGAATGGAAAAAATATTTTTACAGAAAACAAACCATGTAACATTGCAAAAGCTTAATACCTTCAGTTTACAGATGTCCACCATAACACTGACGTTTAAAGACTGGAATCATGTGTGATCGTCCAAATGATTGACAGCAGCTGGCAGACTGACTCCATCAGAGGAGTGTATTATGAAGCAATTTGACAGAGTCCAACTTTCTTTGCCTTAGCTGGCTCGGCAAAATGTCAAACCCCAGTCAGAGGTAATGGACATCACAACGTTGGTTACTTCTTAGATAGATAGATAGATAGATAGATAGATAGATAGATAGATAGATAGATAGATAGATAGATAGATAGATAGATAGATAGATAGATACTCACTTTATTGATCCCGAAGGAAATTCAAGCATCCAGTAGCAGCATGCAAACATACATTGAACATACAGTACATTGGAATTAACCTATAACACAGTATACATACGTTAAAATTGACCTGAGATAAATCTGAATTTAAATATGCATTTGTAGCAAAATTAAACATTTGCAGAGAAAATAAACATTTGCATAGGATTTAAATATGTACAGAGGAATTAAAAATGTGCAGGAGTTAAACTCTAAAGGTTAAAAAATGTGCAGAGGAATTAAACATTTGCATAGAAAATAAATATAGAACTGTGTTAAGAAGTTAACCCGTGCTAAACATCTATACATAAACTATATAAAAGTAGAAAGAAAATGTAGAAATAAACATGTTATATACAAATAGAAAACTATATTAAAAATATAAAGTGACCGTAGAAATAAAAAATGTTTCATAAAAATATGAGAGAACTACAAATGTCCAGGAAGTGGTGCAGAGAGGGGCAGATTTGTCCATTGTGTATTGTGCCTCCTGCCATCACTGAGAGCTGTTGTACAGTCTGAGGGCTGTGGCTCAGAGGTAGAGCAGGTCGTCCACTAATCAGACGATCTGCAGTTTGATCCCCGGCTCCTCCAGTCTGCATGTCGAAGTGTCCTTGGGCAAGATACTGAACCCCAAATTGCTCCTGAAGGCCACGCCATCAGTGTGTGAATGTGTGTGAATGAGATATGTAGTGTAAAAGCTTTGAGTGGTCAGAAGACTAGAAAGGCGCTATATACAGTAAGTACAGTCATTTACCATAATTATGAAAACAATTTAATTAATATACAGACATAATTTTGAGGAAATTATGAGGATGTTCTGGACCAAGCAGAAGATATCAGCTGACTCAGATTTGATGCTTAATTTATTTGTATTTCCACTGAAAAGTAGCAAGAAATGTACAGAGACGTGAGGTTTGTGCTCACTGTTGTAGCTGTCCACCACAGAGCTTAGAGCTCTTTATTTTGATGTGTTTATGTTAAGAACTTCGCTATACATTTTGCTCAGGACAAGACGTGTGTTCATGTTTACAAGTTGTTGTTGTTGTGTAGCTCACTCAGTGTGACCGCCTGCTCTGCCTGTGATAGAATACTAATATTACTGCTTTATGCAAATATAGTTTAAAATGAAGCCTTCTGATGGAAATATGTTCTCCATCTATGAAAGCTGAGACCTAACAGTATTCTGATGAAATAATGTGAAACTAGCCGACACCATCATGAGAAAAAATAATACATTTCTCACATTTGGTTTTTGATTTTTCCTAAAGGAGAAGATGGGGCGAGTGATTCACAGAGCACAAATGTATGCTGCAGCAGACAAAAGAATTCAATTTCATTTCAGCTGGCCACCACCGGAACATAATAACCCCTCGTCTTAGTCATATTTCCTAGTATTTCATTGGAATGCTGAGCCATTGTTGAGATAGTCATCTCCAGAAACAATGCTCTCACAGTCCTCTGTGTTCTGGAGATTCTCTGAGCATGTGAGAGGTTTCCACATGCTCAGAGAGACTGAATGAGCGTCATTATGTGTCTGGCTGCATCACCTCATTAGCCATGAGATACACTTCCTCACTTTGTTCCTGACATCTTTTCACATTGTTTCTCTTTTTTACTCTTACTTTACTCTTTTTTTTACTTTTTATTGCACAGCTTGTGCAAACTGTCCGTGCACAAGTCATAAAATGTGACATGTACTTCACCTCTTCTACCGTCAGTGTTTTCTATTGACTTTTAAAAGTAGCAGGATGACTGTCAGAGACATTGAACTCTACTGTATGTATGTTACTATCTTGGTACTCCACACTGGGAAAGCATGACTTTTGCATAAATATATACAAATGTATAAATAAAAAAAAAATGTAAAATGGCAAATGAATTACCTTTGCAATATACAGACAGGTGATAAATTACAGGACAAATCAACATAAAGTGTCTCAGTAAAGTGCTTGGCCACAGCATGCTGCCTCAGTGCACCTTAACATTGATCCTACAGGTCTCTGAACTCTACTGGAGGGTTAGAACCATTCTCCTAAAATGTAGTGTTTTGGTGATGCTGGTAGAGATGGCTGATGTGATAAGATGTGGTGACCGTGAAGGTCATAGCATCTGATTCACATTTTCAGACTCTCAAACCATTCAGTGAGCCCTCATGCCCTGTGGATGCCCTCACAGCATAACAGAGCCATTGGATCTCCTCACTGTGGGCGTCCAGCATTCACTCACCCACTTGTGGAGAATCTGGTGAAGGATGACTCATGTGACCACTTTGTTCCACAGTGTCGGTTTGTAATGAGGAACTGCAGGCGGACTATAATATCATATCCTCTCTGTATGATTGTCAGGACTGCCGATCACATCCTTCGCTGACATTCTCAGTCACCCGAGGAAGAGTTGCTCTTCCGTGTTTCCCCACATATAGCTCTAATGCACGAGTGTCAGACTCATCAAATGTGTGCTGCCATTTTACATGTTTAAACATGCCGCAGAGCATGATTAGATTGCTTAATTGTCCTCCATGCAGTGCAAAATGTAGATTAAAAAGGATATATAGTCTAACTTTGCAAACACGTTTTATCTGCCTTAACTAAAACAAGTTAGCTTGCCTTGTAACTTATTAACATAATAGTGTGATCACTGGGATGGAACCTGGAAAAGATGTGCTGTTTTTCCAGTCTTGGTTGGCACCGACTGACAGCATATTTTGCGGTATTTTGCCATATAATTAACATTTTGTTATTGTTTAATCGATAATTTGCTCAGTTTTGGAGGAACACAAGTTTACTTCTTACAAGTTCCGTGTGGCTGTAAAAGGGGGTACACACCCCGCTTCAGTTCCCCATCATGAAGAGCTGTCTGACGGCAAAGTAAAGTGGTGAAAATATTCTAGATATAGAGTACACTTACATTGATACACTGATCTTGATAATACATTTTGCTGCTCCCCTGTCCACAGCAGTACATTGCTTAGCTTCTAGGCTTATACTCAATGAGGGAAGTGTCAATCTGCCACGCCTACACAGTGTTAAAAAAAAAATCTAAACAGATTGTCTTCCTCTTTCTCCAGATGGCGGCGCTGCAGAGTCCGTTTTATGGGGACAAAATGAACCTCCTCTCCCTCTGTCAGAAGATTGAGCAGTGTGACTACCCTCCACTCCCACCTGACCATTACTCTGAGAAGGTAGAGCTACACAAAACTTTGCTGAATGTGGTGTTTGATTTATGTCATTTGATTTATGTGATTTCACATATGCACTTTCATGTTTAACCTACTTTAGCACAGACTGGAAGCAGATTACTAGACTAACACAATTAAAGGTGGAAAAACAGGCTGTTTAACTATCAGCTATCTATCAGAGGAGACAGCATGCAGCAATCCTTTGTGTACTCTGTCCAGTAAATTGTTGTTTCTTACTTTGGAGTTGCTAGAGTAACTCTAGAGTTTCCCTGTTTCTTATTTTTAGTTATGTTTGTGATGTGGATTCATCTGTTTCTTCTTTCTTCTTTGTCACATGATTTAAAAACTACAGTGAGCAGCTGTTTTCGGAAATTAGTCCATCAATAAAATTAAAACTATGTATTTGCCAAGCATTTTCAATTCAGTTATATTTATATAGAAGTTATGTCATGATTCTTAACACTTCCCACCATGAGCAAACACTGGATTTGTTGACATTGAGAAAAATTTCACATCATTATCCTTTAAGCTAATCAAACTCACTTTTCACAGCTGCGGGACCTGGTTAGCATGTGCATCAGCCCGGACCCTGATCAGCGGCCGGACATTGTCTTTGTGCTGCAGTTCTCCAAACAGATGCACATGTGGACTTCCAGCACCTGAGCACCATTTCTGCTCAAAGGCCCCCACCCCCTCCTCTCTGCTCAGTCTGAGGATGTCAAACCACTAGAAGGAAGCTCTGCCTGGTGTTTGCCTTGCCCTCATCTCGACAGGAGGAAACCGTGGAAACTTGCACAAGTGGGCCGTGATGTTTTGTCATCCAGGCACCCGCTTTTTTCTGTGTCATGGAGGATGTGAAGAGGTGCATTAGCGGTGTGGCACTCGTGGAAAAAGAGTTTATGAAACCACACTCGTTCATGTGAGAGGCGACTGCATTTCTGCCCTTTTCTTTAAAGATGGAGAGTGTGTCTCACTGACGGCAGGTTTCTAAGCTTTCTTTGTATCACTCCACAGGGGTTTCATTCCAAGTTCACACCCTTTGTGTCAGGTGAAGTGTGTGCAGTAGAGCTGGGCAATTTGAATATCTATCATCTATCATTATCATTGTAATCATATCCATTTTTTTTATCTTGTCAATTTAAGCACATAGTTTAGGGGTCGAAATGGACAGTCAGTAAAGCCTTATTAAGAATTACTAAGTCCTTTGAGATGATTTCTGACAGAAAGCAGCTTGCAGTGAGTCTAACTATGATGGAGAACAGCTGGAAAACTCCACATGTGAAACTTGTATTTATTTCTATAGGAAGTTCTCCTGTGTGAAAGCCAGAGTGACTGGTGATTTAGATGAGTTCGGTATCTCAACATAATCGTTTCATTATTTCATGGATCTTTTTGGCCGCTTGGAGGCAGCACAACAAGCTGCAAACACAACACTGATATATTATAGTGGTGAACACGTTGGCAAACAGTTTCCTGTTTACACATAAGCAGACACAGAACAACGTTAGCATTTATTTGGAGTTGAGTTTGTGACCACCAGTCAAATATTCATAGACTCTCTTTTAGCTCTGCTTTGGTTTCCAACAACTCCTGAGACAAATCTCTCAATGCTCTGCTCTGTTCACCAGCAGGGCCTCATTACAGAAACTGCAGTGCATGGGAATTGAACATTGGATGGTCCAAACGGCAACACATATTCACGGGAAGTGAAGTGCATACTTGGGTGATGGATTTCCAGTAGCTGCCCAAGACTGCAGAGAGCTCACAGCTGGTTCATGAGGCCTTCATGCAGATACAAACACATGGTGATTTTATTTTCACATCAAATAAATAAGTAGGATCAATTACTCATCATCATTCTGATGACTGTAAAAGACAATCATCTGACCATGACACATGAGTGTTTTTGATAAAGAACATATTTAGACAGCGTCTCACGTCTCGTGTCCCTCTGGAGGAACTTTATCAGATCTAAATCCTGATGACACCCGTGATGTCATCAGGATTATCTCAGTTTGGGCTCGTAGACGACAAATTCTAACCAAAAGAATTATAAATGTGGAGTTTGAAACAGGCAGGGAGATTCAGTTAAGTTGTATTATGGGAAATTTAGGACTAGAAATCACAATCCCTCAGCCTCTGCTGCTTCACTTCTCACCATCAATCATCATTTACAACCACCATCACCACAGCCCCTCTTGGCTTCCTGTATGTTTCTTATTGCCCAGTCTCTCAGTGTGTGAACTAAGTCCTTGCTCCTGGATGTAATACTCAAATGCAAACTGTGCCAACCTCTGAGTTTCTTCTTTTAGTCCTTAGTTAACTCAGTATATTTTGAATTTGTGATTTGTGACTTTCATGTTGCCTAAAACTTATATTATGCATATCATTGTCACTGTCGATAGTGGAATAAAGAAGGAAAGTAGAGGACAGTCCTGTAATCAACCAGATTTAGAACTTAAATCATCATCGTCATCACTCGGTAACTGAAGAAAGAGCGTCCTCTGCTCAATCTGTTCATTACACACACACACACACACACACACACACACACACAGACACACAGGAGTTGTTGTAGAATAACGTGGTGGTGGGTGTTGCTGGGTGTAGTGTTCCAAAGATGTTGCATATGATTGCAGTGTAATGTGATGCACAGCACAGTTGTTGATCTTGCTCAAAGTGTTAAATGTGCAAATGTTGACCATTGTTACTGTGAACTGATAAATACACGGTGAGTGAGATGCTGTGAAGTAGACAGTACAAAAGAATCTGCGGCATGGTGCCTTACTGAACCTTATTTCATTCATTGCTTAATGACAACTTGTATTCTCTGCTAATAAAGTGAATGTTACACACAGGAAGAGGAAACGTTTAGAATTCTCATCATGTTTTAGACAACTATCTTCATCCTCCATCTACTGTACTTACTGAATTGTGCCATTTTGTTTTTACCAACTCTACTTTTCTGTGGAACGTGAATTCAGTCCAGCTCTGTGGAGTCACTGTCACGTGCTTCCTCTTTTGCATTTGTAAAAATAAAAGATGAAAACATTGTAGATGCAGGAGAGTCTCTTATTACAATAACTGTCTTTCACCTGTTATTTAACCTATACACACACACACACACACACACACACACACTGCTGTTCTCATGTCAGATGGTGTTTGTTAATCTGACAGACATGTGACAAACAAACAAAAGGGCCTGCAAAGCAGTAATCCACAAGACTTTTATTTTGAAGCTGACTGTATGTCAGCCTTCAGGAAACAGCTTCTTAATATTGACATGGGGTGTATCTTCAACAACTATCCTGTGGACATGCTACGCCCCCTGGAGGATGAGTGTGACATGGGAGACAAAGAAAGTAAAAACTGATTTTTGGATATTTTTTTAAATCTGATGAGAAGTTGATGACTGTTTGACAGATCCCTTTTTTTCTGTTGTCAACAGGTTCACAATTTTTAAGTGTCTTAAAACAATAATCAAGAGCCTGTATGAACACTCAAACAGTAATCATTCCTCCTGTTCATATTAACCATTAAGTGACCACACATCTCTCTCTACATCAGCTGAGCTGAGGTGGAGAAGATGAACAATTTTAGATGTCTGGGAATCAGAATCACAGAGAAGCCCTCATGGACATCACTCAAGCTCTGTACAGCTGTATTTCTTAAAGAAACTTTCTGTCCCAAGTTCTTATCAACTTGTACAGAGGGCTGATAGAAAGAATCCTGACTGGAAGCACTGCTGACTGACATGGTTTGTACACCACCCAAACAACACTACACAGAGCAGCACAGACCCCAGAGGATATTAAAGACAAACTCTCCCAGCCACAGGCTGTTCACCCTGCTGCTGTCTGACAAGCGATACAGAAGTATCTGCTGCTGAACCACCAGACTGCAGAGCAGCTTCTTTCCTCAGACTGAGACTCAGTTACGGTTGTGTACAAAGATAATAATACAGAAGTAGTTATAATGGAAGTAATGTGAATAAATCAGGAAGGAACTAAATAAGTTAGTCACTCTTTGTACACCCTCTGTAGCATAAAATAGTTTTTCTTGTGTAGCGTGTCAGGCGTTTCATTGTGCAGCCCTGTGTTCCAAAAGATCCAATGTAAAGTCCACAGTCCTCACTCTGTAAGCATGTAGTTAATATGAAGTTTTTTCATGTCCGATTCTCTCATCTTTAAGATGTCATGAACAAAACACGAGCCAACTTGAACACTTTTATTGTAAATCATGGAAAAAACATGCTATTGTTGTTAGAACTTCTGAGGGTAGATTGTTACATCAAGAAACACACAGTACAAGTATTTTAGGAAGTATCCATAGTCTGTACAGTTTCCTCCACAACCTCAAGGGCCAGCGGGGTCACCGCCTTCGTCAGCACACCGGTGGTTCCTCTTTTGTACTTGTAGTCACCAGTTCTACGTGAGGAGATAAGACACGTGGAAAAAGAAGTTTCAATCAAACCTCGGGCTGAACAGTTTGAACATTAAACAAGTCTTTGCTTGCTTGTTTAATGTGGCTCACACACCTGAGAGTTCAGCACATCAAGACACACACAGACATGCACATTAGCTATCCAGAGTCAAACTGAGCGACACATTTTTAAAAAAGGGTGTTAGTGGCAAATTCAGATCAGTGGGAGAGGTGGCGGTGGCGGCGGCAGCTGTTATGTCTGCACTCTACCATATCACTCTGCATCTGTACTCACAGCTGCATGGCTTCAAGCTCAGTTACTCTTCAAGCAGAACAAGCAAGAAGACAACAAGTCAACTAAAGTTCTTCAGGTTATGATGCGCAAGTTCATGATTCAAGATCATGATAATGTCAGCATGCTCTGTAATGATCTGAGACACACAACAGCACTCCATCCTGTACAGCGGTCAACAGCTGCCAGCGGTCATCTTGGATTCATAACGTCACATCAGAAAAACCTTTGGCAACATGCAACATTCTACATCACTGGCTCATGCTGTGTGTTCACTGAATGTATGATTACAACATGTCAGGGAGAGTCTAAGCCTGACTAAACCTGACAAAGGAAACTGATTCTTGGTCCTTAAACTACAATGTTCTTCAATGTGTCAGGAATCAAAACATATCCAGGATGAAGTTCAACTTTTTGAAGGATCACTGGTGCAGTTCTCACCTGACCCCCTTCTTGTTGGCCTCGTCATGGGGCCGGATGTAGTCCACCTTGCCCTTGGTGATAACGCATAGGTCGATGTTGCTGCCGGAGCCCAGGTCATTAAAGATACCTGCAGCAATGGCGTCTCTCACCAGCCGCTTGGCGTCCTCCTCCTGTGAACACACAAACAACATCGATGCTCAGCAGGTTGTTTGGAGTCAGCCTCCACACAGGACTGTGTGTTTGGTGCTGTGCTCACCCCCATGTCAGGCTTGTAGCGGTCCTCAAACACAGCCATGGCAGCCAGAGACCCAGAGCCTGTAGAAGAGACAAGAGATGCTTCAGTGGATCACTGACATGACAACGTGTTCAGCTCATACTGAACCACTGCTGCTGTCTGAAGACTGGACCAGATCAGACTTCTACTGTTCTACACTTGTTTTTTCCCTCGTGAGGGTGAGAGGCGAGGGTGTAAGTTGGGTTAGGGTGTACAGATCAACTCCCCCAGTTACATTTAGTTTTCTTCACCGAGGTGAATGAAATGCTGAGTCATCAGCCAACTGCATGTTTTTAAAAACTTCTCTTACACCACTTAAAGAAAGTCAAGATGTCCTTGTGGCCCCGGTGAACCCCACGAGAGGTTGCCAACCACTGATTTAGACACATCACTCTTCACACAGTTGATCATGAATCTGAAGTTTGTGTTTTTTGTAAATGAAAAGAACAGCATGAAGGTCAGAGTGTGTGCTGATGATCCTCCATGAAGACATCAAGCTGGAACTGAAAGAAGAGAAACGTGTTGGAGACTGACCCATGGTGACGTAGGGCAGCTTGTCAGTGGAGCCGTGAGGGTAGATGCTGTAGAGGTGAGGACCGTTACAGTCCATTCCACCCAGGACCAGAGCAGCCCCGATGTAGCCCTGATACCTGAGCAAACACACACACAGCAGCACGTTCACGTCACACACTTCCTGTTTCATACTTCTCTGTTGTGTGTATTTGGCCCGGCGTGATGAACGTACCTGAAGAGCATTTGTTTGAGCATGCGGTTGGCGGTGGCCACGCGTGGCACCCTGCCTGTGGAGAGGGCATGCAGCTCCAGGTTGGAGGAGATGATCTGAGTGGTCATCTCTGTGTCTGCAGCTGTTCCTGCTCCGCAACAGCTGGACGACAACACAATGACACATCAATTAGACATCAGCTCCGCTCCGCTCCTTCACGTGAAGGTTGAAAAGGATAAGACTGGAACACATGACTTCGTCTTTGTTTGCAAGCGACATGAGAATAATGTGTCCTGAGCAAACAGCTGATCTCAAGTGTATTACTCACTAAATGTTGGGGGAGATGTAGTGGATCTTGGAGCAGTTCTTGTCTGCCACGACCATGCCCTCAGTGGCTCTGGTGTCAGCTCCTAGGACGACACCATCCTTCACAGGGAACACAAAGCATCACTGTCAGTCCTGCTGCTTTCAGCAAAGTTACATCACATGTGTGAAATGATGTCTGTTAGGATGTGGTCTGGTCTACAGCGTCTGTTAATCACATAGAGTTAGAAGTTCTTTGGCCACGCTCTCAAAAGTGTCTCTCTGTTTCATATTTGATCAATTTCATGCTGTTCATGGTCAGTCCAATTGTTAGGAATTGAACCAGTGACCCTCAGAAACTAGATGACCTGCTCTACTACCTGAGCTGCAGTCATGTGACTTATGACTTGCCACAGTTTGACTTGTTAGGAGATGAAAGTTAATTATCAATTTCCCAATTCCACAGTCATCATTTTATCAAATCAAATTAAATTTTATTTGTATAGCCCAAAGTCACAAAAAATATTTTGCCTCTGAGGGCTTCACAATCTGTACAGGGGGTGACACCCTCTGTCCTTAGACCCTCGGTTCAAGTGAGGAAAAACTTGCCCACAAAAAACCCTTTTAACAGGGATTTGATTCATTGACGAGTTGTTTATTAAAAATAATGTAAGAAAATGATGAAACATGTTAGTCAGTTTCGGTGACGTCCTCATTGTCACAACTCAAAGATATTCAGTTTACTGTCACAGAGGAACAAAGACAATATTCACATGAGAAGCTGAGATCAGACTGAAATGATTAGCATGTATTTTAACAGTTGCAGCTCACACGGGTGTAGTTTATGTATGCTGTAACAGCTCACTGGTTTCTGTCACTCACCTTGAACACCACGCCACAGATGGTAGTTCCTGTTTTGCGAGCAGCAGGCAGGCTGCATCCCACTTTGTTAGCCTCAGCTTCCAACACTGCATTTCTGAAAAAGAAAAAAAATTTTTTAAAAAAAAAAAAAAATAAAAAAACCCTTCTTTTTTTTTTTCTTTTTTTTTATTTTTTTTTTTTTTTTTTAATTTAATTCAGTGGTGTCAGACCATGACAGTGCAAAAATAAAAACAGATCATCAATGTTTCAAACATATGGACGTCTTTAACATGATGTCCTTCAATCAATCAAACTTTATTTGTATAGCACTTTTCATACAAACATGTAACACAAAGTGCTTCACACAATAAAATCCCAGTCTGTTTTCAGGTCGGCCTTGACCAGATTAGGGAGAAGTCGAGCACACACACACACACACCATACACACTCATGGGAAACACAGAGACAGCACTACATTCGCATGACGCTCAGAACACTGACTATGTGATTATAAGAAAGTACAGGATGGTTGGGTCCATATTGTTGTGGAAAGTCGATGAATTCGCTGAAGTCAATGGTCAATGGTGAGGTCAGGAGGGAAGAAAGTGTTCAGGAGCCTCTGATGTCTTATGCTGTAATATTTATTGACGCTTGGCCAAGGAGAATTAGAGACACTCTCAAAGTACATCAGAAGTGCCTGAGTCGGTCTCACATTCTGCCCAACTCATGCTGGTGGATAGACTTTAAACCCCAAGATAACACCACAAATACTATACGCCCAGAATTAGCCAAAGATAATGTCTTTACCCATGCAGGTGTTATTGTCAGCATATTCTAGTCTGGAGACACAGATGTCTGTTTACGCAGATTGGAACGTCAGCGGCCAGCTATCTATTATGTCTAGGAAGGCAGCAATAGGTCTCTTCGACCCTGGCCACCACAGTGTTGAGATAGACTGGCACCTACTGCTCTCAACCAAAGCCAAACAACTAATACTGCCGAGGACCTCAAGGCCCACACGTAACCTTGTGTAACCTAAGGATAGAAAATTCCATAACACATATTTGGTGATTTGACTATGTAACAGTGATGTAAGAATGGTTATAAAAGGTTGTGAAGATGTGAAGTAAAGGGTAGTTCGGATTCGCAAGCAGCTGTCTCCGTGCTGTTATTTCATTAAGTTTTTGGGAGTTTTCTCCACGACATAATTGGCGACGAGGATGGGATTAAAAGGCAGGTTAAAAACACACTAAACTAAACTAAAATAAAAATAAGAAATAAAATAAAACCCATTAAAATGCATAATGGTAAAATAGTAAAATAAATAGATAAAATAAAAGTATAGTATAATATATTAAAACAATGTATACAGATAGCTAAAAATAAAGGTTATGACATAAATATATATACACACGTAACAACAAATACATACTAACCAAATAAATAAAAGTGAAATTGGTGTTACAGATTAAAATTTATAAACAGAAACTTTATGTCCTGATGATTTTTGAACGTTTTAAACTTTCTTAAATCTCATATTATTCCTTAAATCTATATATTTTTAAGTTATTTTAGCATTTGTTTATAAAGGTACAGTGGGTTAGAGCTGAGGTATAATATCTGATTACATTCATATTTATATGGTTCAGACTTTTAACTGGACCTTTAGTGATCATAACAGTACAGTAACACATAATGTTTTTCAGCACACACTGCCTCCTGTGTGTGTTTTCCAGTGTGTAGTGTGGATGAATGAGCTCAGCTGTATTTGAATGTCACACTCACAGCGGCTGAACATCGAGAAAAAAAAAAACGTTCCGCACTGTTTTCATTGTAAAATAGATATTTAAGAATATACTAACGTACAAAATAAAACAATACATGCTATATAAGTGTTTTTTTAAACGTAGGTCAGAAGATAAGTGAACCTTAACGTCAGCAGTGAGTTAGCGTGGAAACGCCTGAGTCATTGTATGGAAGCCAAGTTAACACGAGCTAGCATCATCAGAAAAACCGCGTCAAACACGTCACTTCTACACCTGTCTACAGAGCAGAGGCACAGACGTGTTAACCTCAGCTCTATGCTCTTTCTGCTCTGCTTTTCATTCGTTCAGAAGCTCTCACCTTTTACAGTTTTCGAAACTGAAACCCGCGAACGGAGCCCGGCTCACTGTCAGTGTCGCCATCTTGGTGGATGAAGCTTTGTGTTTCCGGGAAGTAAAGGAAGCGGCTCATTAGAAATGCTGCGTTTGTGGACACCCTGTACTTTAGGGTTCCATAGCTGAGCAAATGACCCATTTGTTTTGTACGATTACATCAAATTAGACCCCGAAATGGCCCTGAGTCAATCCCTTTAGATACTGTTATCCTGAGATATGAGTTACTGAAGTAACGTTTGTTATTTTTCATAATTTGTCCTCTAAGCGGTACGTAAACTCAAATGTCCAGTAGTGGGCTTTAAATGTGGGCGCCCCCTGCTGGCTGTTATGTATTATTACAGCTACACATTATGACGTCTACTCACCTGCATGGGGTGTCCATATTGTTATAACGGTGGTGCCTGGAGAAGTGTGTATACTCTTAATTTATGCTTCATTCAAGGGGCCCATCTAGCAAAGGATACACACCCTGTGTGTAACAGTGACATATAAGACGAGTGACATCACTAAATAGATGCATTTTGAGTGAAGTATTCCTTACTACTCCATACACTCGTGAAAATTGGACATGTCATGCCTCAGTTCACAGAACACTCCTGGATGATGCATCAGTGCGCCTGTCTGAGTGAACAGGGATGAAATTATAGTTTGAGCAGTGGGAAGTTTACACAAACTGAAGGGGACAGAAGCCTCTGCAAATGCAATGAAGCTTGGCCATCCTAAATCCAGTCTGCACGTTGTAATAAGATTGTGGTATTTTTAACATAAGACTTATATTTTAACAGGTTCCCATAATTCATGGCAGTATTCTTTGCACTGTTTTATTTTTTTGTAAGTGAAAATCAGACTCTGCTTCTGGCCTGATAATGTTATGTGTATGTATTGTGTATTTAATCATGCTGCCATGTTTTGTCCTCGAACAGGACGGATGCCAACTTGATGCCAGCTGGATGTCAAGGTCGAGTAGGAAATGGGCTTCAGTGAGGTGGATAAGATCAGATAGGGCGCCTCCACACAGCAAGATGAGTGCATTATGTTGATTAAGCCTTTTATTAAAGCAGGGTGGGCAAAACAGGTGGCTGAAAGTGTAATCGGTGGGATCTCAGTGACCGATAACAAAGGTTTAACGTGCTCTGACTTCAACCTGCGTCCACTGCCTTCATGTTCCGAAACGTTATCTAACACACAAGCTTCACAGATCACAGCAGGTGTATTCTGACACGATGTGTTATGAATGTTTGCAAAGAACCAGAGCTTGTTTCCAAAAACTAAAGTTTGTGTTCATGTGGCACCTATTGACCTCAGCATCATTAACCTCTTCAACCCTGCTGGACCGACCAGCAGCTCAGTCCAAGCTTTTTGACAAATGATACATTAGACATGTAAGGTAATGATGTACTGTGCTGCCATAGAAAGCACGGTATATATAAACATTATATTACAATTAAGGTTGTAAAAAGCAGAGGACACTATAAACTGCATGCCACAGATGGAAAAATCTAATAACCTTAAAGCTTTTTAAAGCAATTTTAATCAATATTTTTATATTAATAATGGATCACATGGCTACTCATATGTGAAAGGAGTCCCTTGTAGTGACGAACACACAGAGAAATACCTCTGTTTTAGTTTTCCAGCTTGTAACTTTGTTGCTTTGATTCAGTTCATTAGCTCTTTAATCTGGTTTCCAGTGAAAAAGGTTCAATACGTACAGTGTACAGTGTACAGTGTACAGTAAAGTTAGTAACTAGCTGGTGAACATGGAGCATTTAGCAGCTCGAGTCAAATGAGAGTGAATGTCAGATTTATTGTTCAGGTAGCCATCATGTTGCTCTGTGTCTGCAGAATGTGTCACTAACCAACTGTTATATATTATAGAACTATACAGTATATTCTAGTTGTAGTTAACATTATTAATATTGTATAATTATTATTGTTGCTGCTCTTTGTCTCTCTCCCTCTCTAACCCGGCCGATCCATCAAGAGCCGGTTTCTGCCTCTTAAAGACTGTACCGCTGTCAGCACTGACAACATCAGCAGGGAGAATTTTATGGGTAATGGTCAGGTTTTATTGGTAATGATTATAATTATGAAGACTAACACATGGTGTCCTCCTGTCCTTTACAGCATGATTCAAACTGAACTTTCATCTTCACCTGTCTGCTCTCCGAGTCATGCTTTTGACTCCAAACCTGGTAATTCTGAGCCCTGACAGTTACTACTGTAAAGCAACCGTGTTAACTGTTAACTAGTTTTTCATTCCACATGAAAAAAAAAAAAAAATCAATTGATATGAACTTCTGATAATTCTGACATTATTTATCTTCTTTATCATCAGGACATATTCAGATTGTGGCGATGATGATGACTGTTGTGAAAATCCTGGAATTAGTTTGTTAAATGATGATGATGAAAATGATATAGCACTGTAAATAATGATGATCACTATCAAGGCATTTGGAATGTCTTCCCCTCAGCCTGCCTCAACTGCTGTCTGACTGGGTCTTGAAGCCTGTAATGCATAACAGACTCGTATTGGCCATGAAGCATGCTGTTTTGTCTTGAGGTTATAAACAATACACAAATGAAATATTAACACAAAGATCAACACAAGTTTTAAAATGACTTTATTGAACAAGGTAGGATGGGGAATGGAAGATTAAATTGATATCATGTGATGTCAGGTTTAATAGCAAACAAACAAATATTTGCCAAATATGTCAGATTTCTCCTTTCCAGGTCCAGTGTGTCAGATTTAGGGGGCTGGATTTAGAGAATACAGCAGAAATGGAATATAACATTCATAACTCTATTTTCATTAGTGTATACTCAGCTTACAATAAGAATGTTATGTTTTTGTTACTTTAGAATAAACCTTTTAAACGTGCAAACATTGGCTCTAGACAGGGCCACTCGGTGTCACTAAATCCTACTCATCAGACCTTTAAGTAAAATGTTACCAGTTTCAGTAGCTATAACTCACATGGCTAAAATTCAGTCTTACAGCACACAGCATATCAGGGATAACCTCACTGTATCAGACATTCATCACAGCTTCATGCTTCCTCACGTTTTCATGCCAAACTGCACTTGGCGTGGAGCATCTCCATGAGCAGGTTGTTGCAGGGCACCTCACCGCTCAGGTGTTTGCAGTGCAGGTAGTCTTCAGCGAGGGTGCTGAGAGAGCGTAACTCAGACAAACACAGCAGCAGATGAGCAAAGCGTCCAAGAAGGTGAGAAGAGGTGCACAGTGTGTACTCCAGCAGTGCTCCTTCAACCTGCTCCTGCACGCTCTCCACAAACTGATGCTCTTCAAGATGTTTAACTTCTGGTGAGAGGGAGAAGCATCATTGCACAGATGTCTGCATTATTAGAATTTGAAGGTTTCTTGGCTAAATTCACTAGGAATCCATCAAATCTGTTTTTATGAAGCTTTATGAATAAAAAGCATCAGTGGTCACTAACCTGGATTAAAGAGGATGAGGAACTTGATGCACACGAACTCTTGGCGGTCCACTTTCAGGATGTGAAGCTTCTCAACCAGCTCCTGTCCTCTCTGGACTAAGCTAGCTAAGATAGGACCAGCATGAGAGGCTATTTCTGACAGCTCCATCTGAACCAAAGAAAACAGGTATTGACATTAGGAATGGATGTCGTGGATGGATAACCTGCTCCATGCCACTTTATGATACTACACAGGACAAGATATGGATTGTTATGTAAATAAAAAAAATATTAGCAGCAGTGTTGGAAATATCCTAAATATTCTGGTCCTGTAGAAAGATGAACAAATATTAGGATTAAATGTTTAACCTTCAGAGACATTTTGGATTGATAACTGATAACAAGATAAAAAATGATAATAAGAAGTAACTTGTACCCCTTTAAAATAAGATTGGCTGCACTACTGAAGCATCATATGGACTTGTACTCTAAATAACATGGATGCTATCATATCATACCAGGATAAATCGAAGGACAATATAAGAATATAAAGTAGCTATGCAGACGGTGAATGCATACTCCACTTGGTCACCATCCTTTATAACCACTTATTTTCTCTGTTTGGTTTGTAAAAGATCTGCTAAAACATCAGTGCTGCAAGAACAAATCTGAGATGACTCACCTCCTGCCCAGTGACCAGGAGCAGTCTGCCCTCTCTGCCATAGAGGACCTGTCTGGAGACGCCGTCCAGGAGCAACAGATCACTCCAGCAGCTGTGCAGTAACTTCATCTGGTCACTCACCTTGGTGCACAAAGACAGTTAAACCATTCAAGACCCTTTCACCTAATGTAAGCTAGCTCCAACTTAGACAGCTGTCATGGTGAGTATGCTAACATGCTCACATTGACATTGCTCAAATGGGCAGGTAAACGTGCATAGCTGGCTGACGGCCACTTCCTATCATATAAAATATCATCGTCATATATAAACTATATAAACCATGTGTGCTCTGTTATCTGAAATAAGCATTAATTTATTCATTTCTTGATCGTCACAGCTCAATCCTCTTATTTCTGTCAGCAGAGTGCAATAACTGCTGAGACAGTGTTTCAGTCACTTTTATGTGATCCATCCTGTCAGCATGTGCTCATTACTGTCAGCACGGTTCAGCTCCGAAGCACAATGCAAACATGAGAGTGGTTGTTCTGATGTGTATGTGTGTGTGTGTGTGTGTGTGTGTGTGTGTGTGTGTGTGTTTTGTTTGTGTGGGCAGGTGTACGTCTGCCCGCACTCACATCTGAAACTCAGAGTATGTCTGCGGTCACGATAATATGAGGGTTGTTTCATGTTGCAGGTTGTTGTATAACCACAAAAAGCTCTGGTCAGAAAAATGTTGCTTCTGTTTTTATGTTGATTAAACAAGCAACATGTAGTGTGTTAATTAGTGGACTTTAGAAGTGTGATATGAGTGTTTTGGGCAGTTTATAATCTTTAGATAGCTGCTTCCCCCTGCTTCAAGTCTTTGTATTTTGCTATGTCATGTTCCATTAATGCATGTCACTAATTTAGCTTCTTCACCAGACTTCACTAGAGTTTTTCTGGGGATTGTGGTTGGTGGTGTGGTTTGCCTGCTGCTGTGGTCCTGATGACATGTACTGCATCCACTGTCAAATTCCTATCATAACTATAGATTTAGTAATTATTATTATTGCTGTTGTGGATGTCTGTTTCTCTCTCTCTCCAAACTCCAAACGTCGTGGCAGATTTTCGTCCAACATGAGCTCGGTTCTACTCGACGTTTCTGCCTCTTAAAGGAAGTTTTCCTTCGCCACTGTCACCATGTGCTTGCTCATGGTGGAATTGTTGGGTCTCTCTAGATAATAATACAAAGAGTACAGTCTAGACTTGCTCTGAAAAGTGTCATGAGACAACTTTGGTGATTTGGCATTATAGAAATAAAATTGAAAATGAAAAGGCTGTAGTATTTGTATTTGTATTTAACAGACAGATATTGAACTATTCCTTTAATTCATTTGGAGAACGATGTTTACAGTATCTCTAGATGATCCAATCACAGAGCAGCTAAAATAATTTACCCATACATTCAAACACGCACAGAGAATCTCACAGATTTTCAGCTCACACTCAAACTAAAGTCCTGTCCTCTCTCTGTCTCTCTCATGACAGTTGGTGGTCGTGCTTTAAACGTGTTTTTATTCCATCGATCTGCAGGTGGTGATAATTGTTGTGGTTAAATGGTGCCAAGAAACAGGAATGTGCCAACAAGGACAGGGAGGAAGAAAAGAAAAGAAATCAGCTTCACAAATGTTTTCTAAAGAAGGAAACGTATCAGCACATTTGGTGCACTGTATTCTAACTGAATGTGACACAAGTACGACACATTGTTTTCTATTGGAGCGCAGTTTTGAACTGAACTTTTGTTGGCTGTTCTGTTTCTCTTTATTCCTGATGCTTATGTTGAAAGCAGTGCATCAGGAACATTCATGAAGTTGAAATGAGGAGATATCTACATGATACCTCCTCATTTAACTTCAGGTTAAGGTCAATGGCATCACTAGTGTCACAGTGTGACTTGTAGTTTACAAAAACCAGGATGAACAGGAGGGATCTTACCTTAAGTTTTTTGAAGAAGATGGATGTGCGAGCCCACTCCACGATGGAGAAGAGCGTCTGGTCAGCCATGAGGCACATCAGGCTGA
Source organism: Argyrosomus regius (assembly GCA_946959425.1). Lineage (NCBI taxonomy): Eukaryota > Metazoa > Chordata > Actinopteri > Sciaenidae > Argyrosomus > Argyrosomus regius. The sequence goes on along the minus strand of OX336898.1, from coordinate 1,229,878 downwards.
AGGTGCTGGGGTTCCCTTGTTCCTCCCAGCCTGTCTGCTCCTGCAGGAGGCGAACAGCAATCTTATCCTGCAGCTGTAACTCGTCTGGCTCACAGCGCAGGAACTCCATCACAAGCTGAGGCATTCTGGGGCCGTGTGGAGAGAAAGGTCTTGAGTACATCTTGTCTGAGCTGGTTCCTGCAGCAGAACCACGTGAGCTCATACAGTTGTTGGTGTGCTCTGACTTGATGGTCCAGTTTGAGAATGGGGTGCACTGGTAATGGGTGGCAACAGGTGAGTTGGAGGGCAGGAATGAACACAATGATGGAGGCTGGTAGCTGATACAATTGTTGCTGTGAAGGATGGGAACTAGGTGGAGGCCACCAGGAAAGTTTAATTCTCTCTGGTGGGTTGAGGAGACCAGATGAGGACTGCTCTCTGCCCTGAATCCACCAGCTTGTATCAAAGCCTTTCTCTGCTGCTTGAGGGCACGATCACGCTTGTACATGGGGCCAAACTTGTTTCTGCCGCCTCGCATCCGATCTGCACGAACAGCTGATGAGAAAAGTTGATTTGTTTTGAGCAGCTTTCAAGCTGATTTTCACAGATATCACTCTCATTATTCACAGAGATATCAAAAACAGGAAGTAGAATGTACAGCAGAGTTTTCTTTGTTTGAGGATGTGTGGCTCTTCCTGTAACTCTGAATAATCCTCGCCAACAGGTTAACCAGTAAGAAACAAGATGCAGAGATTATGGGATCATTTCTGCACACACACACACACACACACACACACACACACACACACACACACACACACACACACACAAACAAATCAACATGAAATATTTTTTATAAGCATTTAAAATGCAGGTTTATAAATTTGTGCAAATGTGTTACCCTCTACTACATCTATTGACAAGTAGGAACCCAGTAAGTACATTTATTGGTCAACTGCTCAAGTGGACTGGACTGCATTTATACAGCACCTTTGGTCTACAATCACTTGGAACACTTACAACAACTGAAATTGACCCATTCACACACACATTCACACACAAACGTCACAAACACAGGGATAAATGTTGTGTTCAGTTTATCAAAATATAACTTTATCAGTCTTTTTTCAAATTTTATTTATTTATTTATTTTTTCCTTTAAAATGATTAGAATAGAATCAGAATAGTACACCCCCTCCTCTGAGAGGATGGTAGTGCTGGAAGGACATCTAAATGAGACTGAGCGCCGCAGTTTAGGAAGACAATCCTTTAGATAATATTAATTAGATTCTCTGAAGTGTGAGCCTGTTTTAAGTTTCATGTTCCGTCGTTTTTGGAGGTTATTGACTACGACTAAGAGAGACGCTGTGCGCTTTTACGCACGAGGAACCGCAGCGTAACTCCTTAAATATTGATTTGAATCACTTCGGTCGGGATCTAACCTGAGACACTGAAAACAAGAAAGGCTGTTTCCTCTCATATGTGTCATTTGTAAAAATCTATTCCTGCCTATGTAGACATTCAAATAAATAAACGATGCCGTAAAGTATGTTGAAGTTGACTGTGCGCGTGGCATGAAGAAAAGTTTCCCCCCCTCACATCAACAGTCCCTGCACGTTCAGTGCTCCTCACCTTCCAGTCGCATCCCGACATGAAGACACTTCTGAAACCTGCAGAAGGGACAGCGCTTCCTCTGAGTTTGATCGATTCTGCAGTCCTGCTTTTCTGCACAGATGTACTTCTTGTTGTTTTGAACCGTTCTCTTGAAAAAACCCTGCGAGTGGTGAAGAAGAGGGAGGCAGAAAAGAGTTCTTCTGAATATGTTTAACAGTACAGGGGGGAGAGAAACTTTTGTACCCAGCAGGCAACAATAACACTAAACACAAACTGTACCTTACAACTCTCACAGGTGAGCAGACCGTAGTGGTACCCAGAGACTTTATCTCCACAGACTGGACACAGCTCCTCCAAAACCGCATCAAGTCTGCACTCCATTCTGGAAAACAGACCTGAAAAAGGCACAACTGTTTGAATTCACTTCAACTCAGGACATTAGAAAACGATCTGGGTCAAAGGGAAAATAAATATCGAGCATCTATCAGGACAATTAAATGACAAATAGAGCCACATCATACCCACAGCTTCACTGAGCGTCCCACTTCTTGCACTCTCTTGCTGTCGCTGTAGAGTGTGTAGTGGCCTGTAATCACAGTTGGTTTGAATGCTGGGTGTTGACCTGCAGACTGTGGAATGAAGTGATCCGATGCAGTGATCACTTCATCATCATCATCATCATCATCATCATCATCATCATCCTGTGGAGGAGGGACGCTCTCCGTGGTCCTGAACCTGCTACTGACCCGGTCCAAAGCTCCAGCCAATGAGCATGTCCACAGTCCACATTCTCCTGTCCACCAGGTGATGTGCAGTGGTGTTTATAAATGAATGTTAAAGTGTCATCATTACAATGTCGAACAATCTCCAGAAAGTATTGAGTTCAGTTGGTATTTTGTCATGCTAGGAAAATGTTAAGTGTTAAAATATTTTCTAATTATTATTTTTTCTTTAATTTTACTCTCTACATTGTAGAGTAACACTGAAAACATCAGAACTATGAAATAACACATATGGAATTATGTGGTAAACATAAAAAGTGTAAACAAAGTCAAATCTGTTTTATATTTTAGATTCTTTTCTTTGATGACAGCTCTGCACACACTTCAATTCATTCTCTCAGTCAGCTTCATGAGGTCGTCACCTGGAATGATTTTCAATTAATATTTTTGCCTCATCAAAAGTTAATTAGTGTAATTTCTTGTCTTCTTAATGTGTTTGAGACCATCAGTTGTGTTGTTCAGAGGTAGTGTTGACATATAGTAAATGCCTCTATTCAACAACTTCAATAGATCCATTATCAAGCCACACATAGCGACCCCTGGGGGCAGTTAGGGGGTTTTGCTACCTTGCTCAAGAGCACCACGGCAGTGCCCAGGAGGTTGTAGTAATCCATATTATGACTAGAACCACTGAGCTAAGTAAAAAGGAACAATAGTCCATCATTACTTTAAAACATGAACGTCAGTCAGTCTGGAACTTTTTGAAGAACTTTGAATATGTCTTCAAGTGCAGTCTAAAAAAACAATGAAACACTCTGATGAAAGTGGCTCTCATGAGGACTGCTCCAGGGAAGGAAGACCAAGAGTTAGCTCTGCTGCAGAGAAGTTCATTACATTTACCAGCCTCAGAAATCACCAATGAACAGCACCTCAGATTAGAGCCCACATAAATGCTTCACAGAGTTCAAGTAGCAGACACATCTCAACATCAGCTGTTCAGAAGAAGGTGAATCACACCTTCATGGTCTGAATTACTGCAAAGAAACCACGACTGAGGGAGACAAGAAGAAGAAGAAGAGAACTGTTTGGACCAAGAAACACAAAGAATAGACATTAGATCAGTGGAAAATTTGAAGCATGGAGGAGGAGGTGTGATGGTGTGGGAGTGCTTTGCTGGTGACACTGGTGGTGATTTATTCAAAATTCCAGCGACCTTAACCAGCAACATTCTGCAGTGACATGTCATCCCACCTGGTTTGAACTCAGTGGGATCATCATTTGTTTTTTCAACAGGAAGATGACCCGAAACACACCTCCAGACTCTGTAAGAGCTATTTACCAACTACCAAGAAAGAGAGTGATGGAATGCTACATCACATGACCTTTTCTTAGAAGAAAATAATTAGAAAATAATAAAATAAAGTAAAAAAACATAGTTCAGAAGGCGTGTCTTGGAATTATGTGACAAAAGAGAAATAAATGATAATGATAAATAATGAAGAGTAGAGATGAGATAAAGATTAAGTAGTAAGGTGTGTGTGTGTGTGTGTGTGTGTGCGTGTGTGTGTGTGTGTGTGTGTGTGTGTGCATGTTTGGATATTTGGCTGAGAAGCAGTGATATGTATATGTTTAGTAATCCTGAGTTGGTGTGTGGTTTAACACATTAGCATTATTGTATATATTATAATATAATAACTCACCACTTATGAATAATATAACCTGCTACTATGATTTTATCTGAGGTACCCAGCCTATGAATGCTGCTCATCACACCACCAGCAGAGAGAGCCAGAGCTGTCTGCCACACAGCCCTGTGACAAAGAGACAATCACTGAGGTGGATAAGAAAGCCATGATGATAGATGGAAAAATAAAAATGACCAAATGCACCTTTCTCCCTGAAATCAATCCACTTCTCTTCCTGACTGGTTCAAAGGATCTCTTACAGCAGACAAAATGAACTGTACAAATGATTTTCAATTACTGGATGCAACAATTAACATAACTAACCTCAGAGGGGACCTCTACGTCTATGACAGGAGGCTGAAACTACTAGATTACTATTAGGGCACGCAGAAGCAAGAGCTGCTTCCTAGTCTCTGGACTGTCCTATTGGAAAACTCGTAGGGAGGACTCTGGAACAGTAGGCCCTCATGGGGCCCCACGCTTTCTACAACATAACTACTCTCAGAGATAAACTGAGGGACAAAATCCACTCCAACCAACAACTGACTCCCCACACAAAACAACCCACAGCTACAAAACTCCTAGGTCCAAAGCCATCCATTCTTGGCTCAATGATCGGAAAAAGAACACCCCCTCACTACAAAAACAGATCAGTCATCTCCTTGGAGGAACCCAATCTACCTTACCATATACTCGGACCTACTTTCCCCTCACATAACATCAGGATACTGAACTACATAATCAAAAATGCCAAACAACATATCACCCGCCTACCATAAGCACAACAGTACCACAGGAGACTGAAACTAGCAACATATTATGAAGCTTTAGACAAACAAGACACGCCACTCTTTTTTTTTTTTTGGCCTTTTCAAGCTTTTTTATTTATTTATTTATTTTTATTTTCGATAGAGACAGCTGAAGAGTGACAGGAATGTGGGGAGAGAGAGATGGGGAATGACATGCGGGACAGAGCCACAGGTCGGATTCGAACCCTGGGCTGCCGCGGCAAGGACTGAGCCTTCTTACATGGGGCGGTTGCACTACCAACTGAGCTAAACGACACCCCAGACACCCCACTCTTAAATTTAAAATTTTAAAGGATGAGTACCTGTCTGATGATCTAATGAGCTAATCTATCCAAAGCAGAAGAGGAAGCTTTATGGTATCTATGGACCCTAACCACCATCGTCCTCAAACCAGTGGACAAGTGCTCGGCAGTGGTCATTATGAATAGGAACGATTATCTCCAAGAAGCCCTACAACAACTACAGAACACAATCCATCAACAACTGGATAAACCAATCTACTCACAAACAGTCACCTCCTCGATAACGGAATTTCTACCTCCTTCCCAAAATCCACAAATGCCCAGATTCATGGCCAGTTCCCCACAAAGTTCCCCCAGGCTGCCCAACAGTCTCAGGCTGTGGCCTTGTACCACTGACTTGATTACCATGTTTAAGACTACTCCCTCCTTGCCCTAATGTGATGGTACACACAGTGGGTGGGGCCCTGACATGCATCGCCTTTGACGATATCCCAAACCATGCGAGTCCGAGTCCGAGTCCGAGTCCGAGTCCGAGTTGTTGGGCAGTTTGGGGAGAGTCATCACGAAACATTAACCTTAACCCTTTTGCAACCCACAAGTATGTCACCAAATGAGAGGTTTTTTTTGTTTTTTTTGGCATCTCACTTGTAAAAGTTTTTAATGCACTTATTGAGGTTATCAATTGTAAAAAACATTTTGGTAATAAGTCCAACAAAGCACTGTGCAAGCTCAGCTGGGACTATGCCCTCAAACAGATCATACAACATCAGGGGAAACCCTGATTTGACAGTGAAGTCAGCAAGTCTCTCTGTGAAAATACTTTTTTCCACACCAAAACAGCTACATCCTTTTTGCCTGTGCAGTATTTACATAGACTCGATGAAGCTCTTTGTTTCTGCCCACTGAGCTGTGCAAAACCTACAGAATATTGGCTCGAGAAACTTTCCACAAAGCCGGCTGTTCTGTGTGCAGTGAGGTTGTCTGACACCACACTCTGAAGTGTCCCCTTCACAAATGTACCCAGCTGTGAGACAAAAACACCCTGCTGCTCCAGGGTAACAAGGTCCTGGAGTAGTGGCTCAAATATTTTGCAATAGCCGAAGGCCTTCACATCATCATTTTTACATAAAAGAGCCGGGTATATTGGGGCGTAAGTGGGGTATAAGAGGAACGGCTGCCTGGAGGCAAACTTCGTAAAAATCAATAGACAGCACAGAGTTTGTGTGTTTAAAGGCTTCAACATATAGGCAGACAAACATTCCCAGGACAGAAAATCATTATTGTTGAAGTACTGGCCATCTTCAAAAAATCTATAATGTAGGTCCCTCACTAACCTCGCTGAGCACATCATTTGGAATATACTGAATACTTCTTTAAGCCTTTGTATCAAGTATATAGTCAACTGGATCAATGCCATTGGAACTGAACACATTTGAAATGATCTTTATAATATTGCTTCTGCTTTAAAGCAGTGGAAAATGGTCCATCCTTTCCTAAAGCTTTTGACAGAGGGTTAGATGAATGAAGTCCACAACTCTTTGAGCAAGTGGTCAAGTTGCAGGGTATGGTTACTGAAGAAATCAGCAAGAATGTTGTTAGATACAGGCACCAGGGCAGAACTAATAGCAGCTCCTCAAGCAGAGCTTGGTACATGGAAACAGTTCTAAAACAAATACTAATTTCTGGTCACCAGATAATCTATTAAGTGCACGTCTTTGGATTGTGGGAGAACCCACGGGGAGAACATGCAAACATGCTTTCTTATTTTGTGAGTTTGGTTCCATAAAAATATGTAAAAAAAAAAAAAAAAAAATCAAACATACAACAGTTCACAGGTTCCATGTGTTTTTCGATGACTGTTAACATTGTTGTACAATGTACTGATCTTTGAGATGTCTGATCACAATCTGATCTACATGTGCATGGTCAATTTTATGTGCATGGATAAGGGTGCATGTGGTGAAAGTGGCCACGTTTGATCATGTAGTGCTTCAATAACTAAATTCTTGAAGTTGCTTCTGCAAAAATACAATCCATGTACAGTATTAGTTGTATATTAGTTGCTAGTTTATTGTATCCCACATTGGTTTTAATCAGAATAAACTCTTCAATATAATATTAAATACTTTTAGTCGTTAATAAATGCAGACTGTCCAGCCTTCAGGTTCAGAAATCAGACAAGGAGACAAGATGCCGCCCCACAGGACTTACTAACTTACCATTACTTACATAAAATTACTTCATGTTAAAAGCCTTTTATAAAACACATCTAAATTGGTATCTAAATATTGAGATTAATGAATGATACATAAGTGGAATTTCTATACATAATGTGACAACACCTCCACCTGGGCACTAGGTGTCGCTGCTGCACTCTGTTTGCAGATGCTGAATGGACGGTCATCATCTGCATTGGTTTCCCTTCATACTTCCCTCACCCTGCAGACGCGCTCTGAGCTCTTGAGCTCTCACTCTACATAAGATACAAAAGAGAATTATTGTTCTTCTACAATAAAATCCCTGGTTATATATATATATATATATATATATATATCACAGAAATATGGATAGATCTATTGTATAAACACTGACATGACAACATTTAGACCAAACTCAGTATTTCTTATGGACACTTGTGTTAACTCCAGAGCAACCAATAATGTAATAACGGCCAATAACGTAATAACTTGCCAGTAATGTAATAACGATTTTGAGCCAATAATGTAATAAGTTGTAATAAGGCAATAAGTAACACTTAATTCTAACAAGTAATTCTCAAATTGGTTCTTACAACCATAATTAAGAAGAGAGAGGGCTGCATCATAGCAGGTGATGATCAGGAACCAAGATCAGATTTCTCCCATTTTGGCTTCTTTGCATTGGCTACCTGTTAAATTTAGAATTTCAAATCTCTCTCTCTCTCTCTCTCTCTCTCTCTCTCTCTCTCAATTCAATTCAATTCAATACAGCTTTATTGGCATGGGAAACATGTGTTAACATTGCCAAAGCGAGTGTGACATTAACAAAAGCATAGATAATGTCTGAACAGAAAATACAGGAATAAAATAATAATAATTAAATTGGAAAATGTAACACAATTTTAAACAAAGGCTTATATTATAGATGTGCAATATTATAAATAAGGCATATAATAGTTTTGAAATAAAGGGCCTATATACATATCAGTTAAACGAATAATAAATATATACAAAGTAAATGATGTCCATCAGGAGGAGATGGTCTAGGTCTGTCCTTCCTGTCCGCTGGACCTCCTTCTGTGGTCACAGCAGTTCACAAATCTTGCTGCTATTTTTGAACATTGTTGTACTTCACCCAGCAGGTACGGAAGTTTGTGGATGTTGTCTAGGGTCTCAAATTCTTTCTGGGTGTCTGTGATCTGTGGAAAGTACGTGTCTCTGATGTCATGGTACAGCTGGCAGGTGGTTAGAAAGTGCAGCTCGGTCTCCACCTCGTGTTGTGTGCAGTGGGTGCACAGTCTGTCTTCTCTGGGGAGCCAGGTCTGTCTGTGACGGCCTTTTTCGATGGCGAGGCTGTGCTCACTGAGTCTGTACATGGTCAAGGATTTCCTGAGCTTGGGATCGGGCACAGTGCTCAGGTATTCTGCCACAGTGTATTTTCTATTTAGGGCCAAATAACATTCCAATCTGCTCTGTTGTTGGTTGATTCTTTCCAGTGTGTCAGATAGTTTTCTTTTTGTTTTCTTATAATTTGGTTTAGTCTGATGGATTTCTGTTTGGTGGCTCTGCTTGTGTTTGTGGACGGAGTCCCAGAACCAGTTGGCTGAGGGGGCAGCTCTCTACAGTCTCTGTGTGGGTGAGGGCTTTTTTATGGAGCGTATTGTGGTCACAAAATTTAATTGCTCTCTTTTGAATTTTGATGATTAGTGGGTATCGTCCTAATTCTGCTCTGCATGCATTGTTTGGTGTTTTCCGTTGGAGGATGGATTTGCAGAATTCTGCATGCAGAGTCTCAATTTGGTGTTTATCCCATTTTGTAAAATCTTGGTTGGCAGGTGGACCCCAGACCTCGCAACCGTATAGAGAAATGGGTTCTATGACGGAGTCCAATATTTTGAGCCAGATTTGAATTGGGATGTCTAATTTGATGTTCTTTTTGATGGCGTAAAAAGCCCTTCTCGCCTTGTCTCTCAGGTCACTTACAGCTTTGTTGAAGTTTCCTGTGGTGCTGATGTTTAGGCCGAGGTAGGTGTAGTTTTTTGTATGTTCTAGAGCCGTCTTATCTAGGAAGAGTTTGTGTTTGTTGTGGTGGAGGCTGCATCCTTTTTGGAATATCATGATTTTTGTCTTGGTTAGATTTACCGGTAAGGCCCATGTTTGAGAAGTTGTGCAGAAGATCAAGGTGTTGTTGTAATCCTTCTTTGGTCGGAGACAGCAAAACCAGGTCGTCTGCGAACAGTAGGCATTTGATTTCTGTGTCTACTAGAGTGATGCCAGCTGCTACAGACTGCTCTAGTGACTTTGCCAATTCATTAATGTATATGTTGAAGAGGGTTGGGCTCAAACTGCATCCCTGTCTAACCCCCCGGCTTTGGGGGAAGAAGTCTGTGTGTTTTTTGCCAATCTTAATGGCGCACTTGTTGTTTGTGTACATTGAGTTTATGATGTTGTGTGTTTTTTACCCATACTTCTCCATTTTGAATGGGAAGATCCTCATGTTTTTGTTTATTTAGAGTGTTCCAGTTTTCCCAGAATTTATTTGTTTTTATGGATTCTTCAATGGTGTGTAGCTGGTTTCTAACATGTTGGTTTCTTTTTTTCCTTACTGTGTTTTTATACTGTTTTAATGTTTCGTTATAGTGAAGGCGTGTGTTCTGGTTGTCTGGGTCTCTGTGTTTTTGGTTTGATAGGTTCCTTAATGTCTTTCTGAGATGTTTACATTCATTGTCAAACCATTTGTCATGTTTTTTTGTTGTTTTTGGCTTTTCTGTTTGAGGCCTTTAGGTTTGATAGGGATGCTGAGAGGTCAAATATCTTGTTAAGGCTTTCTACCGCCTTGTTTACACCCTCACTGTTATGCTGGAATGTTTTTTCCAGAAAATTGTTTAAAAGTACTTGTACTTGTTGTTGCCTAATAGCGTTCTGGTGTATTTCTGCACTATTTTCTTTCCATTTGTAGCATGTTTTAATAGGGTGTAGTTTGGTTTGTTGTGATACCTCCAGATTGCGTGTTGATCTGTTCAAATAGAGTGTGGTTTTGCTGTGGTCTGATAGGGGTGTTAGTGGGCTGACTGTGAACGCTCTGAGAGACACTAGGCTGAGGTCTGTGATGAAGTAATCCACTGAGCTGTCACCCAAACATGAGCTGTAGGTAAACTTACCATAGGAGTCCCCTCGGACTCTACCATTGACTATGTACAGTCCCAGTGAACGACAGAGCTGTAGGAGTTGTGTCCCATGTTTGTTTGTTGTTTTGTCGTAGTTATGCCTGGGGGGGCATATTGGGGAGAGGATGTTTCTACCTCCTGGAAGGTGTTTGTCCCCCTGGGTGCTCAGGGTGTCCGGTTCTCGGCCTGTCCTGGCATTCAGGTCTCCACAAACTACAATGTGACCATAAGCCTGGAAGTGGTTAATTTCTTCCTCTAGGATGGAGAACATGTCCTCTTTAAAATATGGGGATTCATTTGGGGGAATGTAGGTGGCACATAAGAGGATATTTTTCTCAGTTGATGTGAGTTCTTTATTTATTTCTAACCAGATGTAAAAGGTTCCTGTTTTGATTACCTTAATGGAGTGGGTCAATTCAGATTTGTACCATATTAGTATACCTCCCGAGTCTCTTCCCTGTTTGATTCCTGTTAACTTGGAGGATGGTACTACAAGCTCTCTGTAGTTTACAGGACAGCCAGTTGGACCATCTCCTCTGTGCCATGTCTCCTGTAGGACAATAATGTCTGTATTTTTGATTTCTTTGGTAAAGTCTGGGTTCCTGCTCTTGAGGCCAAGGGCAGTCGACCTCAGACCTTGTATATTCCAGGATGAAATAGTGATGGATTTTCGTTCCATGTTTCATGGTGTAGTTGTTCCAGAGTTTTTAAGCCTGGACGATGATTGTGTAGAGCTCACTGAGCATCTCGCGTATGCTCAGATCACAGGGTGGGGCTCTGTCAGGTGAAGAGTTGGGGCTTGCTCTGCTTACTGGGTGCAGCATGGTGTCTTCCAGGTGGGGTAGGTCGTCTGGATGCAGTAGGGTGTTCTCCAGGTGGGACAGGTCGTCTAGATGAAGTGGGGTGTCCTCCAGGTGGGACAGGTCGTCTAGATGAAGTGGGGTGTCCTCCAGGTGGGACAGGTCGTCTAGATGAAGTGGGGTGTCCGCCAGGTGGGACAGGTCGTCTAGATGAGGTGGGGTGTCCTCCAGGTGGGGCAGGTCCTCTAGGTGCAGCTGGGTGTCTTCTGGGGGGAATAGGTCCTCTGATTATTGGCCTGGGTGGGGAACTCATCTGTCTGTTGCTCCTGTAGGATGTGATTGGTCTGCGGTTGAGTGCGACGTCCTTCAGTGTCTTTGCAAAAGTTGGGACTGCTGCCTTGAGGATGTGTACTTGGTCATACAGGCTGTGCAGGTCTAAGGTGGGATGGGGCGCCACATAAATATTTGGCTTTAATGCACAATCTCTGGAGATTTGTGCATTTGCCCTTTGAATGAGAGCGGGATGGAAGTCCCATCTGGGTAGCAGGGTGGAGATGACTACCTTTGCATTTGGGAATGTGGAAGAGGCTTTTTCTATCACCCCCTTGATAGACTTTGCCACCTCTTCTCCTTGTGCTCTCAGGTCATTTGTGCCGGTGTGTATGATGATATGGCTGGGGGACCCTAGGTGATCCTCTGTCAATAGCTCCATGGCATGACTGGTATTGCGGCACTTGAGTTTTGCAGTTCTGTGGTTTGGGAAAAGTTTTGTCTCTTCAACATATCTCCCATTTGAGTCTATGAGGAGAACAATTTGTGGGTTTTGGGTTGGGCTGCTTTCTGTAGGTGTGGTAGTGTTGTTTGTTGGAGGAGGGGTCTCTTGGGTTTGTGTGTCTTGGCTTGGTGGTGTTGCTGATTGGCTGGGACTGTCGTCTGTGTCCTGTTGTTCCTCTGCAGCTTCTTGTAGGGTGGTAGGCGGTGCTCTCATGGGTTGTACACTGGTTAACGTTTTCATCTCGTCTTGGAGCTTCTGCACCTCTTCTCTGAGTTGCCTCTCCTTCATTGAAGACTCCTCATTTTCTTTGAGCCGTTTTACCTCAGCCCAGAGAGCAGATAGGCCTTTCTCTCCCTCTGTGTCACTTGGTCTGAGTGAGGGGTTGTTCTTGTCCTCGGCTGTTGTCTGCTCAGATTGGAGTGTGATGATTGTGTGTTCCATCTCCACTTGTCTGATCTCTAGTTGTGTGAATCTGTCTCTTATTTCAATGAGCGAGTGGGGCTCTGTGGTGGGGGGTTGATTCTCTGATTCTTCTGTGATGTTGTTAGCAGAAGGTAGTAGGTAGGTACTCAATTGTACAAGCTCTCTCTCCAGCTCTGTGAATTTCACCTTCATATCATTGATGGTGTGGTTCAGCTGGGAGTCCTTGGCCTGTTCTGGGCTGGTGGGCTCATTTTCCTGAGGGGGCTGTTCCCTAGTAGGGCAGCTGGAAGTAGGGGTGGTGTCTGTGTCTGGCAGGGTGTGGGTGTTGACAGTGGGGGCAGACTTCTCCTGTTGGGCCTTCTTCCTTATAAGAATGAAGTCAATCTCAAACTGCTTGCGGTTTCCTTGCACCATGATAGTCCCGTTCTTATATATGTTGACTGTCATCATGACACTGTCTGGGTCTTCTGCCTCTTGGATTTTTAGTTTCCAGCCATTACAGATCCCCTCTCTCTTTACACGAGTATAGTGGGCATTTATGGCAGCGTGCCATGCTAGTGGTTGGTCTGTGAGTAAGATCAGATTGCTGACATCTCCACTCTTGTATAGATCAGAAAAGAGTGTCTCTGGTCTTTCTTTCAGGAGTTTCTGCTTGTATGTCTTCCTGGCACTCTCATTTGTAACATCTCGCGGATATAACAGTGGAACAGCCTCTGTACAGACTGCGGTTGAAGCCATGGTGGTTGAAGACATGTGGTTGAAGTCTCTCTCTCTCTCTCTCTCTCTCTCTCTCTCTCTCTCTCTCTCTCTCTCTCTCTCTCTCTCTCTCTCTCTCTCTCTCTCTCTCTCTCTCTCTCTCTCTCTCTCTCTCTCTCTCTCTCTCTCTCTCTCTCTCTCTCTCTCTCTCTCTCTCTCTCTCTCTCTCTCTCTCTCTCTCTCTCTCTCTCTCTCTCTCTCTCTCTCTCTCTCTCTCTCTCTCTCTCTCTCTCTCTCTCTCTCTCTCTCTCTCTCTCTCTCTCTCTCTCTCTCTCTCTCTCTCTCTCTCTCTCTCTCTCTCTCTCTCTCTCTCTCTCTCTCTCTCTCTCTCTCTCTCTCTCTCTCTCTCTCTCTCTCTCTCTCTCTCTCTCTCTCTCTCTCTCTCTCTCTCTCTCTCTCTCTCTCTCTCTCTCTCTCTCTCTCTCTCTCTCTCTCTCTCTCTCTCTCTCTCTCTCTCTCTCTCTCTCTCTCTCTCTTCATCTGTAAACATGCATGTCTCATCACATCTTAACTAAACTTCTTCCCTGGAGTTTCTGTGCTCTCTCATCCAGCATGTTCTCATGGATCGTGGCTGCTGCTGTGATCCTGCACGACGTCCACTACATATATTATTACTGTCATTATTGTTACCATATCTCCATTACAGTTTATAGTTAATTAATGACTTGCTGCTGCTGTGCATCTGCGCATCTGTGTCTCTCTTGTTGTGTGGCGGTGGAGCTGGACCCAAAGATGCAGACTAAACAACCGAGGGAGATGGAGCAAAACAGTAGTTTAATATAAACTGAGGGGTGAGGGGACGTCTCCTGACATAGGAAAGGTTGGGGGAGGCAGGCAAGCACGGGGGAGTTGGAGCAGGGAACGAAGGAGGGGGAAAGCGTGGCAGGGAAGGCGAAGCTGAAGGGTGCGGTGGAAGGGAGGCTTGGCGGTTCTTGAGCTGGATCCTCAGGGCAGAGAACACAGGTAAGAAACAGTGGAAATCTCAGGTAGAAGTTCAAAGGTAAACAGGCCGATCTACCATGTAGCGGTGACAATCTGGCAGCGAAGACACAGGAGACCAGCCTTTAAGTACAGCTCTGGATGATGATGATGAGTCTCAGGTGTGCACAGCCAGCTCCTCAGCCACCTGGCAAACCACACCCATCTCCTGCCAAGAGAGCACAGAGCCCAACCCCCAGCCTCAGCACACCACATCGCTATCTCTATCACAGGCTCCACTGCTACTGTAATCATTTTATCATTCATTGTAATTCATTGTCATTTTATCATTCATTGTAATTCATTGTCATTTTATCATTCATTGTAATTCATTGTCATTTTATCATTCATTGTAATTGTCCATCCTGGGAGAGGGATCCCTCCTCTGTGGCTCTTCCTGAGGTTTCTTCCACCTTTTTTCCCTGTTAAAAGGGTTTTTTGTGGGCAAGTTTTTCCTCACTCGAACCGAGGGTCTAAGGACAGAGGGTGTCACTCCCTGTACAGATTGTAAAGCCCTCAGAGGCAAAATGTATTTTGTGAATTTGGGCTATACAAATAAAATTTGATTGATTGATTGATCGTACGTACGTACGTACCTTTGATGAATAAATATGATGACTATGCCATCCACTATATCTATTTTTGATGAGGAAACTGCACGAAAACTGCAAAAAATCTTTTATTTCCAAGGAATGCAGTCCTATTTATGTAGTATTACATTATGTTATGGGCTGCAGTTATTATATTTTCAATATGGCTCATACTATACATGTTACAGCTCCATTCAGCACACCTGTCCACCAGGCAGCAAACACACTCTCTTGCTTGCCTACTAGTCTTTAGACTGCAGCTAAGACAAGTAGTGCCTCAATTTGTCAAGGTTGCTCTTCAACTGCTAACACAACTTTCAGCCCTTTACTTGCAAGCTACAGTTGCCAGCACAAGTTTTTGTCTTACCCTACCACAGACAGCACTACTAGTCCCAACAAGCTCTGTCTGTGTCCTCCTAATCATGTCACATGCCAATTCACTCGTTGTCATTTTAGAAAGACTTAAAACTCTAAAAAAACAAAAAACAAAAAACAAACAAAAAAACTCTGAAATACATACTGATCCTCTTCATCAAATAATGCTGCTTTTAGGGGAGGTCGCCAATTCAACCGTGTAGTTGCTACACTAATGCATTTCCACGCGCTAGCATTATGTTAATTGGCTTGCTAGCATTAGTTACCATGTGCTCAGATACTGCCCATACATCTGCAAGGACTGTACACTAACACTTTCTACATGCGAACATGTCAGCTTCATAGACTGCATTAGTAAAACATACAGTATATTCAGATTCACAGATATTTTTGAGATAGCATTACCTAATAATACATTATGGCCCAGTTTGCTCTCAAGTAACTCATCTTCTCCACACAGGAACTACTTGCTAGCAATTTATCATAACAACCGTTACATTTCTTGTACAAAACCAACAAGTTCCTGTTGCTTACACACATCACAACACTTCTTCTGTGGTATTAAAACCATAGTCAAACTCTCAAGAGATTCAAAAATGGTGGAATAGTGAAGATACAAAGAAGATCAGGCAGCAGTAGATGTTTGAACTTTTGGTCCTTCCAGTGTGGATCTTGATAGGAAAGCTCAGAGCTTGAGCATCTGGATGGAGTTCACAGGCGGTCAGAGCATCTGCTGGGATATGGGGCAGCTTTGGATGATCCAGGAGCTCAGGGTGACTGCAGGCGCTTCTGGCAGGAGCTGAGGCACCCAGTGTGCTCAGGGCTCCTACAGAAAGCATATTCAAACATCCTTCACCAGCAAAAGCTATATACAAAGGTAAATGCTCTTCTCCTTCTGTTTGAGCTTGGAATGTAAGCAGAAAGTCTGCTGTGGTAACCAGTGTGCTGTTGTACTAATCCAATATTTAATCATGGCTTTTTAATGTCTATCAGCTGTTTAGTCATATTTATGGCTAGGTTTAAAGTTATCATCTGGGTTTCCTAAAGGTGTCTCAGTCCAAGAAATACACTGTAGCTATTTCATTTCACTGTAGGATTCTGTCACATATGACTTAGCCTAACAGACATCCCGAACAGACAACCCAAACCAATCATCTTTTCATTAAACAATAAAGCATTTGCACCTGTTTGGAATAAGCACATCTTTTCATCTATATTCCTGTCTTACTCACCAGATCCCTGGGTTTGTGTGTGTGATCCATGCTCAAAAAAGGAGGAATCTCAGCTTGTTGCTTCAGTCCCTGCACAGTCACTGTACACACAAAGGACGTATAAAGGATGAGGGCTGTTTTGTTATTGCAGGAAACATACAGTTGAGGTCTAATGTTTACACAGACTTATATTATGGCAGTATTTGGATCACAAATGTGTATATATACATTATCAGTCAAAGGTTTGGGCACACTCAATTGATTCAATGGCTTTTATTTTATTTTTATTTTTTTCATTACAAAGTTCAAGGAGCAAACTCAGCTCAACATCAACTGTTCAAAGTAGAGTGTGTATCAGGCCTTCGTGGTCAATTTTTTTAGAAGAAACCACAACTGACTTTGGTCTGATAAGTCCAAATGTATGATTTTTGGCTCCAAAACTGGTGTCTTTATGAGACGCTGAGAAGGTGAATGGATGGTATCTGCATGTGTGGTTCACACCGTAAAACATGGAAGAGGAGGTGTGATGTCGTTGAGGTGCTTTGCTGGTTACACAGTTCATGATTCAAAATTCAAAATTGATCTGCTTGCCTGGGGTCCATTTTTTCTTTCTACTCATTTAGAGAAAATCATTATGTTGGTTCAGTATCTTGCTCAAAGACACTTCAACATGCAGACTGGAGGAGCCAGGGATCAAACCACCATCTGATTAGTTGACGACCCGCTCTACCTCCTGAGCCCATAATAATCCATCCATTATATGTAACTGCTTATCTTCATCAGGGGCTGGAGCCTATCCCAGCTGACTTTGGGCGAGAGGCGGGGTACACCCTGGACAAGTCACCAGTTCCTCACAGGGCACATAGAGACAAACATTCACAATCACAGTCACACCTTCTATGGGAGGAAGTACCCGGAGTACCCGGAGAGACGGAGACAAGGCCCCAGCCGAGGTTCAAACCAGGAACCTTCTTGCTGTGAGGCGACAGTCCTAACCACCGCACCACGATGCCACCCCTTATAATAATAATGATAAATAATGATAAAAACAATAATAGTAAAGGCATGTGGGCACACAGAGCCCATAATGACAACACAGATTTACAGAGAGGGGAACCTGTTGTGGTTACGTTAGGCACAGTTAAGGACTAATGAGTAAAAGTCTGTTTTACGGAGACTCTGATGGTGGGAGGAAGAGAATTCCATAGTTTTAGGGCAGCACCTTGATTGACAGTATTTGCATGTCATGATGAGTAATATCTAGAACTTGAAATGTGAAAGAAAATAACAGTTCCATTTATTTTCTCTACAACAGTGTGCTCTGTGCCAGTGAGTAGAATGCTGGCAGAGCAGAACAACATCTGAGGAATTGATCCAGTTATTTATAACACACAGTGACTATGGCTGTTTCAGTGATTTTCATCTCCAAATATGAGTATGAATGATGTAATGTAAAAGTACACAAGTGTCTCTACCGGCTATATGACAGGATTGCATGTGATGCATTCTGTAGTTCAACACCTGATATTGTCTATGTGTGTCTGCTTTCTCTGTGCACTTAATGTGGAAATTAGCTGACTCAGATGACAGTGAAGGAGAGAGTCTAAAACAATATCAGAAAACAACTATGTACAGATACACTCAGGGGTCATACAAGGTCAGAATGTTCCTAAGAAGAAGAGTCTGAATCACTGAGAAGCTCCTGCAGCTGTTAGCTTGTTACTTTTGAAAATCACTAAACCACACCAACACGTCCAAAGCTTTAATCAGACATACAACCAAGGCATAGTTATGATTTAAAGGGTACATCCTTTGGAGATTATAAATGTGCTCAATGTTATGACAATCTTACTATTAAGATATACACATATATGCATATACTTATGCAAAGCTAAAAGTTTGTCTTAAGGGTGGCACTAGGGGTAAGTTCATGGAGTATTTTAAATAAAAATGTTTTGTCCTCTGGGGAGAACGAATGTCAGTAAACCTCAGTAAATCTTCTGGTAATATGTTTGTTATATTGGAATATATGTATATATATATGTACATGTGCAAAATTAGACTTATTGGTGTCGCTAAATTGACAACTAGAGTTCAAGTGGACCATTGTGATTCATCATCTGATCTCAGTAAATTAAAGTGTTGTTCAAGAGGCAAAATCATTATGAATTTATGAGGGACCATAAATATTTACATACCAAATTTAATGAAATCCAGTTTTGAAGATTTCCCGGACTGCACCAAACTGTTGGATAAAGAATAACAGTTCACAATGTGACTGAACCATGAAAATCGCTGAGTATTTTGTCTTGTACAGTTGCACACAATCTTTTTCTGAGAAAAAGTAAAGGTGACATGTCCCTCAGTTCTGTTCTGTTGTTCTAGTATACTTTCATTTTAAAGGCAGAGCAGCGTGAGTATGCATCCACTGCTCCCATGTCCTTAATGCTTTAATAAGAAGCTGAGTTTGTCTAGGGGACAAGGGCTTCCGGAAGGAGCCTCCCTGTGTATCTAACTCGGGATTTCCGCACTGAAGCACTCTGTTTGAGAAGCACCTAAGTGGTATTTAGAGGAGAAGATATGAACCATGTGTTTTTAGATGAGTGCAGTGCAATCCAGCTTTCACTATGTTTTACGTAGCCTCTGGGTCGTGTTGGCGTTTTGTGTCCATTGAAGTCAGAGTACTTAGATGATCTGTGATTGTTCAGGCCTTGTCAGACACTCATCACATTGATAAAAGTCAGCGTGAAAGTAAAGGTAATCGTTAAAAAAAAAAAGTCCAACAGTCCACATGGGCACAGGATTGATTGGTAGAGAGGTGACAACCATGACAGCAAAGGAAGCAGTGTTCCCTTTTCATGTACATGATTTTTTTTCACTAACCTTGACCAAGTGTTTTAGTAGCCTAGCACTGTTTATCTTTACCACATAGTTCATTTGCAATAACCACAATCTTTTGCAAACATTGATTCAATGGTTTTAGTAACACTGATGGAACGTTGAAAATGTCATAGAATAGAATAGAATAGAATAGAATAGAATAGAATAGAATATACTTTATTTAATCCCTTGCGGGAAATTCTTTCGTCACAGCGCTCCAGTGTACAGAGGTAAAGAATATTATAGCAGCCAGAATAATACAATACAACAACTTGAAATAGGAGAAAAAGATAAATTACAATTTAAATATTACAAAAATTACAAAGTTAAAGTCAAAGTTAAGTTGCATTGAATGTATTCCTGCGTTTTGGAGAATTGCCCAATATTAAGAACAAACAAGGTTTGTATGGACAGGCACCATTAGATTCTGGTATTTCATTCATCATGTTCTATTGAATTATTTAAAAAATGGATAAAAAGAAATAATAGGACATAAAAGGAGAATAAGGAGCAGGAGTTGAACGGCTAGACTAAAGGTCAGAAGTTCCAGGACCACGAATATCTCTACATGATGTAATGGTATTAAAGAGATGTGGAGACATCCACTTTGAACCAAAGTTGTTGTTCAGACAAACAACAATGGCTTCTTGGAGGGTCAAAGCGTGTAATAAAGTGTTTGACGTGATGTTGCTGTCATTGCTGGAGTTTACATACGTGTATATGTTTCAGTACTTTATAGATTTATAAGAATCCTGCCTCAGAATCTTTTGTCAAGTATCAAAGCCGACATTTTCAGTTACAAGTTCCATCTTTATCCAGTGAACATGTTTCAGTCTTCCTAGCTTAAATATTTATTTGAAAACCTTTCACTTTAGAGCTCCCAACTAATAATAAAGCAATCAATACATGGAACAAATGTAATGCCTTCGACCGCCTCGGGATTCAACCTTCCTCTGCTTCAAGTGCTTTACTTTGGTTATTTCTTCATCTTTGAGGTCTTTGGGAAAGCTTTCATGAACCGGCATGGCACATAGAGAGAGATTCAAAATCTTTCATTACCTCCTCACCCGAACAGTGATTGAGCTGAGCATGTATGTGCTAAAGAAACCCTAACCCCCCAGAAAAAATCTGTTTTATAAGCCTGTGAATGTGAACGCTTGCCTTGCACGTGTGAGAAGTATACTCATCTGAGACTTGACTTGTAATTGAGCTCACATTAAGTCTTGATTGGACTCAACAATGATTTGTGAACATCTCTGCCATGTTCACCAGCTGGTTGCTAACTGCATCTGTCTGCTGTTTTGTGGTGAGCAGATATTTTCATTAAAAACAGCTTCCTCTTGCTACTGGAGGTTTATTCAGCAGAGGGCTGTACCAAAGCTAACAAAAAGAGCTAAAAGAAACAATCCATAGAGCTGATAGTAACTGAACAGTTCTGAACATTTTCAACTACATCCATTATTTTGGGCACTCTCAGATTTCAGCGTTAGTTTGTGCTCTAAGTGTGGACCTGGTTGCTAGGGAATATATGAAAAACACAAGTAACCTAGTAGTCTGTGTGTCAAACATCTTTCAGACTCACCTGGAGCAGCAGGTTAAAGGACAAGTATCTCATATACACTCTTTGCATGCTGCTGTGTAGCTGCAGACAGGTGTCAAGCATCTTTAATTTTTATGACAGAGCTCTTTCCCTGTGTGCTGCTGATGTCACCACGAGCCTGCTGTTATTAATGAATAATGTCTGGCAGCAAGAGCTTAGGTTTCAGTGCATGCTCATGCCCAAAATGATTCAAATGATCTCAGCAGAGGGAGAGAAGTAGCTCTCTATAAAACAATAAACAAATGAGTCTCATAAGTCGGGGAAACAACTCGTATTACAGGCCACAACACGGCCACAGGGGCCTCATGCAATGACAGACTGCAGAATGGGCTCTACTGATTGGTTGTGAGCTTCATGCTCAAATATTCGGTTCATGTAGAACAGCACTATTTTCTTTGGAAGTGTATACTTTATTAAAATAACATTCTTATACACAGTTCAGATGCAATGTAAGATGAAGAAAATTAGTTTAGATCTTCTCTTTCTGTTGCTTTGGTAGGAAAAGTCAGAGCCTCTAGGTGGAGGCATGGACTGAGGAAAAGAGAGAAGAACAACAGCATCAGTCATTCACACATCTGTTTACATTCAAATGACAGCGCCCACTAGTGTTTGAAGGAGTTATGAAGGGAGCAAAGGAGGGAGTGGGGTGACGTTACTACAGAGACACAGAGGACACCATCGTTCATTTCTAGTTTCCTGCAGACAGTCATTGTGGGTTTCTTTTATGATAATTCCCTAATCTTAATCAAACATTATTATTGTCCTCATGATGACAGAGGTCCCTTAATCCTGGTCAAATCATTTTAAAAAAAAATCACAAGTTGTTTTTTTTGTGCCAAAACTGAGCCAAACTCGGAAGCCGAGAACGGCCATGGATTTTTCTTTTTTTTAATGCACTGTTATCTCGTGATAACGACTTATTATCTCGTTATCTCGATATAACAAAGATTGTTTTCTCGTGATAACGAATTAATTATTTTGTTATCTCGATATAACAGAAAGACTTTTGTTTTCGTGGGATAATTTTCAAGTCTGATGATTGCGCGCTGGTTAATGTGATCGTCCTGATTTCAGCCTACAAGAGCTGCCACTGTCTGGTCCAGGTGTGTCCTAGGGAGGTGAAAATGGCAGATCACATTATTGATCAACGCATCAGGATGTACTTCAATCAAGGTCTAACACAGGCAGAAATTGCATTGTGCCTTTCTGTTAGAGATGGCATTCAGATTAGTCCTCGTCATTTAAGGAGAAGACTAGCCCGGTTACAACTTCACAGGCGACGGTTAAGTGATCCTGCTGAGATTGTTAACTTCATTAGCAACCAGATAAGAGGACCGGGTCGTCTTCATGGTTACCACACGGCCCATGCACAACGCCAGTCTCATCTTCTCGAAAGAAGTGTTGCAGCCTGTTAACATGGACATTTTCAGTTCCCAAATCCGATTGGATTATCTTTGGACACCCCCCAAGTTCTGTGACTGCATTAATGAAGTATGCTGCGATGACTTTGGGGTTACTATTGGAAGACTTTGCTTGCATCCAGATTATATGACGCGAAAACCCATCAATGCATCCATTTATTCCAATGCCGAAAGGGGTCAGCTTGTCATAGGAGTCCATATGCCATAAATAATTGGGCCCTGGGACACTATAAGATCTTCTCCGAAGTCTTGTTCCTCTCCGTTGCTGTACGCCCTCTGGGTCAAGATGTGACTGAACCTCCTGAACCATGTCTCGAGTAACGCGCAGTTCAGCCAATCTGCACCTCTCGTGTATCATTCGGTAACCATAAAGACGACCCGGTCCTCTTATCTGGTTGCTAATGAAGTTAACAATCTCAGCAGGATCACTTAACCGTCGCCTGTGAAGTTGTAACCGGGCTAGTCTTCTCCTTAAATGACGAGGACTAATCTGAATGCCATCTCTAACAGAAAGGCACAATGCAATTTCTGCCTGTGTTAGACCTTGATTGAAGTACATCCTGATGCGTTGATCAATAATGTGATCTGCCATTTTCACCTCCCTGGGACACACCTGGACCAGACAGTGCAGCTCTTGTAGGCTGAAATCAGGACGATCACATTAACCAGCGCGCAATCATCAGACTTGAAAATTATCCCACGAAAACAAAAGTCTTTCTGTTATATCGAGATAACAAAATAATTAATTTGTTATCACGAGAAAACAATCTTTGTTATATCGAGATAACAGTGCATAAATAAAAGAAAAATCCATGGCCGTTCCCGGCTTCCGTACCAAACTATGACATCATTCAGAACATAAAATGTATTTTGTAAAATGTTGGAAAGCACAGACAAATGACAAATTTCCTTGCTGATAGGGACATCAAATCATAAAACACTAATGTGTCAATTTGGAGGGCATGGCTCCAAAGAAAATGAATGTTAATTAAATAATGAATGTATTGAATGTTGAAGCACACAATTAGGAACAGCGTGAAGCAAAAATAGCTTAAGTAATGTGAGATAATCAACTGGCTGCTCACGTTGCTAACAGCTAGCTGTTTTGGACCAGGCTATTTGCTGGAACAAAAGGGTTCATTCTTGACATGTTTGAGTTAATGCTAAACCTAAGATGATAATAAGAAAACAAAAGTTTGACAATATTTTTCTCTTTAAATGAGAAACTACTGTCTGAATTCTTGATGGTGACTAACCCTTATCTTCCTGTCCAGGTTCAGTGTGTCAGATTTTGTGGTTCTAATTACAGAATTGGTCTATAATCACCTGAAAGAAGAATTGTTATGTTTTTGTTAGAATGAGCCATGTTTGGTTGAACAGTAACTCAGAATGGACAAACTGAACACTAAAAATAGACAGGGCCTGTCTTACACGTGTTTTATGTCCACTGTAGCTTTTCCTTCACACTTGCAACGGGAGGGGAAGTAGGAGGGGAGTGGCAACTACATTTCCCAGCTACATACTGATACTTGGATGCTATATGACTGTATAACCAATGAACATGGAGACAAGAAGGAAAGTTAAAGCAACTGGACAAATACAATGAAAAGAATTGAGGTCTGTAACCTCTTATCCTCATCAGGGTCACGGTGGGGCTGGAGTCTATCCCAGCTGACTTTGGGTAAGAGGCGGGGTACAACCTGAGCAAGTCACCAGTTCATCACAGGACACATAGAGACAAACAACCATTCACACTCACACTCACACCTACGGACAATTTAGAGTCACCAATTAACCTGTTAAAGTTCATGTCTTTGGACTGTGGGAGGAAGCCGGAGTACCCGGAGAGAACCCACGCAGACACAGGGAGAACATGCAAACTCCACACAGAAAGCTGAGGTTCGAACCAGGAACCTTCTTGCTGTGACAGTGCTATCCACTGCACTCCACTGTTTTAAATGTCCTATAATAGATATAACTATTAAAAGTAATGTGTGTGTTATGTATGAGGATAAATCTTTGGCACATTCTTTTACAGAATGCAGTCACACTCTTTGAAGTCGACCAGTTTGTGTACGCTTTGAAACAAAGAGACAAAAAGAGTCTGATGAGAAGTGTTAAGAGCTGACACAGCTCTGGTTTCAAAGGTGAAAACCATCAAACATGGAGTGTGTGCACCTGCCCTCTGGCAGCCATTAATCTGTCCCAGACACACACTCAACCAGGACGGAGAGTTTCTCTCCGAGGTGTAGAAAAGTATGGTAGTGATGTGACTGAGGGGCAACAGGTTAAAAAGCTGAGCAGAAAAGGAGCTTGTTCCCAGATCTGTGGAGACCAAGGTGTCAGCCACTGACTCAGGGTCAGCCAATGGCAGCGCTGCTTCTGACAACAAAGTTGTCCTTAGGGTAGAGAACGGTATCATGCCTGAGTGGCGGCTCGGCCAGATTGACTGATCTGTTCGCTCGCACCTGTGATGTCAGATTACCACAGTGATAAGGCACAGAGAAACGCTGTGTTGTCAGAAGCTGTCTCACAGCTCAGTGCTGCGTGCCCACAGCGGAGCCCCGGGGACACCAGCAACAGACACTCACTATTTATCTCATATTTAGACGAGAGCGCCAGGAATGTGGCATGTGTGGGGATTAGCATTCCTGTAAGTGAGATCAAATCTACAGACGTGTGAAGAGGCAAAGCTGCCTTCACTCATGTTTAACAATCAAATCTCACCTGTTCTTCACTGCAACACGCAGCCCTGTATGTTTGTTTATGAAACAATGCAACATTCTTCTGTCTCTGAGCTTCACATCCAACAGGGGGCGCATTCACAGCTGTCTTTGGGTTCATCTGGTCCAGAACATAGACAGTATAAAACATGGATGTAGGCTCTGTGACGTCCCCCAAAGGTTTATGAAGAGTCAAAATCAGTGTGGTGGTAGTGCACCTAAGACACAGGTGGAGTTGAGTTGGGCTGAATAAAGCCCGGTCAATCAAAGTGTCTTAATTCTGCATAACTTTAAGCCTTAATATAATTTGAACAGGTGAGTTGTTTATAAATTCACCCTCAGTACAGTTGTCATGAACGTGGAAATTAGCTATAGAGACCAAAACTGTTTTTTGTACCAGGCTGTAAACATGTTTATTTCTGCTGTGAAGTTGGACATCTTAACATGGGGACTTATGGAGACTGACTCACTTCTGGAGCCAGCCTCAAGTGGATGTTTGAGGAACTTCCATGTTGGTTTCACTTCTCAGCTGCAGACTTTCTCACTTGCATGGCACACACACAGGCTCACAAGGTGAAAACAAAACCAGCTACTCTGTCTCAGCTGCAGTTCATGTGTGTTTCCATTCACTAACAATATTAGAATAATAATTTAGTTTATCATGGTTGGAAATCTTCTGGAGCCAGCCTCAAGTGGACGAGAACAGGAACTGCAGTTTTTGGCACTTCTGTGTTGGCTTCATTTCACATTTGCAAAGGTTGCAGCTTGGTCCACACCAATGGAAACAAAAAAAAAAAGTAACATTTCATTTCTGGTCTGAATCCTGATCATAAAAGAACCAAGAGGAGTAAACACAAGGTAATACAGACTGCACAAACAATTCTACAGCTCCTGTCTATGCATGCATGCCCAGTGTGGGTTTCACTCGAATGAATTCAGATGTTTGTTTGATCTCGTTTGAACTTGATGTTTGTTAAGAAAAAAAAAAAAAGTGACAGTCCTGAGAACTCACATCACCAGGTATCATGGCCACATATTTCAACACACAGGGAAGTACTTTTGAATGAAGTATTGATCTTTTATCGTCTCCGTTGTTAGTTAGCACACGCATAAAACAACCTCAAGCTAAACTTTAGCGAGAAGAGAGAACCCCTGAGTGATTTGTGATTTGTAATCCCAAGAGTCCTTTATTTGTTACAATTATCACAAGATTTTTTTTACTATAAAAATTGATCTTGGGCGGCACGGTGATGCAGTGGTTAGCACTGTCACTCCAGCCACTGTGACCCTGATGAGGATAAGAGGCTACAGATAATGGATGGATGGATTCTGATTCTGATTGGCTGTTCTTAAACTCATTGTTGTTTGTTGTTTGTCAACATAAATGTTAATATGTTTTGAGAAATATTTGGAATACATGTTACTTTTCCTGTTATTCTTATTATTAGCTATCTGATGAAGCCCCAGTGAGGAGTGCTGTGAGCGTGTTTTGTCACCCTGGCCTCTGAATCACCTGGGAAATGTTTGCCGGTAACATTGAGGCCAAACGTTGTTGGGCTACAGGTTTCATCGTGCAGAAAGCCACTGACATCTGTCTCACTCTGTATCTTCCACCTGACTGAACTCAAACCATGAGCTGTCTTTGTATGCGCCGTGTATATGCATCACTTTTTTTTATGATCAATTGTTTGGCAAAGAGGCGGCTGTTTGTCTTTCTGCCAGCAGCTTGACGAGGCGGAACAAAGTTATTCCACTCATGTTCACTCACAGCTCATACAAAGAGGAGGAAGGGATTTGTTGCATGGTGGGTAAATATTGTTGCCGTCTGTCAGTCATGAAACCAAGTGGAGATGTAGGTGGACTACGTGTACTGTTTAGTGACCCAGATACAGCATGTGCGTCTATCGAGGTAGGAGCTCTAAAATAAAAAACACACTGCAGGGAATCAAATGTGAGACTGACTGTTTGCAGAACCTGTGTAGCTGACTGGTCTTAGAGCGTACCTGTTCTATTTGTTTAAGGATCAAATGTTTCAAGGATCAGAAAGTGAGGGGACCTAAGGATTAGACCTGGGTTTGAAGTTCAGATGATTAGACGTTAGATGACATTAGATGTGTAAAGTGTGTGTGAAGTGTGAATTTAAATCTATGTAGCTGTAACTTTAATTATCAAGTTACTGTTTGGATAGTGTTAGTGTTAGTCATGGTTTATAAAGAACAAATTATGAGGTTTTGAAACAATGTTTAGATGATTTCTATTACTTCAGCTTAAGAATAAGAAAAATAAAATAAACATTTTGTGTGCCCACAAAATTTTACACATAAAAACAAGTGAACAAGTGAGTAGAGATTTTCACAGACAACAGTCACACATGCTCAAAATCTTACTGACCCTTATTTAAGTTACTGTAAAACTTCAGCAAACAATGAACTTCATTCAAAGTACAAAAGAGGACATAGTGAGGAATAAGGTGTCAAATGAAGAGCTGCAGGCTGCACATCTCCAGCTCCTTTTCTGTGTCCTGCTGTTGTGAAATCTACCATGTGCAGCATGAAATCACATCGCTGCTATAATTATAACTTCTGTATTTTAACAATATGAGTTTGTTTAGTTCAACAAGCTGCTTTTCTGTTTCTGTATTTCTGAGCTCTTCATTGAATGTTCCCTGTACTATTACACCACACTTGCAGTTACCACCATTAACCACAAGTGTCGCCGAATCAACCAGCGCTCAAATTTTAAGGATTATGACATAAAATATGTTGTTTTTGTCTTGAATTGCCTGTAGCATCAATCAACCCAACAACATGTACAGAAACATAAACACACTCTGTTCCCACAGAGACACAGGAGCTTTGGACCACCAGGAGGAGGGGGAGCTAGGCAAAGAGACGTAACAAGAATGAAATGAATTCATCTTTGTAGCTACAGGATCAGTGTGTAGGATTTAGTGGCATCTAGTGGTGTAGTTGTGCAAGACAACAACCCCCTTCACTTGTTCTCTTATTTCAAGTGTGAAAGGAGATTATGGTTGCTACCAAATGCACAAAAAACATGAAACATCCTATCTAGAGTCAGTATTTGGTTTGGTAATCAGTGGAAGAGGACCTGCAGCAACTGTAGTTATAAAAGGTTCATTCTAAGGTAACAAAACAAAATGATTTGCAGGTGATTATACACTAATTAAATCATAGTTATGTATAATATATTTAATGTCTGCCATTTTATGTGTATAGAGCCCCCGAATTCTGACACGCCGGACCTTTACACAGCTGGGATCACTCTCACTTTCACACAGTCTGGCATCAACAGATCTAACTCTTTGTTGTCTTTTGGGACGCCCTGTTGTCATTCTTTAAGCCTCCTGTTCCATTTGGTATAGCTCCTTTTCTGTGTATTCAGGTTTTGAATGAATACGCTTGGCCATCAAATTAAAATGCCTTGCAGTCGTCTTTATAATATTCCACAGGCTAATCCACCATTACATTTAGCTTTTTGAGCTTCCTTAGAGGACAGTATAACTGCAGTGGAAGTCAGCCTCACACATGTAAACCGGCATGTACAGCTAAACATGCAGGGTGATTACAGTATTTCCTCAAAGCCAGCAGTCATGTCTGAGATAATGGCCGGGATCCCAAATACAGCCCGGATCAATTGGCAAGTTGACCCAGATGTAGTTGCCTATGCTTTTAGTCTTAAGGGCTATTACAGGGGGTACTTTAGGTCAGATTTAGAGTCAGGGATGTAAAATGATTCATGTAAAATGTTTATTTGGAAAGCTGTAAGGGTCTCCTGCAACTTGCCCTCAGATGTGTATTATTTTGCACTCCTTGTAGTATGGTACCTCCTTACATTAGTAGTGGAGGTTGAGACAGTCTCTCCTGGACGGATCCTCACATGGATATGTGTTCAGAGCAGGGACTGTGGTATCAAGCAATATTAAGATGACTGCAGTGTTATGGCTTATTGTAGGTTTAGTTACAGTCAGTGTAACAATCTATGTTTTCATGAGGGAAGAAAAAGGAGAGCAAGAGAAACGTGAAGGGACTGATGAGTAATGGACAGCACTCGTCCTTCAGGGGGAAGAATAAGAAAAGAGCAACCAGGTCTAAGAGAAGCAGCTGCTAATCAAGACAGATCTCGGTGTAAGTTTGGGAGGAACGAGGTGAAGCACAAATGCCGAGATGGTCCGCTGTCAGGATGATGGAGGAGCTGGCCAGGTGTTGCTTAGCATCTCACAGTGTTACACACCTCAGGCAAAACTCTCACCTGCTAATTCCTCTCCACCTTTTCCTCCTCACTCTTTGCACTGTGACTCTTTCCCTCTTTTGACTTTCCTTATCGTTTATCTCTGTCATTCTCCTCTACCTTCTCCTCTTCTTATTAGATTACATCCCAGCTTGTGGGAAACTGCCCTCAAATTACATTTGAGAGATGAGGATTTTTTTTTTTTTTTTTACTTGAGGCTCGAGGACTCGAAGTTGTTGGTCTGCCCCAAGCAGCAATCACAGAATCTGATTTTCATAGTATCCTTTTCACAAACCTGTCACCAAGTGTAAAAATATGGTTATAGCGAACATTGTTTCAGGTATAGTTAGGGTTAGACAATTAAAACATTTGGCTAAGGTTAGGAAACCATTATGGTTACGTTTAATAAAAAGATGAACCTTAACTACAGGACTGTGTGCAGGTCTTGATGTGAGAAAATCAACCTCCAATGTTCACACCTTTGATTTTTTACATTGGTACGTAAAGGTCACACTACTTTGCTCTGAACACTGATATTAGACGTAAATTGTAAAGTCCAGACTTGCTAATTCCTAGTAATTCCTGGGCTCCTTTAAAAGGCTGTGTCTGTGGTCATCTTGTATTGTCATTGTTTGATTGTTTTTCCTGACGTTCATACTCCCCACAGAATGAATCCCACTGTCTTTGGTGATCTCCTGACTTCCAACTATTTGGACTTGGACTGGATCATATTTTCATTGTATCATATCATCATATTTGTTTGTTTTCTGGTTTTCCCTCTGATGTCCTCCGGCTGCTCCGCCTCAACTCTCTGTGATTTACAGAGTTTCCTGATGGACAGTGAAGTAAACTGCTGCCAACTGTAGCTGCTATTAGCTAATGTTAGCTCAGTTTGTTAGCTGGGCTGCCCGGATGGAGAGCTCAGAGCACCGGGGGAGTGTTTGTGTTTGTACCACAAGTGATTTGGACCACCGGGAAGAAGAGGAGGTTTACAGGCCCGGGGTGTGGGAGAATGCTGAAAGGGAGCAGAGCCAGTGTCATGACAGACCCGGAGCGCAGTGAGTGAGCATTGTAACCGGTCTCAGCAGCCTGTGGGATTACGTTCTGAAACTGGAGGTGCTAAATCACAAAAATACCAATTTCTACATAATGTTGCTTTAATTTGTCCAATACTTTGTTTTATGAAATCATGACATTGTCATCAGCCTCAAAGCTGTGGTTCATGCTAATTAGCAAATGTTAGCAAACTAACAGGCTAATCTATGAGGATGGTAAACATTACTCCTGCTAAACATTAACATGCATTATTAGCATTGTCACTGTGAGCAGTGTGGTCAGTTATTCTTACCTTGTTGACCAATGTTTGGAATATACAGTAGTATTTTTGTTGATTTCTTTTTGTAATATCTGATTATTTAAAATTTCCTGTCAACTCTTTCTCATGTGATTCCACAAAAGATGACAATTCAATAGAATGCATTTTTTTATTTGATAAGTTAGCAAATTCAAAATGCACTCTTAGGATGTCCAGATGATCTCAATGGAAAAAATAAATAGCAAAGCAATACTAATTTACACACTCATTAAAACAACACAAATACTGTGATAAATAGCAGAATCAAATAATCAATGAATTAGGATGCTTGTTTTGTGTATGTTACCATGGGGATCATATTGTATTTTTAAATAGAAATTTGAGATTTGGTGAGAAATAAATAAATTGCTGTCCATCCTAACATGCAAAATTGGATGTTTCTGAAGAACAGTAATTATACAGAGAGCATTATATACATTCAGCAACGGGTATTAATCAATTGGCTCACACTGTCCTTTTTTACATCAAAATTATGTTTGCTTCATTGTGCGACTGAAAACAACATATAACAGTATGAATATTAAACTGTATTATGTACTGAGAGACAAGTAGCCATGTTTCTGTGACACTTTCATTTGAACTAAATCTCTGACTTGAGCTTTAGTTCAACTTTTCAAATGACAAATAAACACATGATATCTGTACAAATGACAGCTATCCCTCCAAAAAAATGAACAAAGTTGAAAATCAACACACAAGCTAAGCTTGACTGTTCTGCTTCAACTCCCCCCATGCAGACAGCGGGGGGCATGTGGAGGCATGTGAAATTTCAGTTTCAAGTTTTCCCTTTCCTTTGGCTGGTGGAGGTCAGTCAGGTATATTTGGTGGATTTCCGTGAGATTCCGTGGCCTGTGGGTCTTGCATCTGTACTGTTGTGTACTCACTGGTCATGGCCTGGCCTGGAGATGGTATGGTGGCTGAGGTTGTACCAAAAATGATGCCAGGGTCTCAGGAGGCAAAGTAGGAGCTCTGCATGGAGTACAGGCGGTCAATGGGGTTCCCTGCTCGAGCCTGTAAGGACCCTACATCTGGAGTGGCCATGAAGCAGTCACTTAGACTTGTCAGAGAGGTGTCACTGTCAATGTCGTGGAAGATGGAGTCTGTACCTGGAAAGAGCAGAGAAAACAAGGGGGAGTCAAAGACTGCTGCACTAGCTTCACTGCTGAGATATAGTTTGCGTAATGCACTTCAGAGGGTGGTAGCCATGACTGCAAATTAGTCACTTAGTCACCTTTGGTTTTAAGCTTAAAGTATTGGGACCACCAAACGGCTATGTATTTCTGAGTCAACGTCAGGGTCAGTGAATACAGCATGCGATGTCATTGCATTGGGCCGGAGTGATTGACACGGATGACAAGTGATGCATCATGGCGACTGTCAAGAAAAGGAAGGTGGATGCAGAATGTCGCGTATTCCAGGAAAAATGGACAAATGATTTTTTTCTTTGTTGAAGTGAAAGGCAAGCCAGTGTGCCTAGTTTGTGGCGAGGTGCTGGCAGTGATGAAAAAGGCAAATGTCGAGCGCCATTACAGCTCGAAACATGCTAAACTCGACGAGTTGAGAGGACAAATGCGTTTGGATAAAATTAACGCTCTTCGTCGGCGTTTGGGTGCTCAACAAGCAGCTTTCACACGACCACAGACTGACAGAGAGATGCGTAGAAATGCAGCAATCATGAGGCTTAGTAACACAGTGGTTATAGACTTTTTTTTCGTCTTATTTTTGCATCCCTAGGTATGTGTTCATAATAGGATGGCCTTCGGAGGACTTTATAAAAATTGAAATGGCCCTTGATATGAAAAAGGTTCCCCACCCCTGGTCTAGCTGATGCATTTTGGACCAACAGCCCAGCAATTATGGGGTTGTAAACAGTGAATTTCAATAGTCAAGATGGGAGGAAACAAAAACATAAAAGTCTTTTTCTATATCTTGACACCTCACGATGTTTCTTTATGGTGCACTAACAAGCACCAGTTCTTATGTGCCCAAGACCAATGCAGATGAAATCCATGGGCAGGTTAAGTCTGTATCAGCAGCAGAACAAAGAGAACTGAACTGTGTTAGACAGCAAAGATTACAGCTATAAGTTAGAGAAGATGACATTAGAAGAGAGCACTGGTGAATATTATGAATAAGGAATAAACCAAATTATGATGATGTGACTAAATACACACTGCTATAGAAGGTGGAGAGTGCTGCATGATGACAGATTGAAGTGTGATTTTGGACTCACTGAATATAAAAATTGACTGTGATGTTCATGCAGCTGTATTATGGTATATTCTAACACATTGATGAAGGTTTCCATGTCTGACACGTTTCAGATAAAATGACTTTGTCTGAGCTTTAGAATTATTTTCCAATCTGTATGTCAATTTCCTCTCTATTTGCCAGAACCACTCGGTGCTACGTTGACCTCTACTTCCTGTAGTTCAGCTATGTTACATTTGTAATATCAAAATTCATTTAAACTTTCAAAAAAACAGACAGAGTAGCTCTAATAGCAATAAATCCCAGCAAAAAGAAAAAGAAACAGTTGAAATTGAAATAATACAATAACTCTTATACGGTGACAAGAACACATTTGGTAATGGAAACCATTTGGAACAATTCTCTGTGTGTTCTGTGTGTGTGTGTGTGTGTGTGTGTGTGTGTGCACACTGTTCTCCATGTCCTAATATTAAATTGTAGGGATGTGCAGTACTGCTCTCCTGGGTGTCACTCGGATTTTATTGGTCTCACTGGGTCTAAATTATAACAACTTGATGGCTTATCCATTTTTAATCAGCTGCCACACTTTATTGGTTTTATTGGCAATGATGGGAATCACTGCCAATAAAACAGGAGTGAGGTTAACATTGATAGCTGCCATCATGCTGAGGCTGAGAACACAAGGGAAGTGTCATATCAGCCACAAGATATTTTCAAACACTTGTGTGGGTTTGTCTACACGTTAGCTCTATCTGGTGGTAAAGAAATTCTCACTAAATTCATTATTGCACCCAATAATGCCTCCTAAATTTTGTCTCAACCCACTGTTGATATCCCAGCATGCACAGGATGGCAGGTAGTGAGAACATAAAGAAAGACCATTTGCACAGTCATTATAGAGTGTGACACTTGTTATGGAATTTTCTATCCTTAGGTTACACGAGGTCACGTGTGGGCCTTGAGGTCCTCGGCAGTATTAGTTGTTTGGCTTTGGTTGAGAGCAGTAGGTGCCAGTCTATCTCAACACTGTGGTGGCCAGGGTCGAAGAGACCTATTGCTGCCTTCCTAGACATAATAGATAGCTCGCCGTGACGTTCCAATCTGCGTAAACAGACATCTGTGTCTCCAGACTAGAATATGCTGTCAGTAACACCTGCATGGGTAAAGACATTCTCTTTGGCTAATTCTGGGCGTATAGTATTTGTGGTGTTATCTTGGGGTTTAAAATCTATCCACCAGCATGAGTTGGGCAGAATGTGAGACCGACTCAGGCACTTCTGATGTACTTTGAGAGTGTCTCTAATTCTCCTTGGCCAAGCGTCAATAAATATTACAGCATAAGACATCAGAGGCTCCTGAACACTTTTTTCCCTCCTGACCTCACCATTGACCATTGACTTCAGCAATTTCTCCACAACAACACTCACCATAGGGGTTCATGTGGTCACCGGGCATCTGTGGGGGGGTGAGGCCCTGCTGGAAGGGGTCAGTGTTGTAGCTGTTGTGTTCCATGGTCACCAACTGCTGCTGCTGGTTTGGAGCTAGAGGCCCTGAGTAGGAGCTGAGCAGGCCCTCCATACAACCTGATATCACCTCTGTAACAGTCAGAGGCAAACAGTGAGAACATGGTTACATCTCTCAGCTGCAGTATTCACTGCTAAAAAGTTCCAGAAGAAAAACAGCATACAGTATGTTTCGTTATCGTATGACTTGTTTCATTCTCACAATTTAATCCATTTGGTCCAATAACATTTGGAAATTCTAGAAGATTAAACAATTTCATACCCATTCAGTTAGCAGAGGGCTAAACTGGAAGTTAGCAGCTCTAGTGCGCTTGCTCTCCAACGCTGTATCCAGTTCTCTTTATACATCCATGGCTTAGGCACGACATTACCAGTTAAGCTAGCTAGCCAACATCCATCAGTTGAATCTACTAAGCACATGAATGGACTACAAGGGATCGGCTCTCACTCGACACCACCTCCTCACAAATCAGTTCTCGCTCAGCCACACAGATCTTTCGGTGACTGCACTGATCCAGGATCAGATAAATGCTACAGCAGCAAATTACACATTGTACGTGACGGCAAGAGAAATGTGCTGATTTAATTTTCGTGTCACTTAAGCTGTCATTGTGATAGCGGAAGAACCTGTAATGCAATGTGGTTATGTATAAATGTGGTATATGTATGAATGTGTAACATATAACAGGATTTTATCCTGATATGAGACATTTGAAATCAGCCTTTGTTGCCAGAATTGGGATTTTCCTGCTATTTGTGTTTATCGCTTTAACATTATCCATGTATATGTATTGGATTACTTGCCTGTATGGTTGCATGAATACATATCTGTGGAATCACGAAGAAAAGAACAATACAAAAAATTGGGATCCTCTTGCTCTGGAGTATTGAGCACCAATCATCCCTATAGATGTGAACACAGACACTACATCCATGTTTTCCTACAGACTATGAATGCTGTACAACAGTTGACTTCTTAAAAGCGTATACTGTTAATGCATTGTCTAAACTGACTGGCTGTTTGATGTTCAGGATATCTCACTCGTCATCCAGGAGGCTTCATCTCATCCTAACATCAACTTCAAACAACCCCCATTTGCTGGTTTGCTTAGCTCATTTGGTTTACAGCAGCAGCTTCCACTATAATAAACCCTGCTGCTATGCCAATATTGACATGCTGGAAGTCCCTGAACAGATAGAGGCACTGCTTGCCAAAGCAGTGAGACACTTATCTAAACTGTCTGCTCATATCCGCTGTGAGACCACAGTGGCAATAAGCCTGCAAGCTATGAGGATCTGTGCTGCAGCGAGAATCATGGCTGTGGCCCACACTTTATAGCCCCGCCGTCGGAAAACTCATATTTACCAGCAGAGATGTCACTCTGGCTTCTGAGTATGGGACTCATTCTAAAGCCTACAAAACTGGGAGTGTTTGCTGAGTGACTCTACTCTGTTTATTGTTCCCATAATAAATTTAATATTTCAAGCTGTTTCTCCAAATAATTTATAAATTACCTAGCTCTCAGTAATCACTGTCATTACAATTATAATGGACAGATTACGTCTTGCAGATGGACGTCGACTGTGCTTTTCTTTTTGTAACATCAGAGAAAGGAGCTAAACAGTTAACCAGTACACAAACACACACACACACACACACACACACGCACACACACACACACACACA
Source organism: Argyrosomus regius (assembly GCA_946959425.1). Taxonomy (NCBI): domain Eukaryota; kingdom Metazoa; phylum Chordata; class Actinopteri; family Sciaenidae; genus Argyrosomus; species Argyrosomus regius. The sequence continues at coordinate 1,193,886 of OX336898.1, read as the reverse complement.
CACACATAAATCCTCACCTTGGCCTAGCCTTTGGCTGTTGTGTTGCTCCTGCTGTTGCTGTTGTCTGCGGGCTAACTTCTTCATCTGTAAATAAATAAACACAGTAAAAATCTTAGTACGCGTCTCGCTGGCATTTATCGAGGAGACTGTGACAGATTGAGAGCTCACTCCCCCAAATTATATTAAATAAAAAAATTTAAAATATTAAATTACTGGCAAAAGTGTGTGATATCAAATTCCCTCAGGTGATCAAACCACACCTGATACCACCACTAACAAAAATGTGCTCAGAACCCTGCTGACTGCTTTGTGTGCAGGATTAGAAACCACCAATGGAAATATAAAGTGACATCGTTGTCAAGTCAAAAAATGCGCCTGAGCTCGTGAGCTCATTACAAATAATGATTGTGATTACTAAAAAAATGTGTTTCTGTATACATATTCAATAACAACAAACACAACACAAAGAAGAAATTTTACCATGACAAGAATTATATTAGTGGTCCTTTATATATGATAACTGCATCAATCGGTCTATATATTTACACTTCATAGACAGTATTACATATGAGTGAACATATCTGACTACATATAGGTTTCTTCCACTTTTTTCCCTGTTAAAAGGGTTTTTTGTGGGCAAGTTTTTCCTCACTCGAACCGAGGGTCTAAGGACAGAGGGTGTCACTCCCTGTACAGATTGTGAAGCCCTCCGAGGCAAAATGTATTTTGCGACTTTGGGCTATACAAATAAAATTTGATTGATTTATTGATTGATTGATACAGACAATAACAAAAATATAGAATAAAATAATGAAAAGTCTTTGAGACTAAAAGGAGCAGTGTGTAGGATTTAGTGGCAAAAAAACACCCTCGATCCAGTGTTTAGTTTGTCTGTTGTCAGCTATTGTAGAAACTTGGAGCTTAAAGTGGAGTTTCAGGAGCCGGACCACACCTCAACCACGCCACTTCTGTCAGTCCTATAAATACCATCCTAACCCTCTGGTCCTCTTCACTCTCATATTCCGCACACCCCTCCCGCCCACCCCATTTCTTTCACCTATTTCCCCTCTCTTTCCCTCTCTCTATAGGGTTCTGAGGGGGGTCCGTCGTGCCCAGGTGCTACGGCAGATTCCCTACCGAAGCTTCCTCACACCGCAGCATCATACCGAAGAAGTACACGAGATCACGCTTCACTCTCAATCCTTCATTTTGTCAATAAATCATTTAAACGTATCTTGTTGATGGTGTGGTCCATGCTAGTGAAATGACAGTTCAACATGATGGACTCTGTGTCTGTAGATATGAAAGGTTCATTCTACAGTGACAAAATCTTAAGGATTCTTACTTTCTTCTGAAAACTGAGTTATGAATTATTATATTCTGTAAATTAAGCCCTCTAAATCAGATACATTGGACCTTTAAATATCAAAATTGTCTAAACATTTCATTATTTCTTATACTGTCAAGCAGGCGTGTTATTTTTTATTGGGAGTTATTAAAACAGGGGTGATGTGTATTTTCAGCAGAATGGAGCCAGGAGCACAGGTGTCTGCCAATATGCTGCGCTGCTGATAAAGCTGTGTACTGAGCATGTCTGTATACTGAGCTGTACTGAAAAGACATTCCTCTGACATCAACACTGATCTTTTTTCAAAAGAGGAGAAATAGTAAAACAGTGACCATTTAAACAGAAACCAACTTCATCAAGCACTTCAGCAATGATGCTCATATACTGTAGACTGTAGAGTAAACAAGCGATGTAATACTTATAGACGGATCACTGACTGCAGTGGGGGCCTGTTGGACTTCAGACTTTCAGACTTTGACAAGCTTATTCTCCCAAATGCCACCAAGCCAAGCAAATAGTCGATTATAAATTCTTGATCCACTGAAGCTTAACTGATGAAGAACTGGTTTAGACATTTAAGCACTTTGGCATAAAGAGACAGTAAGACCCCGTCTTCACATGTGATCTGGATCTGGATCATGTTATCAGTTCTGTCTGCATTGTGATCCTATCTCACATGAGGTTGGTCAAGTTGATGGACTTGACAACAAACATGGTGCTTCTCAGGTCAAAAGAAGGGATGTGTGAAGCTCGGGTGACAAACACAGCTGAAGGCATTTGTAGGCTACTCTCTGTTAGCGGCTAATGTTACCTCTACTGTAAGAGGATCATTAGAGCTGCTGGAGAAGCTATACCTCTGTTGGTCATGTGACTCTCATGCTGCACATCATAGCTATCATTTTTCCTTGCTGGGTTGGTGCCGTTTGAGATGTTTTGAAGAGGTGGCTGAACTGTACAGATTGCACTGACACTTCCACTGCACCATAAATGCATGATTTCAGTTTCTAAGCTGTGTTTACTGATGCCAGTATGGATCTATTTTGGATCAGAACAGCAGAGCAGCTGAAATGATGGCAGTAAGACTGTAAGACAGCTGAAATCTCCACTAATGAGTGAAAAGCAGAGGCACAGACTGACAGACACCAAGTGCCTAATTTCCACTTGGGATGGGGGGAACATGTGCCCTTTACTTGTAAAGTTTCAGTTATTTTACCAAAATCTGAACTCCTCCTCTGATTGCCCAGCTGTCATAGTCCAGTTGAGAGAAAAGATGACCTTTAGTTACTTCTGTGCACTCAAAGCTCCAAGCATGCCTTAAGGATATAAAAAGTTGGATGACCTACAATTTTCTGATGATTTCTGATGTTCAAAATTCAGACAAAACTGAAGTTCTTGTAATTGGACCCAAACACCTCAGAAACTCTCTTTCTAGAGACTTAGTTACCTTAGATGGGATCACCCTGGCCTCCAGCTCCACCGTAAAGAATCTTGGAGTTGTTTTTGAACAGGATTTGTCCTTTAATGTCCATAAAACAAATTTCAAGGACTGCATTCTTCCATTTACGTAACATTGCCAAAATCAGACGCATCGTGTCTCAAGCGGATGCAGAAAAACTAGTCCACTCATTTGTTACTTCTAGGCTGGACTATTGTAACTCATTGTTATCAGGCTGCTCCAATAAGTCTCTTAGGACTTTGCAGCTAATTCAGAATGCTGCTGCACGTGTTCTGACAGGAACTAAGATCAGAGATCACATCTCTCCCATTTTGGCTTCTTTGCATTGGCTACCTGTTAAATCCAGAATAGAATTTAAAATTATCCTCCTTACATACAAAGCTCTTCATGGTCAGGCACCATCATATCTAAAAGAGCTCATAGTACCTTACTACCCCTCTAGAACACTGCGCTCTCAGAATGCTGGGTTCCTTGTGGTTCCTATAGTTTCCAAAAGTAGATTGGGAGCCAGAGCTTTCAGCTATCAAGCTCCTTTTCTGTGGAACAAACTACCATTTTGGGTTCGGGAGGCAGACACGGTCAACACTTTTAAGAGTAGGCTTAAGACTTTCCTTTTTGATAAAGCTTATAGTTAGGGCTGGCTCAGGTCATCCCTTAGTTATGCTGCTATAGGACTAGACTGCCAGGACTCTCTCTCTCTCTCTCTCTCTCTCTCTCTCTCTGTCTCTCTCTGTCTCTCTGTCTCTCTCTCTGTCTCTCTCTGTCTCTCTCTGTCTCTCTCTCTCTCTCTCAGGGTTGTGCCTAGTCAGGCAAGGTATTGGTTGAAGATGTAGTCACATCTCCCTTTACTGAACACTCTACTCAAACCTTCTCTCTCTCTCTCTCTCTCTCTCTCTCTCTACCACCATCTGTAAACATACATGTCTCATTAATGCATGTTAATGCATGTTACTAACTAAACTTCTTCCCTGGAGTTTCTGTGCTCTCTCGTCCAGCAGGTTCTCATGGATCGTGACTGCTGCTGTGGTCCTGCATGACGTCCACTACATATATTATTACTGTCATTAATGTTACCATATCTCCATTACAGTTTATAGTTAATTAATGATTTGCTGCTGCTGTGCATCTGTGTCTCTCTATCTCTATCACAGGTTCCACTGCTACTGTAATCATTTTATCATTCATTGTAATCCATTGTCATTTTATCATTCATTGTAATTGTACAATATGTTTGTGTTGATTTGTTCTGTAAGCAATCAGCTTTCAATCAATTTTATTTTTACTGATTTCGGTTTATCTTTATTTTACTGACCTTTGCTCTCTGGTTCTGGAACCAGACCTGGACCACACGTACACTGAGTCCTGTCTCTGCAGCCAGGGTCTCTCTCACCTGCAAGTCATAGCAATCACACTCATCAGCCATTTTTACACACTAAAAACATGTGTGTATGTGTGTGAATATTTTCATTAAAATGTCTCAGTGAGTCCAGCCCGCTCACCTTTCTGCAGGGTTTGGAGGAGACCTCAAAGGAGGCCTTGAATGCTCTCCTCTGCACGGTGGTGAGGATGGTGCGTGGACGTTTGGGTCGGCGAGGGTCTTTGCTGTCATCGCTGCCTTTCCCTCCTGCAGGGCACTTCGCTGACTTCACATCCAGATCCTCATCCTCACTCTTATCTGTCACCACATGGTTTTATTACAGAATCAATATTTGACTTAGAGATTAGCACATTAAATCTTTAATTGGATGGGTTTGTAATAGTCTGTTATAAAAGTTGTAGATAGTGTTACCTGAGTCTGAGTTGTCAAGACTGACTGTGCTGAGCAGGTCTTTCTCCCTCTCATAGTCAGTCTTGCACAGCAGCTGACCTTCTTTGAGCACAAACTCGTCTCCCTTGCAGAGCTGGCGTTCACAGATACAGCAGCAGAAGCAGCTGAGGTGGTAAACACTCTCCAGAGCTCGCATTACAAACTCTGTGGGTGCTATCTTCTCCAGACAGCCACTGCACTTGGTGGCAAACAACCTGAGGGCACACAGAGAGGATTGTTAAGACAGAGTGTGCAGTAATCACATTTCAATCAATCAGGAGAGACTTGATTAAAAAGAGGCTTAGTTAGATTCATTTATTTGACACTGTGCACAAAAAGAAAGATGAAGAGATTTGAAAGGAATCTTTGTAAATCAGTGTGGACATGGGTCGTGGTGGTGAAGAGCAATGGCTGAATGTGATGTGCTGAGTGGAAGGACCAATAGATTCTGGATGTGAAGAAAAGGCACAGTTAGAGACAGATGATTGGCTCACAGAGGTTGTGGTAGCGAGCAATTGAACTGTAAGATAAAGGAAGTCCTGACCAGCCTCCTGCAGTGGTATGAAGTTACTACTCAGGTAGTGTACTTTGACTTGACATAACTGGAAATGCAGTCAAGTGATCAGTTACACCTCTGGCAGGCATGTCAATGTGGATTTTTGCTTCACTTGTGCCATGGCAGAGATCTGCAAACATGTGTGGAGATTTGTTTCTCTACCTCAGCAGCTATACGGCCTCCATACCAGCAGTCAGTTGTAGCACTCAGTGATGTTAAGCATGTCATTTGTGGGCTAGGTAGTGTTTGTGGCTGCAGTAGATGAACTACAACTTCTATGGTGTACTTCCACATCAAACATCCAATCACTGGAGTTAAAACTTCAGTCAAAACTGTTCAAGAGCATCTACGAATGTTGTGTGTTCATTGCATTCACATTTAGTCATTTAACTTTTATCCAATGTGACTGTGAAAGGGATACAATCATGGTACAGTGCGACTAGGACATGTCAGTGCAGCAATAAGTACTGTGACAGTACTAGAGGGGTAGATTTAATTGTCCAGTTGTTGGTAGTGTTGGAGAGGAGGTCCTCTCTGAAGAGCTGGAGGTCTTCAGGAGTTTTTTTAAAGGTAGAGAGGGACACCCCTGATCTGGTAGGAACTGGTAGGACGTTCCACCAACGGGGAACAACAGACGAGAAGAGTCTGGATTGCCCTGGCGGAACAGGTGGTTAATGGATACTATCAAGTTTAAAAATAAGGGTATGGAACATGTCATTGTGATGGAAGCTGTCATCCTGGTTCAACTTCATTTTACATCATTTTTACACTGACAAATTATGAGCATCCATTACCCATTAACCTCTCATTGGTCAACGCTGACTTGAAGCACAAGATGGGATTTTTCAGTATTCAAACAAAACAAAACCGTCATATTTTCCCGTCCTTAACCAAATGTTTTATAGGTTTAAGGTTGATGTAAACTAGTTCATACAAAGTATTGTACAGTACCTGAAGGCTAAGTTTCATTGTCAATGGCTACTCTTGAGGAGGGGTGAGACATAATGAATTGCAAAGGCATACAGTCTCTACTCAAAGGCATCATGGTGTTGGATTCACCAAGTCGTTGAGCAGTTGTGTTCACTCTTTTTATGTGAAAAAGAAAAAAAACAACAATGAGAGAGATGACGAAAGAGATGAGATGACTCAAGACGAAGCCAGCACAGATCTCACACACACACTCACACATTCTCCTCACAGTTCTGAGTGAAGAGAGTGAGAGAGATTAGAGAAACCAAGAGAGAGAAAAGATAGACGGGCAACAAAAGGTGAAAGAGAGTGAGTTGTGGGAGGGTCCTCTTAGAAATTTCTGTGCATGTGTGTGAAGTGGAGCTCTATGAAGTGATCCTTTCTTTTCTCCACCTCCTGATCCTGGATTGAAAAATAGCTTGTGATTAAATATGTAGGGATCATACAATTTAAAAGAGTGTGTCCCCGAACATTTATGTAGTCAGCAAACTTCATGGGAACTGACATTTTGGGCTAGACAAATAATCAAGTCACAAAATCTTGAGGTTTCCTATAGGGATCATCCTGTAGGTACCCTGAAACTCTATTCAAAGTTTGGATAAGATTAGGGTTTTGTGGACTGCTAACAGATTTCTTTGGTCCTGATTCAATATTGTCAAATACTAACCTCTAAATTCCACCGGGCACGGCTCTGTGGCGTTGTGACCATGACACTGTTAAAAAGACTTTGTTAACTTGGTCTTTTTTCTTCAATTTATGTGCTTCTACCATAAATAGGGTCTGTAGTTAAATTCTCTCCAATGATTTATCTTTTTACAATCTGGAGTCTGCACAGTGCGTTTTATTTTGAAAATTGACCAGATTCACTATGCTGTTTCTGAGTCCTCTGGCCAGCTTCATCTGCTCTTTGCTGCTTGATTAGGCTTCAATCAAAAGAAGAAGAGTCATGTATTCTCTGTGGGGCAGAGCAGAGAGCTGCTTCCTGGATGGTGGAGTCACAACCATTGTCTAAAATGGCTGTGATCAGTTCTGCTGGGACGTGTTGCAGCTGTGCATCCTGCACGGTCGTAATGCTAGAGATAGAACTGAAAGTCACCTCAGTGGTGGTTCACACTACAGTAGGTGTCTACAGGACCACATTTTGCTCAAATGACTGCTCAGACTGTGTAAAACATGGATGTAGTCTCCGTGATGTCACCCACAGGTTTCTAAAGAGTCGCTGTGAAGCTCAGTGTGGTGGCTTTGATCGCTGCCATCATGGCAGTCCTGCCTCCACTGCCTCCCGGCTAATCAAAAAATCGGAAAAAAACTTGGATTGTGGATGGAGCTGAGGCTGGCTGAAGCCTTAATATAATTTGAACAGGTGAGTTGTATATAAATTCACCCTCAGTACAGTTGTCATGAACGGGGAAATTAGCTATAGAGACCAAAACTGTTTTTTGTACCAGGCTGTAAACATGTTTATTTCTGCTGTGAAGTTGGACATCTTAACATGGGGACTTATGGAGACTGACTCACTTCTGGAGCCAGCCTCAAGTGGACGTTTGAGGAACTTCCATGTTGGTTTCACTTCTCAGCTGCAGACTTTCTCACTTGCATGGCACAAACACAGGCTCACAAGGTGAAAACAAAACCAGCTACTCTGTCTCAGCTGCAGTTCATGTGTGTTTCCATTCACTAACAATATTAGAATAATAATTTAGTTTATCATGGTTGGAAATCTGTTTTGACAGTGGTTAGGTTTAGGCAAAGATCATGGACTATTTCTTATAGTTAGGGGACCTTTGTCGCCATGGTTACAATAAAACTAGAGCAAGCAAGCACAGAGTGGGTGTTGAATCTGGGAACAGGTTAAAAGAGGGCAGGACACAGGGATGGGAGGAGGAAGGAGGTGGCTATAATGCAGGTACAGAAGGGCTCAGTGTTTGGACAGCTGCACTCCTCCTCTCTGAGTGGGACTGTCCTCCTCTATTCATCGGCTCTTTCTCCCCTCTGTCCACCTCCCTCCATCACTCTCAGTTCCTCTCTTTCAACCTCTGTGTCTCCGGCTGTCTCATCAGAAGGTGACATTTACACAATGCCTCTCCAGACCAGTAGAGGAAACAAACAAACATACAAATATTTTTCTGATAGAAATCGTTTTTTGTAGGAAATGAACTGACCTACTGAATGGAAGCTTCGTTAATCATTATTTTTCAAGCAGTTCAGTAGTTTTTGTGGTTTTCATGTTCTTCATTTTTCAGTTCTTCACACATTTCATTCACATTTGTCCCTTTTATTAGAACCACTCTGTCTGTGGTTGGTTAGAAGATTGCTGTGTGTTGGTCAGCTGCATGGTATTTAAAATGATGCAAACAGATGAACAACTCAACAACACATGGCTGACACATGGACCCACAGAAACTTCAAATACTCAAAATAGAAAAGAAAATGACAATATGATGTCAAGATCAAGTTAAATCCACAGATCATCCATCTGCTCTATCCTCTGGAGGATGTCAGAGGACAGAATGAGGAACATGTCAAAATAAAAAATCAAAAAATAAAAACCACCGAGAGGATTCACAATGATGACAAAATAACATAAAACATCTATGACCGCACCATCAAGGCTTTGTTTAGGATAAACCCAGATGAGACACAATAGTGGGCCCGTGAAGACAATAATCAATCCAGGTTGGAAGCGAAGACTTTACACAGATTTGACATTTGATTCCCATCAGAAATGTAAAAATAGTGTCCATCACACTGATACCTGGAGCAGTATGCACGTTTTTTGGTTCTTTTCGTTCAACAGTTCTCACAAACGTCCTATAATTTACACCCAACACAACCCTGAGGACAAAGATAAGATATCTCATCATCCAAAATGCAGATTTTGATTATGGGAGCACATGTACGTTCCCATGATAAACGTTTTGATTTTAATGAGCCCATGACCTCTCTTCAGGACAATCTTTACATGTTTAGATCTACAGCTGCTAAGGCTTTAAATATAGCAGAATTAGCATTCTGCTGCTGTTTCTGTCCCACACATGTGGGGTCTACAGAACACTACAGCTTCAATGAGCAGCAAGTGAGGCTTTAGACTTTTAGTCCTGTTTATTTTAAAATCTTGTTTGGTGCAGCTTTCAGTGTGAGTGAACATTTGTTCCAACAGAGGATTCATGAAAAGTCCTCAGCGGTTCATTTCAGTAAGGACCTGGACCACCACTGCTAGGGGCCACCTCTTTGCAGGAGCCTCCTTGACCTCCTGGCCCTGCTCCCTATGCTTCCACACTGCTCCAGCGGCTTAACAAGCATAAAGCGGTACGGGATTAAAGAGGATAAGAGGAGTGGAGAAAGGATGAAGCAGTAAAAACAGACTGTGTGTGTTCCTTCACTGTTCTCTTGTTTGTTCTCACTCCTCAGGGAGCTGAGTGACCCAAAGGAGGAGGCTGGGTGGGTGGGTGGCGGCTTCGGGTGGCAGCTTGTTGGAGTTTTAATTAGTAGGAGTAATCAAAAGATGATTGTGAAGGAGGACGGGGGAAATAAAAGCAGGATTCACAGAGTGGGGATGTGCTGTTTGCTCAGCCAAAGCTCAAGAAGTCAGAGTAAGGCCTCGGGATTCTCTGGGGACTCAGTTCAACATGTTTATTAGCAGGGAAATGATCTCAGCAATCAATCAGACGCACTCATTTATTCACCTTCTGGAGGTTCAATGAAAGCCTGAAGGAGTCTATCAGAGGTGTTGGTGTTGGATAAAGGGGAAAGAAGAAGAAGTATGGTGAAGTGCATGGTGAAGGCAGCCTTTTAACATTTCAGTCATACCAAAATGACCAAATGTATGTGGACACCCAAACAAAGTCTGTCAAATCCTTGTACATATGTGATAGAAAAACATGTGTTCCAACACCATGTTGCTGGAATGCTTTTCACCAGATGTTGGTACCTGACTGCAGGGACTGAGCCACAAGAACATTAGTGAGGTCCAACACTGATGCTGGTTGATCCGGTCTGGATCGCGGTCTGTCAGTTTATCCCAATCATGTTAGATTTGGTTCAGGTTTATGGAGCTGACTCTGTGGATGGGGCCACCGCGTTGTTGAAACAGGAGAGGGACAAACACAAAGTGTTGACATAGCCCACACCAGGAGGGTGTTCACACACACACACTTATTACACAGTATTCTTACCGTATTTTGCCTTATTCAGTGTATGCTAATACGGTAAATGGTAAATGGACTGTACTTATAGAGCGCCTTTCTAGTCTTCCGACCACTCAAAGCACTTTACAGTACATATCTCATTCACCCATTCACACACATTCATACACTGATGGCATTAGCTGCCATGCAAGGTGCCAACTACTCATCAGTTTGAGGAGCTAACCATTCATACACATTCACACACCGATGGCACAGCCTTCAGGAGCAATTTGATGTTCAGTATCTTGCCCAAGGACACTTCGACATGCAGACTGGAGGGGATCGAACGGCCGATCATCTAATTAGTGGACGACCCGCTCTACCTCCGAGCCACAGAGATTGTTCAAATGATATGATTGAAAATGTAACAGACTGGAAATCAACTAGTTTCATGAGGAGGATAATATCTTGAGAACACTGTGTTTAAAATGTTGAAACAAAATAACCTGACCATTTTTTTTAATCATTAATTCATACAGCATTTACAAAAAAAAAAGTACAAAAGTAGTTATCAATGAGGCAAAAAAAAAAAAAAAGATGCCCTGAGCCTGGTTTCACACATTTATCACCACCTACAGCTTGGATTTGTTCAGCGGATGAAAGGTCTGTGCAAGAGGCAAAATCCACTCTAACTAAAACTCTTCAGTCAGAGACTCATCAAAGAAATTACCATTTCCATCAAATGATTGTACAGTTAGATCATGGGAAGAATGCTCTGCTCTTTGAGGGAGAATCAGAGCAGCATTGAGGATTTAATACTATTCTGATACAATACTGCATTAGAAGCTTAAGTCCTGCTTTCACTTCAAGTATCCAATGTAAAAGTACTCATTAGGTGGCAGAATGCCGGTTGTTCAGTCTATAATCTCTACTGCAGATGTCAAGTTGCAGATCCCTGGAAGAAAAATAAGCACCACCTGTCTTTAAACCATAATGTGATGATGATGGAGAAAAACCCAGAAGAGGACGCTTCCAGTAACAATTCCTGGATGCTTTTTCTACCAAAATCTAAAACAGACAATAGTTACATGATGCTCACTGGGCCTCCAAAAAAATACTCAGATCTCTACTGTGATAAAGTCCTCTTCAAACGCAAGCACATTGAAGCAAGTTCGACATACCACCAGTATTAAATGATCCAACTAATTTATACTAAATGTATTTAACTCTTATTTTTGCACATACTTCAGGCCACCCCATGTCCCACTGAATGCCTTGACTTAGGTTGGGTTTAAGAACTCAATGACATTTCTTGAAGAAACCAATCAATAGTCAAAGTTTACAGTCCACACTCAACCAGCCTTATTCCACAAGACCAGAAACATTAAACTCAATCCACCTGTAAAAACCTGCTCATTCTACACTCATACTTTCTAATACACAGACGACTTAAGATACAGATAGGGGAAAAGGAGACATTGTACATGAGTGCTCAGGGACAGTGGGACAGTTGCATTGTGGGAAAGGACAGGTTGCCATGGCAGCTGTTGGCAGGTTATATGATATTAAATCTTGGCTGTGATAGAGTGGTGGTGGACGGGTGAATCCCCACACTCTGGTTCTCAGGATCCCGTGTGTGTGTATGTGTGTGTTTTTTGTATATACATATGTATATGAATATAAATCCGAAACTGCATTAGTCTCCATTCATATTATACAGTATATATGTGTATGTATATGTATATGTTTGTATATATTTTCAGTACAGATTTTTGTCTGTTTCAAGACTTTTTGACTTGGCAGAGTGCCCACAGCACCACACACTATTGCATTAAACTGTTGTATTTATGAATTCCATGTTCCATGTTTAATCAGCAGGTGGAGGTGATGGTGCATTCCACCATCGCAGCAGTGCTGGATAGTGTTGTAAAGTGGACAGGGAGGGAGCTGAAGTTGGAATTGTCTTCTCTTGGCAACAAAACAGAACTAAATCTGATGCCAAGTACCACACAGAGAGAGTCAAAGAAAGTGAAGGAGGGTGAGTCAACAGCCAAGAGGTCCCCAGGAGATCCTTGGATGTGGCTGTTCAATCCCAAGAATGGACTATTTTGAATCAGGTGCTTTATAGAGTCAGTGAGGCTTGTTTGCTGTCAAACAGAATCAGATGAGAAGATTTACCCACGTTAATCTTTATATAACCACAGCGATGGGTCACCCTGCTTCCAGTCTGTGCGCTAAGCTAGTCCTGTCTGAATAAGACAAATATGTTTCCCAAAATGTTTGACTGGTAAAGGTCCAGTGTGTCAGGTTTACGGGGCTAGAGAACATGTCAGAAATGGAATATAATATTCATAACTATGTTTTCACTTTCATCTTTTGAAACACCATGGATTCTTCACATTTAGAGGGAGAAGGTGATGTAAGGCAGCTGCAATCAGCAACTAAACCAATAGATGCCACTAAATCCTACTTTACCTTCAAACAAACAACGATTGATTTGTTTGGTCACTCTGTGATGGAACAAGCTCTAAACACAGCATACAGTGTCATCATCTAAGATGTTAACGAGACAGCAAACTTTAGAGCGCCTTAAAAAATGATTACATTTATGTACAAACAATTATAAAATATAAAAAATGCATAATCTTGTAAATGGGACATAAAAGGTATTTTTATAATGTTCACTGAGTGTTGTGGTTGCATTAGTGAATTGGATGTGAGATGAACTGTTGTGCTGCATGTTGTTTAGAAAAAGTGAACTCAGTAAAGAGAAATGTGAGTTTGTACTATGATGTGGTATCATATTCTATTAATGTCTGACTGCAAGGGGAAATAGTTTGCATAACTGAGAACAAGAGACCCAGACGGAGAGTTGGACAGAGACACAGAGACAGACAATAGTCACTGAGTGTATTTCCCATGATAATGGCCTGGACAATAATAGCTGTTCATACTCCCCAAAGAATCTGCACACACACACACACACACACACACACACACACACACACACACAAGTTCCAAAAGCCAAATTAAAGGTCCAGTGTGTTGGATTTAGTGGCATCTAGCGGTGTAGTTACTGATTTCAACCCTCTCATTTTATCCTCTCCCTTCTAGCATGAAGGATTAACTCCTCAGGGTCATTCTAAATTAACAAATGAACCACCTGAATTCCAACCTAAATCTTATACACTGGACCTTAAATTAACTTAATTAGCAAATAAGGATGGAGAGTGTGTGCGAGATTATGAGGAGACGTATATGCTGCCCAGCAGGAGAGCACACAGCCTGGGAGAGAAACCCTTCTTCTACCCTCCCGCCTCTCAGGTGCAGCCGGACCCCACCCAGGCTCCCATAAACAGTACAGGGAGCCAGACAAGTGGGCCATCACAGTGCGTGTGTGTACTGATTGGAACCCAACAGACTGTCTAGACATTGTTTCACCACAAAGCACAAAAAAAGGCCTTGAAGCAAACCACAGGAGAGGAGAGTTCAAGAAGAGAAGAAAGGCTTTGTGGATCCTGCTTCAACATGCAGCCACTCTCATACTCTCATATTTATGTTTATCTCTATCTGGGGGATTTCTTACCCCCCACCCCTCTTTCTCTGTGTTTGTGTGTGTGTGTGTGTGTGTGTGTGTGTGTGTGTGTGTGCTGAAGGTGCCTCAGGTGATATGACAATTAGGTGTGCTATTGTTCATTTGTAATCTCTGTCTCAATCTCAATTTCTATGGAGCAAGCATATGCAGGTGTACCAACCACACACAGACCTATTAATGATGTCACCGGTTTAAATCAGTTTTAAGCTACACTGAACGATGTAATTCGTACGTCTGTTCTCTCACTATGTAACTTTTTAACTTTTGGGCTCCAGGTCGGCAGAAGTACGTAACGCTTTATGGCACTAAGTCACACACCACCAACTATTTGACTGATTTTGGTGAAACTGGATCATTTTTATGGAGAAAATGTTTTCTGATGACAGTGAAGTAAACTGCTGCCAACTGTAGCTGCTGTTAGCTACAGTAATGTTAGCTCAGTTTGTTACCGTGGGAGTGTTAGTGTTTGCATCCAGGCGTTTTGGACCACCAAAAAGAGGAGGTTTTCAGGTCCAGGACAAATGCTGATGTGGAGCAGAGCTGGGTTTCATTCAGGGCCAACTGGCTTATTGGCCCCTATACATCCCTCCCATAAGCACTGGTTTGGCTTATGATGGACTCATATTCCCTGGTGGATTCATGGCTGCTCCTCATCATCGCTTCCTAACATGATGACACAGCCTCGGGCTCACTGGCTGGTACGCCTGGTGCTCCAGCTGGTTGTCACATTTCATTTGTTTCCTGACACACTGCTGTCTGTCACCACACAATGCCTTCAATATCCCTGCCTTCAGGCCGCTAACCCCTCCTCCCCCGAGGCCAACCTCTCACCTGTGCTCCTTTAGCGCTGCTCTGCTCACATCAACACCCTTTTGAGTCTCCCACCTCCTCATTGTTTTCTTTTCTTTCCTCTCTATTCTCTTTTCTTTGACATGCAGCCCACACGGACCCTGACTAATGTTTCATGAATAAAACAATTTAAAATGTGTGCAGTGTATGTTTATTACTAAGACATAGCAACATCAGAGCACGATTCTCAGGTATGTTTTGTGTATGAGCCTGATCTCTCAAGAATGTTTCTTATTTGTAACAATAAATAAACAATAAATTGACTTTTCCATTAATGTATGTTCAGTCAGTGAAACGTTGCTGAAACGTTTGAGTGTCACTTAACTTAAAGTGGAACTGTCATGAGATGAGCAGCGTGATCACCTGTGAGTCCTTTTTTTCTTTTTCATTTTTTTAATGAAGAATGTTGCTGGGAGACATAAAACCAATCAATGTCTTTGACACAGTGGATCGATCAATGGATCGATCATGTCGAGCCAATCAACATCTCTGTCGGTGACAGACAGACTGAGAGAAAGGACACAGTTTTTTTTGCCATGCCTGTGGAGAGTGTCTGTTGGTCAATAGCTGCCGCCTGAAGCCGGGTTCACCTCCTCCTCACGAGGAGCAGTTGTTAAACAAGGAGCTCAACAACAAGACAAGCAGCCTCGCTGCAGTTCCACACAACATCCTCATCCTGTTCTCATTTATTATTGGGCCTCATTATGATGATCTCATCTCAGAGGTTGGAAATGGTGAGGCAGCACATTTTGTTTTCCTATTTCTGCGGCAGTGTGTGTTTGCGTGTGTGTGTGCGTTTGTGTTCATGTCTTTACCTGCAGGCCTAGTTCATATAAACACAGTAAGAGTTACCTTTGTGATAACTGATACGTTAGGCTGAACACATGTCACCCAGAACGGTGCTCAAGAGTTCATTTCCTTTTTTCTCTTCATTGGTTTCACTGCAGTGTCATCTGCAGTAATAAAGGAACCATTATCCAATCATGGAGTTACAGTCTTTAAACATTTACAGAGGCCATCTGATCTGATAAGGTCACATTCTACTTGCAGTGACATTTTCAGAGCAGCCCTTCTGGGCACTCACCGTACCTGCATGAGAAAGAATGCAGACAAAAAGCACCGTGATTTTTGGGACTTCAGAGTCTGTCTTGGCATCTTTGCTTTGCTTTTGAAATCCCATATTTAATCATGAATTTATTGTCACCTTGAACTAAGAAATATTACATTCGAGGGTGTGCTTTACCTTCATTACTGGCACATTGACAGTGATATGCTCTGTAAGCATCACTGATGTGCCAGTAAAGATGGTAAAGCACACCTTCGAATGTAATAATGTGATAATACCACAATTATCAACTAAATTAATCAAAAGGTAATCAAACTGTCGAGCAATTCACCCTCAAAAGAAACATTTTATGCTCATCTTAGGATGTGATCCAAACATTTCCAATAACAGAGTAATGTAAAGTGTAAAAGTCAAAATGTGTTGAAAAAAGATTGACGTATTCATTTCATCATGTTTTATCTGATAAAAATATTCTGCTTCAGTCCATATTAGTTGGCCTTTAAACTCTGATGTACTTCACACAAACAAGGTAGTACCTGTATTGACGAGGCAGTCTAACATCACTATAAATTATATTCAATAAAGAAACTTGATTTATATAGTCTATATAGATCCACTGTGGTTATGTTTTCATGAGCATTTGTTGGATAATTTGCTGGTTCATAAAATATCATAACATCCAAATTTTACATTTTAAACAAAGAACAAATTTTTTTTTTTCAGATTGATTCTTTTATTGTAGCCGATCGTATTTTTTGCTCTGACAGTTATAATGTTGACATGGAAATGGCATATAATATTTTTAGTGATGAGTAAGGTGTGCTGTCACACTAATTTCATGTGTGTCCTAAATGTCTAGTTGACCAATCAGATTGTTTGGTTGCTCAGTTACTTCTATAA
Organism: Argyrosomus regius; assembly: GCA_946959425.1. Lineage (NCBI taxonomy): Eukaryota > Metazoa > Chordata > Actinopteri > Sciaenidae > Argyrosomus > Argyrosomus regius. The sequence continues at coordinate 1,177,213 of OX336898.1, read as the reverse complement.
TTATGTTTATGCAGCTGGAGAACGTTTTTTTTTTTCAGACAGTAAGTGTCGATCTTCGAGGATTTTTAATGGGATGTGTGTGTGTGTGTGTGTGTGTGTGAGTCGCTATTACATCTTGTCCATAATCAGTGTTGGTCATCTTACTTTAAAAAAGTAATTAGCTACAGTTACAAATTACTTCTGCCAAAAAGTAATTGAGTTAGTAACTCAGTTACCACACTGTAAAAGTAATTAGTTACTCAGCAATGTAACTGTGACGTTATTTTTTTATGTTCTATAACGCTATTACGTTCTATAACATCTTTAACGTCAGAGATGTTTATATTAACTGATTGAAGAATAAAAACACTATATACAGTATTTTAGAACATTTGGTATTTATTTGAACTTAGATTGCAGCCTGCCATATCGTGCTTCATAAGGTTAGAGTTGCTTGCGGCAGACATGGATAAAATCTTTTTTCCTGTGCATAGCGTGCATGATACATATACATTCTTGCCTTTAATTTCAACGAGGGAGAAGTAGTGCCGGTACTTCCAGTTGGAGAATGCTACCTTTGAATTTCCCTGGCTCATTGCCATTGTCGCTGTCCTGTGTGTTCAGAGGTAGTCATAGGTGTAAGTCAGAGCGTGCAGTGAGACAGCGTGAGCAGGGCATCCGCCCACCCAGCCAATCATCATCATCATGCCCACTCCTGCTCTCTCCAGGCAGCTGATGTAGCCAAAGCTTGACACCTCGCACTTCATTCAACCAAATTGTACTAACGCGCCACTTTACATTCTCAGTAACGATAACGGCGTTGCAACGATGGAAAAAGTAATTAATTAGATTACTCCGTTACTGAAAAAATAACGCCGTTAGTAACGCCGTTATACTTAAACGCCGTTACTCCCAACACTGTCCATAATATTTATTATAAACTGATCTGAACTAACACATCGATTATTATTCAAACTGCGTCCTCATGCATTTGTGCTGTTTTTGCTGTGCACAGTAGCTCTGCTCTTTGTTAAGCACATTTTCTGTGCAGCTCACTGCATCAAACGCTAACAGCATGAGTTTCAGCCCTAAATGACAAAAACAAGAGCTGAACAATAAAACAGAGTGAGTGTGATCTTTTCACAGGACTGTGGGTGTTTAAACTGTAGCAGTGGTTTATGAGGCTCAGAGCCTGAGAGCATGCAGGAGGATGGAAACATGCTGCAGAGGGCAAGGGCGACCTGATTTTTATGTCTGCCTCTGCATTCTCTGTTTTTCATCACCAAAATCACTGCTGTTCACTGACACTGTTGTAATGAACGACAAGATGTGTTTATCTTTGTTCTTTTGGAACCCTGGATGCTGTGACTTTTTAGACCTTCGTGTTCTGTAAGTGTATGTGTGTGTGTGTGTGTACATATGTGTGTATGTACGACTGCACGTGTTAAGGTGTTTTTGGCTATTTCTTTTTTCTTTTTTTGGCCAGCGGTGAACACCAAATTAGAAAAATATACATTTATAATCCCCCGCCAGTTCTATGGCTTAAATAAACCATTCATTTTACCCACTCCATGTACTGTACCACAGAATGACAGGTGAAAGATGTAAAGAGTGACTTGATGACATACAACACAAAGTAAGTTATAAATCAGACTTAAACTACATGTGTTCATTGTATGGGCAGTCAGAAGAACTCAAGCGGGCCAGTTCTCCAAACAAACATTATATGATTGTTTGACAAAAAATGGCAGTCAGTCATGGTACTATCCATTCATTCATGCCTCATGTCTTTAACAGGTAATAATCCAACACTGAGTAAGGCAATCTGTCAGGACATCTCACTATTTAAATGTTGTCCAGTCAGACCGTGTTTCATTATTAAAAATTTATATAAATCCTATAATCCTGTCAGGAGGAGGTGAATTGTCTTGTGGTTCAGAATAACTCTTAAGTTAACACACATTAAGTTAAGCTGCCTTTAGCTGTGGTCAAGATGGCTGTCTCATTTCATGTTTGCGACTCTTCATGCTGCAGAGGTCTGACCACATCAAATCAAACATGTTTAAAAGAATCTTATGAAGTCACAAACTGATCTGGTGCAGCCAGGAAACTATCAGTGTCTATCAGTGAGCAGTGAGTAAAATCAGTCTAGCCTAACAAAACTAATCTTGCTAGTTAGTAAGTGAAAATTATGGATCATGCATTACTTAGACAAAACCATACAGTCTGTATATCCATGACACACTGCTACACCGCTGCCTACAGCCTCCTCCTGTATTAGCCTTTATATGTATGTGAATTCTTTATGTTTTTTACATGTGCTCAGGTTCATCACATGTTGTGTATCTTAGGCTCTGAGGGGGCTTGGGACTTGTTGAGTCTCTGTAAATAATATTATAAAGCACAGCTCATGAAGGTGGGAGTCATCCCTCCTTTGCCCCCTCAGTCACAGTCCTGGGAGAGGACTGTGGAGGATGGGGGGGGGGGGGGGGGTTGGGTACAGACACTCAGAGACAATCTGTGATGAATTCTTCCTCATACAAATGTCTGGGCTGGGGACGGGAGGAGGGATCCCCTGGGAAATAAAGTCCCCCCACCTCCCCTTCATATCTGCTCAAAGCCTTGTCTGTTTATGAGGGTATAAGTGGTGTTAAGTGTCTGTGCCTTCAGGATGTTTATTAGTAGCAGGTCCAGGCTGACTGACATGTTGAATGGAAATAATGCCTCACCTTTAACCCACATAGATGAATATGGGCGTATATTTAAAAACACTGTGCTGCAGAATCATTCAAAGGTGAGAACTCAGCTGAGACAATGAAGAATAATCACTTCAAATGAGTCTCTTTAGCCACAGTGGAGCGCTCTATGGATCAATCTCACATTGGTCTAGACTGAAACATCTCAACTATTGGATCCATCGACATGATTCAGACATTCATGTCATTCATGATGAATTGTACTAATTTTGGTGATCCTCTCACCTTTCATCTAGCACCATCATCAGGTCAATATTTTAATGTGTTCAATACTTTATGACCAAATATCTGAAAAACTAATGACACCCCCATCAGACTCAGCTGTACTCATCAGCTAACATGAACTTGGTAAATCTGCTAAACATCAGCATGTTAGCATTGTCATTGTGTTGCTGCTGTTAGCATTTAGCTCAAATCACTGCTGTGCCCAAGCACAGCTTCACAGAACGACTAGCATGGCTGTGTTTGTCCCTGTTTACTGAGGGTCTGCACTGAGGTTTTGTGCGGGTAAAATGGGAGGAAAAGTGGCACTGAAAATTGTGTGATCATTCTCAAGAAGTATTCTAAGTTGTTTCATTTCAGAGATGGACAAAATAAATGTGGGAGGAGAGAATGAAAATCCGTACGAATAACCTGATTCATCACAATAGACTGACCTCCTTGGAAGAAACTATCCCCAAAATTGAATAGAAAATGACAAAAACTGTTTTCACAGACACACAGAGGACAGAGACGATAGCTGGGACAGAAAAGGAACAAAACAATGGTACTTTTTCTGCATCAACGTTTTCTGCATATTTTTCCTGACTTTTAATGGCCAATGGAAGTTCAAGTCCAAAACCACATGACTGATTCTGATCCACTTACAGAACTGATCGAGTCAAAAGAGTTTAAATGTTTTACCAAAAGTCATTCATGAACTGATCTTTGTGTCTTTTTTCATGAGAGTCAGATGAACTGCAGCTGGCCTCGTTTACATCTCACTAAATACGCTGATATATTTTCAAACTGACACAAAATGTTTGAAGTAATTTTCAACAGGCTCGCTGTTAAAATGGTTTCATGTCATGATGCTCCTTCATAAACAGATATTTATATCTGAACGGACAGAGAGAGCCAGTCTGCTCTATTGTCACACATAGAGGACAGACATGGGCTCATTGTTTCCAGCTTCACACAGAGCTTGGCAGCGTGGCAGACTGTGGTTAGTTCAACAGGCCACCACCCTCTGAGGAACACACACACACACACACACACACACACACACACACACACACACACACACACACACACACAAGCTTAAATGTTTTTGACCCATTTATGTTTTTTTTTTGCTGATTCATTTTGTGCATTAATTTCTGCAGAGATTGTTGGTTATGTTAATGCACTTAATACATAAATTAAAAAAACAGCATGCTCTGTTGAAGCACATGATAATGGCAAAATCTTCTTTTACTTTTTACTTGAAAAGACTGTGGATGAGCTGATAGATGTTCTGGTCCGGGTTAGTGAGTTAGGTGTAGTTCTCATTTTCTTTCTTACGTCCTGAACATTTTGTAACTGAAGCTTCAGGAGCAGGACCATTCCTCAACTGTGCCACTTTCAGCATTTACATAAATTCCCTCTGAACCCTTGACTCCTCCTTTGCTCTCATTTAAACGTATCTTGTTGATAATGTGGCTCTTGCTAATGAATCAGATGTGACTCAATCAAAAGTTGTCCCTGAACCCAAGTAACAAATACAAAAGACGGTTCCCAGGTAAAACTATAGACAGTGTGTCACAGTAAGCAGATATATTGTGAAGTAAAACAAATTCTACTCCAGTTATTAAATCCAAAGATTATCCTTCAGCATTTGACTCAATATATTCATTAAGATTCAATTCAAGTCTATTTTTCATGTTCACACTGATCATCATCATCATTGTCAGACTCTGATGGATTGAAGCTGAGACATGCCACTCCAGGACAGTGTTTTTGTTACCTACAGTTATCTTTTTTTGCTCTGCACCAGTGGACAATATATGGTATATTAATGTTTCTTCAGCTGGTTGAGTAACTGTGTGTGAGAGAGAGCCAGTTTAAAAAAAAAACAGGCCTGAAGGATGATGAGTCAGCTCTAAATCATTTCTTTTAAATCAAACACAGCCTTAAGAGCCTTGCTGTGTTTCTAAAAGAGCAGCAGCTCGTATTTGTGAGAGAAGAGAACTAAAGTCCTCAATGACTCCTTCATTTTGAATTTCTAAGATTCAAGAGCTTCTGCTGATGATTCTTCCTCTTCATACAGACTTTTCCAACAGCAATGCAACATTTGGCCTGAGGGAGGTTTGAACAGAGAGCTCATGAAGTGGAAAAAGTGAATCTTATGGAGCATGAATGCGCTCTTTGACAATGAAGTGTTGATTGTTAATTGATAGAACTGTTGAATGACATGATATCTATTGTCTATTGATAGTGATATATTTACCTTCACTGCTACATCTCCCTTATTTACATGTAACAGTTATAAATAGATGAAATATTAAAGGAACATGTTGGCAGGTGGAGCTGTGGGTGTTGGAGGTGTTGATGGGTGCAAGAATGGAGGACATACAGCATCCCGCAGCAGAGGAAGCAGTTGATGTTCATGTACATGTGTCGCTCAAACTACCATGACTGGTGTGTGTGTGTGTGTGTTGTGAATTTTGGCCTGTATAGTACAGGTATAACATGACTGCATGTTTTTATCACTGGCTTTGAGGTAAACGTATTATTATGTGTCAGCTGACACACCGTAGATTTTGACGATCACCGCTGAGCTCCGTGCTCCAGATTGTCAGAAGTAATGCGGCATTGAAAAAACAAAGATGCCACTGTTTGCCATGTATATTTGAAGAGTTTGGAATCATCCCTGTAAAGCTGCACATGGCAACCTTGTACCACCAAATGGCAGGAGGTGGTAACTGTTCATATCCGCAACACTGTCAGTAAACTACACACAGCATGATCATGTTTACCAAGCCAAAGTATGTCAGAGAGACATCATGTGGTGGGATCTGAGATGTCTGACTTTGGTCCCCCTCAGTGGTACTGTACCTAAAACTGTACCTGGATCGGCACATGCAGAATAAAAAACTGAACAGATATATGTTTCATAATGTTTCATTTGTCACATAACTCATAAGCAACTACATGTCTATTCAATGTAGCTACACTGTTGTAGAACTAAAAATCCTTTTTTAAATATATATATATATACATCTCATGAACTGCTGTAGAAATGATGACACCAAGTACAGACAATAGTCTGTACTTGGTGTCATCATTGTGCTGATCAGCAGTAATGATCAGGAAAGCTTCATGTAGTTACTATGCCAACTGAGAGGCAGTCACACACACACACACACACACACACACACACACACACACACACACACACACACACAAATGTCATGCCAGTGAACTGTGTGTAACCAGTAATTTACACATGAGAATATTTCATATGAATATTATTATTATTATTATTATTGTTGTTGTTGTTGTTGTTGTTGTTAATCAGGTCATTTCTTTCCTCAGTGTTTCATGCTAACATGCCACAAATGTCCACATAATGTAGATTGAATGCATATGGTTGTAGCGTTATGTGATTGGTAAAGTACTGACCCGACAGTAAGCCTCATGATGTCGGCCATGTTCAGACAAACGTCCTGCAGCCGACTGTAATAACCACGAAGATGCTTCAGTCTGCAGGGACTCGGTTTGGGAACCGGAGGACGGCTGGTTCAAGTCCAGCATGGATCACAGTACAGAGTGTGGACTGGTAGCTGGAGAGGTGCCACTGCTGAGATGCCCTTGAGGAAGACTACTTAGGCTATCCGCCTGCCCCTCCACTCTAACATGTTTCCCAATATTAATTATAATAACTATAAGGCACTGATTCAGACAAAAAACTGATTGTTGTTGTTCTATTCAGACTGACTTTAAATGACATATAGATATATAGATATTAAATGTCACACTACACTGCATGGCATTCATATTTAATGTACTTTAAATAAACTTTGAAATATTTAAAATGAGTTACAGTAAAAAAGAAGTTTATATATATATATATGAGAATCATCTTTTATGAGACATCTTGTTGCTCCATAAATACAAATTTGTATCACTCATCACTAAGAATAATACAGTTGCTGTAATTGTTGCTCTAGCTGGTGAGATATTCTTTATTGGGCAGTGATATTCACTGTGTCAGTCAGTCACCATGCAGTAAGACAGTAGTGTCTGAAGAGAGAGAGGCAGGCACACACACACACACACACACACACACACAGAGAGAGAGAGAGAGAGAGAGAGAGAGAGAGAGAGAGAGAGATCCTGGAGGCAGACATAATGTATGCTGCAGTGAAACGAGCCCAACAAGATTACAGACATCTGTTTGTCCTCATGATTAAAAAAAGAAGGGAAAAGATTTATGCAAATGATCCACAGCAGTGTAATTAGGCAAGGAATATCAATGAAGTAATTACTGTTACACTGGTGGTGGTGGTGGAGACGCTCACTGACAACGTCTTTCTCCAGGGAGAATCAGACACAGAACACACGAGAAAGTGAAGAGAAAAGAAAAAAGAAGCACAAAGCAGGAAAGCAAACAACAGACAGAGAGAGAGAATCATAAAAACAGAGTGAAGGAGTGTGTGTTTGTATCAGCGTGCGTGTGTGCCTTGTGTGTGAATGACTGAGGTCTCCTCTGAGAGCAAGAAGCTAATAATGTGGACAGCTTGGAGCGTGCAGGTTTTGGATGAGCCCTTGGGGTCTTGAGTCGTCTCAGTCTGCTAAATGCCAGCCTGATTCCCAGGAGAGGCCTGCAGCGCTGATAAAACGATTAAATAGGAGAAAAAGGGAAAGCAGAGGGAGGGAGAGAGAGTGAGAGAGACAGCCAACCACAGACTGGCAAACATGTATCTGTTAGAGCTGCCGTGCTCTGAGCTGACGCACTGAGAAGAAAAGCTCAATTTTGAGGGGCTCAAAATTTGGAATAGAACATCACAGATTATTACAACTTGTAGTGTCAGCTATCATTCCAATCAGCAATAATAACATTTTCTGACAGGGTGGGAAACAGTCATGTGATCAGACAGGGAGAGTCAAACTTTTAAATATCATTTTATCTTTTTGAATTTTGCAATTCATTCATTTTGGAAAATGCTTTTTAGTGTCTTCTTTATGTGCTTGTGGATGCATGATTCTGTCGTGGCATAAAGAATTTGATGGATAACCTCGGAACGCCGATGTGATCGCCTGTCTTCACCTCAGTTGAAAGTTTAGAGAAGCTGCTGAACACAACTGGCCATTGGAAATGAATGCATCCCAATCTGTGATTCTTTCAAGTGCTTGATGTTCCATGTACAAGAGAGCACGCACTGAATGTTTAGACTCTGGTTCCTCCATGTTGACTGAGCATTGTGATGCAAATTGATTAGAAAGATATTGAACATTGCATTTATTTTTAATAAAATAATAAAATAAAAATATACCTCAGTTTTTATGACACAGTTACACAGTTATATGTTCATGTTGATACGTGATCATTCACAATATACAATGTGTTGTATGTTGAAAGATAATGCGTATTAATAACTGTATTTTTTGTTTCAAAGGCTTAGTGAACCTATGTTTTATAAAATGTTTTATTTGTGGACACATGTGGCTGCCTTTTATGTGAAAATGGTGGAAAGTAAAATTAGTGTATATTTTTCTTTAAATTTGTGCTTCACTGCTAAAACATTGTAATCTTATTATAGTAATACTGTATGTCATTTTTAATTCCTTAGACATGAACATCAGGTAACACTCTATGATAACCATAATTTATAAATGATAAACTACATTTTGAATACAGAGCAGGGGACTCAAAACACTGCCCTGGGGTGCTCCAATGAATGGGGCTGGATGAGCTGTGTCCACCCAACCCTCTCCGACGGTAAAATAACAAATGGTAAAATTTGTTAACAGTAAAATAACTATTAACTTTAGTTTAAGTAACTCTCAGTTTAACATTTATTAATGTTAAATTCTAAACAATTATTATTATTATTTTATTCTATTTTATTAACATTCTTTTAATTTATTCATTAATTTAATTAATAAACAGCTTATAAAGACTTGAGGGGCTTATTATCTATTTACAAACTCTTATTGCACAGAAAGAAAAAAAACAGTTCTGACCAAGTCAGCATCTCAGCTGATCAGTCGATCTTGTAAATGTACTACCTCTAAAATTATAAAATTAATATTGTAACTAGATCTTTTTTACTTTACTTTTATTTTATTTTATTTATTTATTACAAAACAAGTATTGGTAAATGTAAAAAAAAGTCTTAGTCAGACTCTAAAGAGCTCTATGCCTCTTTGTATTCATTTTGCCATTAATGAAACTTAAAACTTACCACAACCACTTGGCACAACCTGCAAGTAACAGTTTCAGACATGACAGATCTCCTCAACAAGTGTTTGACTTGTGTTGGACCAATTCAGACACAGAATTATACTGATTTACAACCAATAATTACATAATAAAGTTCAGCTGTCCCTCTGTCCATATGCAGTCTCTCTCTCTTCATTATCCACACACATTGTGTTTCTTTCTTTCATTTTCTGGTGTGACCAGGCTCAAAGACAGAAAGATGTTAGGATGGTTTGTCATTTACAAAGTTAAAATTGATGTATGTGTGTTTAAGAGAAATGTTACAACCCCACAGAGCCCCCGAGCTGAAATAACACACACACACACACACACGAAAACACACAGGGTTGGCAAAACAACAAAAAAAAGTTGAGCATGGTGAGTCCTGCTGCAATGCAATGTGACATCATCTGGCACTGGTGTTAGCCAATCAGATATGTGCAAGCATTTCAAGTTACTTTGTAACATGGACGCTGTGTCTCTACAGTTACCTGGAGACTGTGATGATGGACGATAAAATCATCGACACAAAGAACTTTCCAGAGTATAAATCATTCTCATTGTATTATAAATACATGCAGACTTATGAATCTATCCCTGGATCGTATTTCATCATTTCACTGTTACCTGAAACAAAATGCCAACGCCAACGCAACCCATTACAAAAAGTCTGGGTTTTTACAGTATGGTCTGTCTGTGAGGGTTAGGAGGACAGATTAGTGTTCATGGAGTCTGTCACACCAGAGAACAGTCTTTGTCTAAAAGTAAGGATGTGCTTACTCACTTGTTCTGGAGCTTTTCAACCATATGACACCATAATAACTGTTCACATTGCACCTTTAGATTTAAATTTCATATGTCATTGTATCAACGTCATCAACATCCCAGATCTCAGCAATAACACTGCTGAGTGCAGTGTCATCATAAACCATGGCGATGGTCAAGAGAGCAAAAACAAGACTTGGGTTGTAAACTGAAGTTACTGAGTTGATGTTTAATTGGTGGAAATGTGTCTGAAAGCAGCCAATGTGTGACTAGAAGGATGTGGGCTGTGAGCACAAAAACAGACTATTTGATGTTGTGGGAAATGAACCCAAAACAATAAACCAATCAGTAGTCTGGCCAAGCCTTGGGTGAAGACATGACATAGTGGGAGATATATAAAATAGTGTCCACACTATGACGTGTGTCTGTCTCATATGAACTCTTGTTGTGAGGGACGGGGAGGATCTGGTTCTTATTTTCTCTCTGGCTTGTCACTGGTAATAAAAATAATTAATTTAACAAACTCCTCGGACATGCCACTCACCCTACAATGCTCTATAAATCCAACTGTTACGTTCCACACAACAAAAATCGCCTGTGCCCCCAACCCCCTCCACCCCCTGGTGGCGGTTTGGCTCTGCTGCTGTGGCTCGCTCTTTGATCCCCAGACCCATTATGAATCTACTGCATAAACGGCTAAATGTCAGGGACATGTTTAGAGCCGCAGCTCTCCATACTCAGATGTGGATGAAGTGCAGAGGTGGTGCTGGGGTGGAAAAGTGAGCGTTCACTGATAAAACCGTGAGCGGTAAAAATGTGGTACGTCTGCGAGAAAGTCAAACCCGCAGACAGACACCGTTTATTGGCTATTGGCTTTCACTCAGGCATAAACAACACAAAGGCCAGCGGAGTACACAATCCTAAAAACAGCTGCGTGAGCTGGTCTGCGTCACATTGTTCATGCGGTTATTACTATGTCCCATCACAAACATCTTGTTAGTGAACTAACTGTCTTCACCAACCCTTTCTAAAACACATGACAACTGTCTTTCTCTACGCTAATAATGATGCATATCATTTAAAATGATATAATGTGGACTAAATGAAATATTAGTATTCAACTAACAAACATTCTCCATTACTTGGCATTATCCACCAACACATTCACTGTGAGCAGCTTTTTCTTGGTACAAAGTAGTTTCAATAAAAACTGTTTACAGTGTGGTCTGTGGGTTACACTGAGTAACTGAGGCTGTTTGTGGAAAGACATACTGCTGCTGGACTTTTTTAAAGAATGTAATTGTTTAAAGCTGTGAGAAACAAAACACTAAATTCTGTTGACCTCCATTGTAAATGGAGGGAGGCAGAAATTATATGGAAGAAATCATATACTGTATGTATACAGATAACAAAGATAAAGGCCTGTCTCTCCATTCTAAGAATATGGAATTTCCAAAATAGACAATCTTTACTGAAGCCACATTCACCTTCTAAATAAAAAGGTCAACAGTTTTATCAGGTTGCCCAATTTCATACAAATAGAATTCAATATACAACATGATAATAACACATTACATCAAATGAACAACATTAACATGTGATCGTTTTCAAGCAATTATGACACAAGGAAGGCTGTACCTGTTTGTATTTGTCTGCTATCAATAACTCTAACTCTGTTCCACTCTTTGAAGAGATGAAGTATCAAAAAATCAACATTTCTGGTCAAAATGAAAGCCTGATTATATTTTATACAGGGATCCACCACCCTACTCAACACTCTGCTTTCCACCCACATTGCCACTGATGTTAGCACTGTAGAATAATTCAATATGAACATTATTCCTAATTGTATTAGCAACCCTGTCCCCTAAAAACGATGCCTAAATACTACTTTCCAACAGAAAATACATTATGAAGGAACAGTAATGCCTCCCAGATTACATTTAAAATGTTTATGCCAGTCAGCTGTCACATTGGCATGTGCTCGCTTCCCTGCCGTCAAACTCAGTGAGAAGATCTGTGTAATCCATCTTGGAAAGATTATTTTCTATGGATATGGTGAACCCACATTTTAATAAAGTTTCAACGTTACTTTCCTTTCTTCCTTTCCTCAGCTGCCACTTCATTCATGCTCACATAGGATAGCATTTGTAAAACCAAAACCGGAAACACTGGATTTTTTTTTTTGTATGACCTTAATTATGCATTAATATGATTTGCAGTTTATCATTTATTTCATGTCTGCTGAGGTAAAGATTCAATGAAAAA